>OY757930.1:60891711-60949211 GCA_963585895.1 Sepioteuthis lessoniana
GTTTGTGTTGTGAACTGGCTCTGGTAGCAATGAGTCATTTATTTCTACTTCTAAAAGTAACCTCACTCTGTCTCCCTAGTTCTCTCATTCCCTAGCACACATACATATTCACAGAGTAGGATGAATAGATAGATAGATAGATGGATAGAAATAAGCTTGTGAATGCATCGCTGTTATATGAGGTAGACATAGTACAAAGACACTGAGCAAGAGAAAGAGAGGGTGAATGAGTGCGAAAGAGACAAAAAGAGATGAGAGAATGACCTATCGGTAGTGTAAATTTAAACAGAGAAGATAAATTTATGGTAAAGTGTCTCAATTTGATTTCCAGGTGATCTAAGTACAAATTTACATATATATATATATATATATAAATATATATATATATATATATATATATATATATATGTAAATTTGTACTTAGATATATATATATATATATATATATATATATATATATATATATATATACTCGAAAAAAAATTGTTTTGGAAATCATATTGACATGTTTTATTGTGGGTTTGCCTTTAGAATGCAAAGGATTATATTAGCAAAAACGAATCTATATAAAAGTAGACTAAACATTAGAAAGAACTAAAAAATGAAATGAAAAAAAATTAACTCTAGGTATACAATGATGGCAACATAAACAATATCTACCAACACTGAATGAGATGGGTTTTTTTTTAATTATTGAGTATTAAATCAAATTTGACAGGAATTTATGCAATTGTAAGAAATGGTGATAAAATCTTGGTTCCATAATTGTAAAGGAAAGAACAGATGAAAATAGAAGAACCCTGCAAGTAAAAGACACCCTTAGTTCAATGGTACAACTCCTTGGATCCTTGAATTCTCTGTAGAAAATTTCCCTCGTGTGTTTACAAGTTACTCTTGTTCGTCGCCAAATTAATACTCATAGAATTCTTAATTCTTGAACATTGAAGACAAAAAACATATATAATTGTCTGTCATTTGTCTTTCTATTGTGATATAGTTTGATGTTAAATTAAGCGTTCAGATGCTAGACACTAATTATCATTATCTTTCTTTAATTTAGATTCACATTTGATAATAAAACCATTTGTATTCTGATAAGGTAATTTCAATAGTGCTTACTGAAAAGTCTTTTTATCGGATTTCAATCCAAAACTCTACATATACACACACAAGCAAGAACACACACACACACACACACACACACACACACACACACACACACACACACACACACACACACAAATATATATATATATATATATATATTGACCTAGCGGGTAGAGTGTTCACCAGTGGCCCGAAAGACCCAGATCGAGTCATACCAAAGACTCAAAAAATGTACTTGATACCTCCTTCCTTAACATTCAGAATTATTAGCTATGTATCAAGGGTAAAGTGAGAAAATACAGAGAGAGTAGCAACAACTCTTTGTAGTAGTTTTTTCAAAGGGAGCCGTAGGGGCACCCTCGAATACGTTCACCAACTTTACTTAAATAATATATATATATATATATATATATATATATATATATGTATATATTGTCATCCACAGTCAGACTGTTTCCTTGTATCAGAACTCTCCAATGTGGCTAGACACGTGAGATACTTAAAGCTGGGATAGAATTCCGACTGATTTTATGTCAGTCGGATATCTTACCCCAAGGAGTGTTCATCTTTTGAGAAGAGATTTGGATTTACCCATATTTGGTGGCCGGCTATACTCCACTCGCGTGCTAAAACCTCGTAGAGGGAGAGTATACAATATTACAAAAAATCACTTCAAACGATATTTTGAAAATAATATTTTATCATTTCACGATTATCAGGAAATTCTTCTCTAAGTATAAATTGTTTGACAGGGGTTACGCACGGAAAGCAAAGAATGGAATCAAATTCATTTTATAAGACATCCATTTTATAAGACATTATAATAACATACCTAATAAACATAGTACGTACAGATTCATTTATCATATTCTTTAAATATTGAAGCTTGAATATAAATAAAATCATTTTGAGTTTGATATCCCATTCTATCATTCTCTAACTCTCATTAATACTTGAAATTCTTCAGAATTCAAAATAATTTGATGATTCGACACACACACACACACACACACACACACACACACACACACACACACAAACACACACACATCTATATATATATATATATATATATATATATATATATATATATATGTGCCATTAAATAAGTTTTCAAACTTTCTTTATACGGGCATTTAAAATTGTCGGAGAATTCAGTATGTTATTGCTATACATATGATGTGATGACTGACCAAATTTCATGATTCCAGGTTCTAATGAACAGCTACAGCAGGAATTAGAATGGACCCTACTAAATCCTGATTGTCACAGCTGGTGAATTTCAAAAATGCAATCTGGACGTGTTGAACACTTTAGAAGAACGATATGTTATAACATTCTCTTTTAAACTTGGAAAAATGCCACAGAAACGCATCGAATGCTTCAGACTGCTTTTTGGCCTTCTTACATGAATCGAACATCAGTTTTTGAGTGGCATAAGAGATTCAAGGAAGGCAGGGAGTCTGTGAGGGATGCTGAGAAGTGTGGGAGGAGTAAGGAAGTCAGAAAACCAGAGATGATTGGCCAAATAAAGAATTTCATGGATAAGAACCGTCGTGTGCCTATAGAGACAATAAGTGCACAGTTTGATGTCAGTGTGGGAACTGTTCACACAATTATTCGCGAGGAACTGAAGATGTAGAAGATTTGCATGAAGTTTGTCCCAAGGGTGCTCAGAGAAGATCAGAAATAAAGATGTTGTCATGACAGCAGGGAGATGGTCGAGTGTGATCAATTCAGATCCCACAGTTCTTGATGCTCTGGTGACCTGCGATGAAAGCTGGATCTACTGCCATGACCCAGAGACCAAGAGACAGTTCCCAGTGGAAGCAAACTGGCTCTCCCAGACCCAAGAAGACCAGCCAGAGTAAATCCACCTACAAACTTTTGATGATCCCTTTTTTTTGACAGCACTGGCATGATCTACATGACCTAGGTTCCCACCGGACAGACAGTCAACAAGGAATATTATGTTGAGGTTTAAGGGAGTTCAGGAAGAGATTCCGTCGGAGGAGGCCAGCACTCTTCAAATCGGGTCAGTGGCATTTCCACCAGGACAATGCACTAGTCCACAACTCCATCCTTGTCATAGACTATTTCACCAAGATGGGCATCAAGGCAGTTCCTCACCCTCCCTATTGTCCAGACCTTGCTCCCTGTGATTTTTGCTTATTCCCTAAGCTCAAGGAAAAGCTTACAGGCTGTCGTTATAAGACAATTGAGGAAATGGAAGAGGCTGTGACGAAAGTCATTAATATGCACACGCAAAAGAACTTCCATGGGGCCTTTCAGCAGTTGTTGTAATGGTAAAACAAGTACATTGCAGCCGGAGGAGATTACTTCAAAGGGGACTAGAGTTTTATATGAGTAGTATCAATAAAAGTGCCCATACGAAAAAGTCTGGAAACTTATTGAAGGTACCTCTGATATATATATATATATATATATATATATATATATATATATATATATATATATATATAATGTGCGTGTGTTTGTGTGTGATTGTTGGTCCGTACACGTGTTTAAGTGGAGTTGCTCCCGCATTGTCGGCCTATCCAAGAGAGTAACGATATGTTTTCATGCAGTTGAATGCCTCTCTCTCTCTCTCTCTCTCTATATATATATATATATATGTATATATATATATTCGTGGTCTTTCTGAAAACTAACAGAGCTGTGTATGCTGTATGAAAGAAAGATAAGCGGATGATTCATGTATTTACCGATCCCAACACACAGGGAGGAATTGACACAAGATCAATCTTTAAGCGCAGTTTAATAAGTTTTTAGCGTTTTCTTTCTCCTAGACTGGTTGCCTAACTAAGTCTAAAGAACCCAGTCTGCCCTATTATTTACAAATATCTGGAGGTAGAATAACTGAATTCTTACCTTTCCCACGGTTATTAGTTCTAAGTGATCGGCAATCAACCTTATCCAGGGTTTGAAGTCGTGTATTCATTTCCTACGATGATAACCATTGCATCAGCTAACAAAGCATTTATCTGTAACCGAGGTTTTCTGCAACTATTGCATTTTTTTACGTGCTTGTTTTTACTCCTCTTTATCAGATCGTTCAACTATGAGCAGTGAGGAAGAAACGATAAACACCTCGTAATAAAAATCTTGAAATTTTTAGACTGATTAGGGAAAACTCAGTCACAAATACTTGAAATGCTCCTGTCACTGTTTCGCGCACTTGTGATATTGTGTGGAATAAGAAGTTCACTGAGGGGCGGTAAAAGATGACTCCAGGAGCGAGAGGCCTTCAGAAAGCAGCGTCGATCAAATAAACCAGAAAGAGTGTGGTATTCGGCTGACTGCTCGACAAAAAAAAAGACGGGAGGATTATTGCCGAAGGTTTGGGCACGAAGAAAGTTTGCAAAAAAAATTGGTGCCAAAACAGTTGAATGGTGATCGGAATGAGCAGAGGACACCAAGTGCGAGAGCAGTCAGTGAAAATTACTGATGTCACCAAGACCGAATAAAGCAAGGCAGTCAAAGTCAAAGATTAAAATAATGTTGATCACACTTTGATGTAAGAAGCATCGTCAATAGCCATTTTTTTGCTCCGGGGACAGAGGGTCAATCAGTAAGTTTTAAAAAAAGATCCTATATGTTTTTACTCAGTGGGTGAGAAGAGACAAGTTGTGTCTGCTTCATCACAGCAATGCACCTGCTCACTACGCCCAGGGCTTGTAACAGTTCCTGGCCGAGAGAAAAACATTGCCATACAGGAACAACCTCTCAGTTAACCTAATTTTACTCCGTGTGACTTTTTTTCCTTTTCCCAAAGCTGATGGGAATTATGTAAAGGACCGCTTATAAAACCATGAAGGCTATCAAGAAGGACAAAATCATGGAACTAACGAGCATCCCAAAAGAAACCTTCAAGTAGTGCATACAAGTGTGTTACAGAAAGATGGTAAAATGCATTGGATTCGAGGGTGATTACTCTGACGAGGAAAACAAGACGTTTATAGTCTGTAATTGAAATAAATTGTTTGAGTGACAGTCTTGTTACTTTTCAGACACACCAATAAATACGCACACACACACACACACACACACACACACACACACACACACATATATATATATATATATATATATATATATGTATGTATATATATATATATATATATACTTTTCGTTGGTCCAAAAACGAAAAGGAATAAATATTTTGAAATGACTTGGTCCACACAGAGATTTATATTTTTCTAAATTATTTATTTTGCTTTTAGATATGTTTCTAGAAGCTAGAAGGATATTCATTCAAAGGTCTTCATATGAATTAAGCACTCTGGTATCCAGTAAGACAAAATTTTAAACAAGCGAAAGCTTCTACATAATGCCTTATAATTCTTGAGCTGAAGTATTTCGCCAGTTGGCTGAGCAATATGATACTAAGTCTAACGTAAAGTTGGGCGGTTTTCAATGCCAGCTTGAAGCGTCCCACACGTCTAGCCACACTGAAGAGTTATGATACAACGAAACAGTCTGTCGGTGGTTGACTATATATATATATATATATATATATATATATACTAGAGGATTTGTGACGCTAAAATCTGTCAAGTTTCGTCAGTATTCTGGAATTATTTTTCAACTTCTTATAGAAAAATGTCGATTAACATTTTTGGGAAAGAAAAGAAAACGGACGGCAAAATGTTAAATTTACAAATAGATGCGATTTTTAAACTCGAAATTTAGAAGCGATGTTTAAATGCTAGGCAGATTTACATGTAGTGATTGGGGATTTTTTTTTTTAATTTATTGGATTAAGTCTGTAAATTTTAATCGATATGCATGAAAAAATTCCCTAAAAGTATCCAATAAAAAAAAAAATTACAGTATCATTTTTTTCTATTGACTTTCTGCCAGAAAAAAAACAAACTTATTTTAATATTTCAGTTTTCTGTCATTTTTTAACGATGTGATGTCTGTCTCAGAATTAGCTTGTCACAGTCGGATGTCTTGTGCATACTGACATGTACGTTGATTTGGGAGGTGTTTTCGAATTATTAAAAAAATATATCATTTTCATTTTTTTTTTTTTTTTTGCTGTTGTTAAAATAACGTAAATCATTTTCTTTTTTGTATGTGGGCATTTTTTAAAGTGTTTTGAAGGAAAAATTCAGAATGATCTTTGAAAAACCAAAATCCTCACCGGTAAAAACCACCTGAAGAAGGCCAGAGGGAATTTGGCCGAAACGTAGTGAAAGAAGAAACAACACAAAAAACTACCAAGATGAGGGGGAAAAGTCCGCAATAAATAAATAAAAATTAATTCTCAAACAAAAAAAAAAGCCTCATCTCAAAAATGATTCCAATTAAGGACAATATACATGTTAAAAAGTATTGAATTTAACAGGAAAAAAAATCATTATTGTAAGCAAAATATATCAAAAAACGCTTAACCCAATTTCTCTTTCACCAAATCAAAAACAGCTGAATGCCCTGCGTATTCTGAGCATAGTCTTTACTAAAATACACAACATATTTTGTCTTGAACTATCATCTTCTTTTATTTTGGAAAAGAGTGCCGTAAACTGAATTTTGCATATTAGACGTTTTTAAAGAGAAATGTCTGCTTACAAGTTACAAGTATTCATTGAAATACTTATAAATTCACTCATCTTAAAGTGATGTATGTTATAATTGAAATAAACAATACCTCAAACTTAATATATTTAAAATTTTGAACAGAATAATTGTTATATAAAGAATAAACAACAATGATACAACTGAAAAATCAGTTACATGTCACACGTTTACACTACTTACATTTCAGTTTAACCTTTCAATCAAAAAACATTTTGTGCTCTGTGTTTCCTATTTATTCTTACATAAATTTTATTAACTGTTTTTGTTTCCAGACTTAAAACAATCGCCTAATAATTTAGAAACAGGAGGTTAAGGTTACAATTAAGGAATGTCTTTGCAGCAGGAAATGGACAAGAATCCTCTCAATTGATAAAAAGTTTGTAACCTTTGTTTATTATATGACATATCAGCATGACAAAGCCTTCCTTACAGAAGAACAGCTGTGACACTGTTTAACTGTGTTATTTGTGACTTTTAACTGAACAATATATATATATATATATATATATATATATATATATATATATATATATATATATATATATATATACTGTTTTGAGTTATATTTGGAATCAGATGAAAAATCACCTCCTTGGGGAATCTCCGTGGCGAAATGATTAAAATACTGGACTGTAAAATTTCAGTCGAATAGCCTTGGGAAAGCCATGAAATACCTTATCTAACCAAGCCATAGGTTTTGTTAGTAACACTGCTGTCCTTTTTCCAGTGTGGATTTAACATTAATAATCCTCGAATATGCCATTTAAAACTAAGAAAAGCACATGAAATCACCTACTAGCATATACCACTATCACTGTTTGCATGGCTGAGCAACGGAAGAAAGGGGGATAACTCATGTTAAACGTCTCATATGAAAGTAGATGAGAGAGTAGAACAGAAAGTGCTAAATCCAATTGCTACGTTAGATATACATCAATATACTTGAACTATATTTTTGCATCTTGTATGTTATAGTCGTCACACTTTACGGCCTTTTTCATGTCTTATATAGGCACTAACTCATAGGGAATTTCGAACAGTCACTTATTCAATCCAAAGGGATAAATTGTTCTCTTTCCTCTGTCCAATACATGTAAATTGTCTGTCAATTCTTCCGAATTACTTCTCACTAAAGGCGTTGTTTTTCTATTTTGTCGATGAAAGAAGTTCTTACAACTTTATTAAATTAACCTAACATATTTTACTCGCTGCTTCCAGTGTATTATTCATACATTAAAACTCCTATTCTTATCGTCAATTTGTATCAAACAGTGAAAGAAGACGATGATATCTAGATAAACGCAAGAGAATGATTAAAGAAAAAGAAAGACTAAACATACATTTGCTTTCGACCTTCTTAACCTAATGTTTCACTCTCCGATTGGATTTATTCATCCTCGGCTATCATAATGAAAAATAGTTTCATTCGTTTTGATTAACTTAAAAATAAAAATATATTTCTCGAGAGAAAAAAAAGCCGTTAATTCACAGATTTTGTTTTCGATTGCTGCTTCGAATTTAAAAAAAATGTCTGTGAGTTGCATGGAAAATAAAAACAAGTAATTAGCAATAAGAATATTTATATTTTCTGGAATCCATAGAAGATGAAAGTAATGTTAATGCGAAAATTGTGCCATCTAACGATGAATAAAACCATTGAATTATTTTTCTGAAAAAATTATTGTTAATAATGAAGTTATAAAAAAATTAGTGATTCCATTTGTTTATTTTATAATTTGCTGGATTTATTTGGTTTTAATGTATATATGTAAATGAGAATTGCAAATATTCTAAAAGCTACTTGCCAAGAAGAACGAATTCACATGTACAAAGAACATATCAAGAATCTGATTGGGAAATCTCCCAAAGTTAACGATAAACCAATCAAGAATTAACAAAAATTGATAACAAGAAAGCTACCAATCTTGATGATATACCACCAGAAATATGGAAAACAAGGAAATTCAACGACATACTGCTCCGATATAACAATGCTATATGTAACCAGAACACAATATACGGATGGATGAAAGACTGCATCCTCTCTTTTTACCAAAAACGTTGACCTCGTGTTGGCCAAAATTTACCGAGGTATAACATTTACTTCCATAACAGTAAAGATTTACAATGTTCTGCTACACAACTGCATCCAAACTGAAATTGGGAAATGTCTTAGAAAAAAATCAAAATAGTTTTTTAAGAAATCGCTCCGCAACATCACAAATTCTGACAATCCGTCAAATTTTAAAAGGAGTTCGTGCAAAAAAACCTGGAGTTCACAAACTTATTTTCAGTCTTCTCTAAGCAATTTGACTCCATATACAGTGGTAAGATGGAGCAAATACTTCTAGCCTATGGTCTACCCAAAGAAACCGCCACAGCTATAATGATGTTCTTCAAGAAGACGAAAGTAAAAGTTCGCTCACTGGACGGTGACACATACTTCTTTGACATTGTCGCAGGTATTCTGCAAGGAGATACGTTAGCCCATACCTTTTCATAATCTGCCAAGATTAGGTACTTTGAATGTCGATAGAATTAATGAAAGAAAATGGTTTATCACTGGAAAAGTTAAGAAGCAGGCGATACCCCGCACAAACATCACAGACGCCGACTACCCTGATGACATAGAGCTTCTGGCAAATACACCAGTGCAGGTCGAATCCCTGCTGCACACTCTGGTGCAGGCAGAAGGTGGCATTGGCCCCCATGTCATTGCAGACAAAATAGAGTTCATGTGCTTTAACCAAAATCAATGAGAAGACATCTCCACACTAAAAGGTGGTTCCTTGAAACGAGCAAAAGATTTCACCTACCTCGAAATAAGCGTCTCATCTATGGAAAATGACATCAATACGCAGCTAACGAAAGTATGCTCTGCTATCGAGAGGCAATCGTTCACATGGAAGTCAGACCTATCCGATGAAATAAAACGCATTTTTTTCCAAGCAGCAGTCGTGTCCATTCTTCTATATGGATACACCACATAGACGCTGACGGCAATTGCACAAGAATGTTATGAGGTATATTGAACAAATTTTGGAGGCAGCATCCCACAAAATAACAGCCGTACAGCCACATACGTTTCATCTCTAAAACTATCTAAATTAGAGGAGGAAGACATGCGGGACACTGATGGGGGAGTAAGAACGGACTCATGAGTGATGTTCTCTCGTAGACCTCTTAACACGGACGAGCAGGCGTTGGACGACTAGCTAGAACCTATATACATATACATGTATAGACACAGGATGTAGTCTAGAGGGCCAGCCGAATGCTATGGACGATAGATACGAATGACGAGAGAGAGAGAGAGAGTGAGAGAGAGAGAGAGAGACAGACAGACAGACAGACAGACAGAGACAGAGACAGAGTCTGGGGAAATACATGCAAGCAGCACGACATGATGATGATATATATATATATATATATATATATATATATATATATATATATATATATATATATATATATATATATACCATATTGTTCTTTAACCCTGGCTGGGTATTTTTTAATTAACCTATAGAAGTTCCTGGATAAGTGATCTTACATAAGACGTTGAAGGTATCTGCCTGCCTTTCAGACATTATTACTTCTAATTCTGCAATGCAACCAGAATCAGACTCTTGTAACACAAATGAAAGTTTTCGGTACCTGTGTTTTCCGTGTGTTATATTTTACGTTTTTATGCTGATCCGTCAGTGGAATTATCTCTTAAGCAGACTAAATGATGTCTGACAAAGTCTCCATTATCTACCACAGTTTCATTACAGAGAAGTGCCATTAATTCAATCAATAATTATCATGCAAATGAACAGAAAAAAGCAAATTAACCAAACAAGTGATAGCAATTAATGACCTAGAAACCGATTTTAATAGTAAAAACAAAAACAAAAGGAGAAACAGTTTGTATAGAAGACCTTCGAAATACAGATGATGCATAGAGAAGATTAGAAAATAATTGGGTCACTGGAGTCCAAACAAACCCCACATAGCAAAAAGATAAATAAATAAATAAACAATAAAGAAATTACCGGTGTTTAAGTACAAATGCGAACAAAATTTATTACATCGAAAATATAAGAAAAAAATTACGTCATCAGTAATTATTCTGTTATATCTTCTTTATTTTTATTTAAGAGAAGATATTTACGGCACGTCATTAACACTTGCAAGTTTTAGTTATCCACAAAAATGTCTCCATCCCAATGATTTTTGAGACTAGAGGATAATCTAGATATTTCATGTTATTTAACATACACAAATGTACGTCGTTTTTCTTAGACGGAAGAGGTTGTATTTTGCACCTTTTTAATTTTTAAACTATTTTCCCATTTGAAGCATTTATTTTATTCCATAGATATTTCATGTTGTTTAAAATATATTTCCTGGGTTTAATTTTGTTTTTATTCTGAGTTTATCACTTTTCGAAAACGCTTCTTCTTGAGCAAAATTATTTTATTAGAATTATACGCTGGATAACAAATTTTAGCAAATATCTTTACTATTTTAATATTTAAAAGAAATTAAAATAGAACGTTGTGTATGAAAGTAAAGTTGGCCACTGTTGTCGAGGGTCACCAGAAGGCTACTGCACTGAATTGGAGGGGAGAACGCTACACTTTTCGGTGGGTTACTCCACTTTACCCTTGATACCTACCTAGTAATACAGAGTGTTAAGCAAGGAGGTATCAAGTAACATTTTTGAGTCTTTGGTTTGACTCGACTTGGAATTGAATCTCTGTATCCCGGATCATTGGTGAACATTCTACCCAATAGTCCAATGCATCTCGGCTTGCGTGTTGATCACCAGGACAACATAAGCAAGAAAATGTCCTCGTTAAGAAGTCGCCGAGAAATGCGTCATGTTGTTACATTATGGAAGTGTTGGCGTATTGCGTGGTTTAAGATTGCTTAAAACCACATTTCTTGGAAGTCCTCTGTTTAAAGGTATCGATTATTTTGGATAGAAATGAGAAGTTTAACTGAAATTCCGCTTTGGGAAATAGTGCTAAAAATCTGACCACGTGGGGAGAAAAAATCAAAAGAATAAATAAATGAATGACCCGGTCAACTGACACACAGATAAAGAGTCTTAAATGCTGGTCAGCAAAAAATAGCTACATTAATAAATAAACAAATAACCAGGTCAGCAAAACACAGAAAAAAAAATAAATGACAAAAAACTCCAAACACATTGGCTACCATCCTTCAAGGTTTTTTTTATACTTATGTTAGATGGTCTAGTTCAATTAGATCGAAGGATTTTTAGATACAAGTTGGGGTAAGGTGATACCGGGGTCCAAATTTATATATATATATATATATATATATATATATATATATATATATATATATATATATATATATATACTAAAAACCTTAATATTGGGGTCAATAATGATAGGAGGGTTGACATGGGATTAACAGGTGAAGAAGAAGAAAATACACAGTTAAGAAAAAACAAATCTATTGTTAATCATATTTTAATTATGTTTGTATATACAGAGCTGAGTCTTGATGCATAGAGAATGTTTGAACTTCGAATCGAAAAATACGCTATTCAGTGCATAGACAAACTTCGAGAAAAATGCCCCTCCTTCTCTCTCCCTCCCTCTGTAAAGTCATTTTATTTAAAAAATAGACAAATAGTAAAATATAACGGTGAACGAGAAAATACCTTGCGTTCCTGCCCGTTACCTAAACATGACGAGTAAGATATCTTTCCCCTCAAAGGGCATCGAGAACTTTTAACATTTTAAGAAATCAAAGGTTTGAACATCACAGAAAAAGCCAGGTGAAGACAACGGAAAACATTGGTATTCAACCACACGTAGCTGATAAAACAGGTTTGCAACGGAAAGAAGAATATTGCAGCGTTGCTCCAAATGACAGGGCAAAATAGTCGTGTCATACGTCGTATTGGTTCCTGTGACAATACTAACAACAAGACGAACATTCATCGTGAGACAAGGTAACATCAGTATCACTGTGATCTCGTAAAATAAGTCGTTTGAAAACATTCCGATGTACATAGTTTCAGTTTTCTAAAAGAGTTTTGTAAATATAAAAAGACACGATTGGATATGGCTCTGCATAAAGTGTTTGAAAGCGCTTAGTAACTTTTAGCCAGTATGTCTTTTGGAAATAAAAGTGTATGCTGAGAATTAATTTTTATTTATTGCGGACTTTTTGTCCTCATCTTGGTAGGTTTTTTTTTTTTGCTTCTTTCACTACGTTTCGGCCGAATTTCACCTCTGGCCTTCTTCAGGTGATTAACCGCGACCTCGGATAGGAATGCTGATTCTTGTAACCGAATCCCCAGTAATTACTGCCTTCCATAGTTGTTGTCTATCGCACCACGTTTTTGACCAAGTAAACCTCTGGCCGGCTTGGGTAGGATTTGAAACCGCTATCTTCTGACAATGCTCACCTGGAACCGTATAGACAACAATTATGGAAGGCAGTAATTACTGGTGATACGGTTACAAGAATCAGCATTCCTATCCGAGGTCGCGGTTAATCCCCTGAAGAAGGCCAGAGGTGAAATTTGGCCGAAACGTAGTGAAAAAAGGACCCCCCCCAAAAAAAACCTACCAAGATGAGGACAAAAAGTCCGCAGTAAATAAAAATTAATTCTCAGATTAAGAAGCCTCATCGGAAAATGATTCCAATTAAAGACAAGTACAAAAGTGCATGCGTGCATAAAATTTATTTTACTTACTGTTTCTTATGAATGGTCACAATCAAAATAAAAATGTTCGTTTTCTTTATGATCATTCAATTCAGTGTAAATTCTTGCTGAAGTAAAAAAGTTTTGTTTTAAAGTTTTGGCATTCCTATATCTCTGAATCCGGCCATATTGAAGATAACCCTCCTCTAATTTTATCTTGCTGCTTAAAAAGCTGGTTTATAAGTTGATATCTGCGCTGCTTCTCTGCGCTGCTTCAGCTTTGTTTTTTATTGTGAAAATATTGGTTCATTCACTGGTGTTAAACTTTCTAAGCAAGAGCAGATTATCAAGTATTTTTCTTGTAAAAGAAAAATGTGAATGATAATTTCTTGAAAAAAATGTTCGTTTTTTATGATATAACTCTGAATTTATCCAGAATTGTGTTAATCCAACTCATAATGCCCACGCACATTGATATTATGTGTAAAAGCGTGCGTGTAAAAATGAAGCTATTCAAGAACGTTTTTTGTTTCGTCAGCTGTGACTGTAGAATACACCGATTGCATTTCTGCATAGGAGTAAGTCCCAACCCCCGCTAATGTGTGTCCTAGATATGATTCTAAACAATCTGATAGTGAGGTTCTACTAATACTTGACCTTTCAGGAATGCGAAGTACACCTTCATTGACATCGCTCCCAGTTCGACTCTTGCCCAAAGTGGTAGCATCTGAATGGGTCATATCCATGGGTCAAATAGAAGTAAACTGTGTACTCAGGCTAAAATGAATTGTTTGAAATTGAACTGTTTTTGCATGCTAAATTGAGATGTTTGAAATAAAACGTTTTTTTGACATTGAAGCTGCACTTACGCTAAACTGAATTATTTGAAATATAACTCTTTTGATATTTTACTGTGTGTAAATTTAAAAAAAACATACTTATACTAAACTGAATTGTTTGATATATGACTTTTTGACTAAACTAAATTGCTTGAAATAGAAATGTTTTTGATAATTAAACTATTTATGCTAAACTGAATTGTTTGAAATTGTACTGTTTTTTTTATATAAAAATGGCTTTGGTATTAAATGACCTACAAAGGTTGATATGCCATAAACACAAATAACCAACCAACGAATCAAGAAGATTTTTCTAAAACCTTCATTTTCTATGCCTATTTCAAAATTCAAATGTATTGAGATTTTCTTTTTACTTAATCCCAATATGAGTCTGGATAAAACTATTTTCTTTTATTTAAAATTGTTTTATTCTGACCAAATATCTTATCAGGTATTACTAATACGAAACTGCACAAAAGTTTAAATTACTGCTTTTCTTTCGTATGCACTCAAACAACATGCATTTTTCCCCTTTCAGCTGATTTATTCAGCGCATTTACATCTGTTTTTGTTGACAAATTTTCTATTAAAGTCATTTTGGAACTAGGTAAAAATAGAAACTTACAAACTGTTACTATATTTTCTGTTCATGATTGTATTTAACCAACCCCTCAGCTATATAAAAAAGTAATGATGCATATATATCTAGATAATAGACTAGACGAAGTTTAAAGGAATCAGTGCCAATCCCTGATATTTTTTGCATTGGTAATTGGAATATTAGTACTTTTCATTAGAATATTTTTATTAAACACATAATTTTGAAAGAGTAGCAACTCACTATTAATTTGAATGATCTTCGTGTGACTTTATCCTTTTTCGAAAGTGAAAAACGATCTTATTGTTAAGATTTAAGAACGTGGAAGACATTAAAAAATACAAAGGAACAGCTTCATACAAAACAACAGAAAAAATTCTGTTGTGATGGCGAGAAAAAGTATATTGAATTACGTTGGAAACTTTATGGAGAAATTTGACAATAAATTTATTCTTCCTTTCCGTCTCGGTAAATTCAACTTTTTGAACACAACCTCTCTCTCTCTCTCTCTCTCTCTCTCTCTCTCTCTCTCTATATATATATATATATATATATATATATATATATATATATATATAGAGAGAGAGAGAGAGAGAGAGAGAGAGAGGGTCTGTATGTCTCTGTTTCTCTGTTTTCCATACAAAAAGTGTTAATATTTTGCTAAAATAGGCTCCAGAAATTGTAACTTTTGTATCTGTATTTTTGGATTTAAAAACCAATCGACGCTTTCATGCAAGTTTTTTTTAAATTTTCGAGATATTTTGGAGACTATTTGACTGGCCGCGAAAATTTTTAAAGATTATAACTCAAAATAATTAAAGAAACCTTTTCACTACATGAAATGTTAAAATACATTTACCAACCAATTAGAATCATAAATAAGACATCAACTCTTGTAATATAATCTAGAGTCGACCTCAATTGTATGAATTTACGAAGACGTAAAGATTTCTTCAGTAAATATGTAATTTCATTGCCTAAATATTCAAACATTTGATTTATTTGTTTTGAGTAAAATCTTCATTCTTTTCTTTCAAGAATACGTTTCATTTCAACATTGCTTATGAAGCATAGAAGATTCCAATGTTGTTGTATATGTTGTCGGTGTCAGTGGATTGTTGGGTTCTATTGGGATGATTCTAAGTTTCGTATCTGACGGCATTTTCTTCTTCGTGCTCATTCCATTTATTTTCTTCTTCGTCTGTGGGTAGCTGAAAGATAAGCAAGGATGGAAGGAAAAAGACAAGGGTGCCTTTAAAATCAAAATTTTATTTTGGGGTTCACCACTATTCTGTGGCGAGAGATCGTTTTCCTGAATAAGTAGTAGTCATGTTTCTCAATCAAGGTTTTGAAATATATTAGAGTCCTTTTCGGTGGGTTACAAGTTTGAAGGTTGGTTGTGCGTTCAGTGTGGTATGTTTAGTAGAGGCGACTTCTATTAGGAGACACAAACTGTCTCTAAGCCCAGGACTTGACAATCACGTGATTTACCTTGCTAGCATCCGTGGGAATCAAGATATTTCAATATCAGTGGTAACAGACAAGTGAAAGAATTTCTCTTATGACTCCAGAGGAGTCGTTCTTTCAGACATGAGCAGATTTTGTTTTGACTTCTTGGATCAGCTACTTTTGAAATAAAAAAGAAAATTAATCCCCACTCTTGCTTAACTATCATAAAATTAAACTAATTTGTTTGTTTACATTTTTATTGCATTAAATTTTTTCGTGCAACTGTTTCAGCTGATTAAAAAATTCAGCACCGGTAGCATAAATGTTTAAGGCATAAATACACTTTCTCTTTCACATAGTGTCACATTCACATACAGAACTTTTACTCTCACAAAATATCGTTTTATTCTAATTTTAAAATTACTGCATTCTTGAATCTTAAGTATCTCTATTAAAAATATCTGCACTCAGACAAAAGTATCTTCGTTAATGAGAAAAGGCTTCCGAAATTCTGTTTTTCAGCAAACTTTTCATTTAATTCATAGAAATAAAATTCATAAATTTGTAGATCAGAGTTTCATTCACTTATGTACACCGTCTCCGACAGATACCCGCATATAAAAACACACAAATTTCAAGTTATATATATATATATATATATATATATATGTGTGTGTGTGTGTGTGTGTGTGTGCACGCGCGTGTGGTTGTGTGTTTTGATCTATCTATTGCCAATGACTCTCTTATGGGCAGTATGCGACAGAAGAGAAAATCTTTTAAACGAAGTAAATCAGGTTTGAATTCAGTTTTCCTTCTTACTGAGTGGTTGCTCTACTAACGCCGCAGAATCCAGCATGTTCTAATATTTATCCTACGATTGGGAGAAGTAATGGATTGATGCATTTTGCATCAAGGGAAAGTGAAACGCAAATAAATTCGTCCATAATTTGAACTCAGATAGCCGCTTCTCATTACTACGGTCATGTACCATAAATTATATACAGTGTGCCAGTATTTGACTATTCACTGGAGGTGCCCGTGGTGTAATGGTTATCGTCGTAGTGAATGGACACGGCGACACGAGTTCAAATCCGGGATGAGACTGATTGCATTTCACATAGCACTAATATCCTTGGGAATGGTATGAATCCAATTATTCTCCCTCCGGCTATGGGTAAATAGTAGGGCAGACTAGGTTCTTCAGCTTTGGTGAGGCAACTAGTCTCGGAGAAGGAAAACTCTGAATTCAAACCTGTTATACTCCGCTTAAAATCATTGACCTTGTGACATATCCTGCCCGAACGGAAGGGTTGGGTAAATATAATTAGACAATGTTATTTGGTTATTGGTATCTAAAATGCAAAAGATAATATATGAGACAGTAATATAAATGGATATCCAACTTTGCGAATAAATTTGTGTTCCTGAAATGATTATCTGAAATTCTGATGTTGCATTATTACTGTTTTATTTTATTTGATGAGTATCATAAACTTTTTATTCCTAAATATTTATTCTTTTCAATGTAAATATAAACATAAAAATACGATACTTTAAGTTGCCCCATAGTCCATTTCAGTTAAGATTGAGACCTATTGTACAATCATCCAAAAGGAAAGAGACTCGAAAATGGAAAGTTAACAGAGAAAAAGAAGAGACAACTGAGATTCTAGCCCAAGTCTTCGGAAAGCGTATGATCTTGTAACATTTAGGCAAATATATTTCGAGAAAAATTGCTATGACTCCAAGGCTTAGATAAGGAATGAACGTTTTTCTTACTCCCTTCTCTCTCTCTCTCTCTTTCTCTCTCTCTCTCTCTCACACACACACACACACACGCACACACATGCACAAACACGCACATACACACTGACTTTCTATTTCTCTTTTCTCTGGACTGAACAAGTATTTTGATGGGAGAATGAAGACAAAAACGGTTACCGGAAATGTTGTTGGTAGATCAGATTACTTTAAAAGATTATATAATTCTTTATTGTACCTAAACTAATGCATATATATATATATATATGTGTGTGTATGTATGTGTGTATGTATGTATAGGTTAGTAATTTCAGCAGGGAATTGGAAACAGAGACTGTCTAATCATATTTATTCTTTCTCCAATCCACGACTTCGGAACTAAATGGTTCTGTCAAAAGATTTTTGGAGCCTGAAAGATCAGAGGCAGATCTCCCAGATAAAGATGAAAATAATTAGACAATATTCGACGGCAAATAGCTTCAATAACAGATGCAACCAATGTATTGAAGCGAAAATTAGTATAATTAATTTTTAGGACTCAAGACGAAAACTCAATAGACGTAGCGACCTAATATTTAAATGTAAACATAATAGTAAGTTTAAATTAACTTGGTTGAGGACAATCGAGGGTTGTTGTACTGAATGGAGGACCGTGATATGAATATTGGACGAAATCAATTTACTTAGGATTATTAAATGATACAGGCATGAAGACAAGTTTTATTTTAGTAATTAATAGAATATCATTGCAGGGGACTATGTAGTGAATTCACTGGTTTAATAGAGGAGAAAAGTTCGTATTTAGTTTAGTTAGCTTCTTTCGGTCATTTTTGGCCGTTACTAGTTGAGGTGACTGAAACCTCCATTACCACCCAATGAGATATAAATGAAATAAACGTAGTAGCAATACATTAGTAAAAAAAAGTACCGAAGACTGCTAAAAATTCAATAGGGTTATTAGTTCAAATAATCTCGGGAACAATCACATAGGAATATGAAGATAAAAAATAAGAAGATAACAATTTAGTTTACGTGCGTAAATTACACTAAAATTTCTCCAGCTACGACAAACGCACACCTGTTGATCTTGGGGTTGGGCCGATGAATGGTGCACACATTTTTCGAGGTTCCTCTCCTTATTGTTTTACTCCTTTTCTTTCTTCATCTGAATTGTGTCTTTTTCTTATATATATATATATATATACTATAAAACATATTTTCTGTTCTCATCCCCAGAATAAGTGTATATGTCATTGTCGAAATAAATTTTTGATGGCACTTTAACCGTGATTGGATTTTATTTTGGTTACATAATAGACGCTCTGTATGTGAGTTTTCTTTCTACATCCTAAAAGGCATATATAATAATCGCCATGTATCGAGCACTCCCATAGATTTATTTGTAATCCCTCATATATTCTATATACTCATTTTCCACATCCATAGTCTTTAGACACCGACTATATATATATATATATATATATATTATAAAATTGAAAGAAAAAATTCTGTTTAGTTGTGTACCCTAAATATAGTTGAATATATTTAAATACACAACAGTATTCTTGTCTCCATCTGAAAAGGGTAACCATACACCTGAAATAAATTCATAATGAAACCACAAAATTGAATTTTTCCTTTTTTTTTATCTTATAAAAACTGTTATCGCCCTGTACGTGAGTTTTGCTGTATTTTTAATCTGAAATTGATTATCCAGTCTTTAGCTGTTGGCATTGAGCACTCAAATGGATACTGCTACCCCGTGGATTATTACTAAATGGACTAATCCTAACACTATATGCCTCTCTCTCTCTATATATATATATATATATATATATATATATATATATATATATATAAACCTCCTTGTGGACCTATTCATTTTAGAATTAATTTTTTCTCCCTTCGGGCCAACAAAAACAATAAACGTTTCATATATATGTATATACAGAGAGAGAGAGAGAGAGAGAGAGAGAGAGAGAGAGAGAGAGAGAGAGAGAGAGAAAGAGAGAGAGAGAGAGAGAGAGAGAGAAGGACGAACAAATTGATAGATATATGGATATAAGTAAAATGATAGTTTATAATATGATTACATAACGATGAATAATATTCAATTTTTTTTACACAATTTCTATTTGCAGTTGATTAAATTTTTCCTTCTTCAAACATTGAATTTATCAGATTTACTGTGTTCACTTGAGAAATATACAGCTAGGATAAATTCTAAAGATGGATCAAATCTTCACATGAATGAGAAGTTAACCATTTTCATATCATCACCCAGAAAAAATACATTGAAGGGAACAATTGCGTTAAACAGAAATCTAACATCTAGTTTTGTGTTATTAATTTGCAATCCTTTTTTTCGTATTCATGGCATTGAATTTAATCCCTGATAAAAATGTTAATATTACAAGCGAAGTAACCACCCCTGATTAAAATAAATGATTACTAACTTTCAGGCATGTATTTGTAAACATATACTCATATACTTATGCAAATATTTGGATCACTGTTTTCACAAAAGTTTGAAGAGGGGAAAGTCCCTCCCATCCCTACCTGGTTATGTCACTAAACAATCTTATAGTGAGGTTCCAGTAATGCTGGAGCTTTGTGGAATGTGGGGTTCCCCTTCATTGCCATCGGTCCCAGGACCACTCGAGGCCGGTGTGGTAGCACCTGATAGGGACCTATCTATGGGTCAAATAGAACTAAACTGTGAAGATTTTTGACATTTAAACTACGCACTTATGCTAACCTGAACTGTTTAAAAAGGAACGTTTTTTGACTTTGAAACTGTACCTACGATAAACTGAATTATTCGAAATAGAACTGTTTTGATATTTAACTTCATGTAAACAAAAGCTATACTTATACTAAACCGAATTGTCTAAATTAGAACTGCTTGACTAAAGTGGATAGCTTGATTTAGATATGTTTTAGACAATTAAAGTCTTTGGTTTTGTTGTTTTAATAGCATATCAATTTTCTTGGATAATTTAATGCCAAATCCATCCTTCTAGAGTGACATTAGTGGAACAATTCGACCTATATGTGGGAGGATAAGGAACTTCATACATTTCCGAATGGTATTTATCTGAAAGTGAACGTAATAGTACTAGAGGAGTTAGAACTTGCTTAATACGATTCCGCAGTCCAATTAAACTGTGTACGTATGCTAAACAGAATTATTTGAAATAGTACTGTTTGGGCCTACTGGGTAGAGTGTTCGCCAATGGTCTGGGAGACCTAGTTCAATCCCAGGTCGCGTCATACCAAAGACTTTTAAAATGGTACTTGATACCTCCTTGCTTAACACTCAGCAATATAAGGTACGTATCAAGAGTAAAGTGGAGCAATCCATGGAAAGGAGTAGCACCCTCCCCTACACCTCGGTGTAGTAGCTAATGACAAGGGAGCCTTCTGGTCTCCCTCGACTACGGTCTCCAACTTTACTTTTTACTTATTTGTACAAAAATGGATTTGACATTAAATAACTTCCAAAGGTTGAGATGCCATAAACCCAAGTAGCTGCAGCGTAATGGCTGAACTGCAGTCTTGGGGGAAGGGAGTTTGAACTTTAGTCACACTATTATAGTCACCTTTGAGAAATATGAACCCATTTATCTTCCGAGCTATACATTAGATCGTATAACAGCTGTTCTTCCACAGGTTTGGCATTAAATTACCCACGAAGGTTGATGTGTCCTTTGCTGGAATCATTGAGTGTGGTAGATATAAGTCAGTACTCAGTGGCATAACCATTTGAGTTCCGGGTGGAATTGAACTCTCCAAGACTCTGAGGAAAGAGGGATTTTATGGTCATTGGGACATTCTATTATGCGCGTGTGGTTAAGTTGATTCCATGGACAGTGATTGGTTGCTGGCCCAGGAATGGACATAGTGGTATATATACTGATTGCTTCAGTAACACCGTCAGGACAGTATTGGACGCTAGTTGGGAATCGTATGCGGGTAAGTGTTGTTATAGTTGTTTAGCCTGCCCATTAGAGCAGTGACTTATATACCATTAAACAAAGAAAGCAAAACATTATTATATTACTAAAATCGTCATGTTTATACATGCATAATAATAATTAATAAACAATACATCTAATCAAACATATAAGATGATAGCGAGGTTTTTACAATTTCCATTGGAGAATAAAGACATTTCAACTCTATTTTGCAAACGAATTGTAACTTTACAGGGTCTGTGTTACACTGAACATGATTTTTGATACTATCCCTTCCAGCAATTACGGAATTAGCACATTTCGAGGATAGTCAGCATAATCTAACTTAGAAGATATTGAACATTATGGTTTCACAAAATTTTACTTCAACAAACTTTACCAGATTATTTAAACTAATGGTATAATTTTTTCCAAGCCATACAGAAGAAACCATGAAATAACCAAATATTAGGAAATTCATTTTGAAAAAGAAAGATAAATAAATAAAATGGAATTATCTCTTAGCTGTTCATTCCCGGGCTTTTATGATAGCTTAAGCTCTTTCAGTCTTGGATTTCCTTAATTTGAAACTTTTTTTTAACCAGGATCTTCTGCAATTAAATAAAAATAATTTGCATCTTAAATTTTATTAGATTATTTAGTGCAATATAACATATCAAGTTGAATATCCTCAAATTCTCTAGTTCTTGCTAGAGGTAGTAATCAAAATCGATGATAATTGGGAGATGTTGATTAGAATCCTTTAATCTTTTACAAAAACATGAATCAATGTAATCAGTGGTTGGTTAAAAGAAGAATCAAACGAGTAGTCAAGTATAATCAAAATTATACGGTTGTACTCGGTAGGAATAAAATAGATAACCGATTTGAATGTGCTAGTACAATAGTTTTCGTTTATGCACAAATTTATAAATCATTTTAATGGGGTTTTTCTTTTTTTCAGGTTTGTCTTGTCGGGACAAAGTGTTGAGGAAAGTTAGACATGTTGATGTTTAGACAAATTAAAATTCATGAGCTCCAGATTCAGACCAGTAAAAATTTAAAGTATTTGATGTTTCGTTTTCTTTCTTAAGTATGTATGAGATTCCTGTGCTCTAAATTTCGTCATCGCGAGATTTATACTTGTTAAGATTTAGCGTGTATGAGATATATTTGATCTGTTGCGATTTAAAGTAAACGGGATATTTTCGAAATTTATACCTGTCAATATTAGTTGCTTTCGTTTAACTTTATGGCATATCAGCCTTTGTATGCTTTTTTCAAATGCCAAATCGTCTCCATACAATTATATAAAATATATATGATTTTTAGACACATTTTGTGGGTAACCTTTTAACACTTTTTGAAAAAAATTAAATGGTTCCAAGTATGGCTATGTATCACTAACGATTCAATTAAACATCAATCATTTTTTACACTCTGTTAAATGATAAAACAGTTCTATTGTTGTAAACACATTTTGTTGGTAACATTTCTGAACACAGTTGAATCGTTCAAAGTATTGCAACGTATCACTAACGATTTAATTAAACGTTAAACATTTGTTTACAAACAATAAAGTGATCAAAGAGTTCTATTTCAAACAATTCAGTTTAGCGTTAGTAATTTGTTTTCACTGTTTAAATGTCAAACTGTTATATTTGACACTTTCAGGTGTTACCACTTCAGGTCAGAGTGGACCAGGGACAATAGCAATGGAGAGGTACCCCACACATTCCAAAGCTCCTGCATTACAGGAGCCGCACCATCAGATTGTTTATTATCATAACAGGACACTCTTTGAGAGAGTTTTACCACTCTGCAGAGATGCAGTTGCTGTATTCGACAGTCCGAGCTGATTGGGCTGGTCAATATTAATGTGCGTATTCAGAGGGTACGGGATTTAGACATATTCAGATTTAGACAACATGAGATTCAGTGTGTACGAGATTTATATTTGGCGATATTCATATTCAGAGTGTACAAGGCTGTTGGACATTCTGAGGTTTTTATTTGTTTACTTTTTTCATTGCATATCGTAATAAAGAGTAATAAACCCGAGGTTTTTATTATTTCCCGTGTGTCCTAATTTGATTATGGTACTCACAATGTTAGCGAAAGAATCCCACAGTTTTTCGGGTTGTGGAAGTTAAATTATTCTGCTAAAAGATGCAGCAAGAATATCTCAAACATTTTAAATAGTTACTTGTGTGGGGCAAGTGAACTTACTTAAACGCTCATGGTAGCTCCAGCTAACTCATGAGATATTTTTTCACATACAATCTGTTACAATTATGGCTTGAACCGGTGCAAAACCTACGTTTGCTATTGAAACAATTTTTAAGAATATAAGATCGATTTTGCTTTAGGTTGAAAATTCTATCAAGAATTGCATCATTCCATTATAACACGAAATGAGCTGGAGAATCTCTCTGTGTAACAATTATAGATTTTTCAGTCTTAAAAACTTTTTAACACCTAACGCACTTTCTGCGCGAGTCTAATCATGGTCCAAACGGATTATATCCAAAAAAATGTTATGACATTACCTAAATGGAGACACAATTGCCACTTAGCAATGTTCAGTATAAAATGTGGGAAATATTTCTATCACACTATATAAATGAGTTAGGAACAAAATAAACGTCCGTTTTGCAAAATGTTAGTAACCTGCATTATAAACAATATTTGGACACTAAATTCAGGTTTCAAATGGGCTCTATGAAAAGGATTCTAGAAATTCGTTTCAGTATGAGTTAGGTCGAAAATTTAATTATGAAGAACAGGAGATCTTAAAGAGCTTTCCATAAGCAATACATACGTGTCGGGAGAAAAATACCCTCGGTACGCCATATTCGGAACACATTCGGTAAAATTCGGCGAACTGAAAAAAAAAAAAAAAAGAAAATGTTCGTTTGTTAAATTTGCATGTCGATACTTTTTTAATTATTCCATAATGACCTAAGACTTTCTGCAAACAATTATATGGTTTCCAATTGCCACTGATATTAAATATAATTAAGGTTTGGCTTCTTTGTTTAATGACATATGAAACTTTGTAGCTTATTTAATGCCAAAATCATTTTCCTTGAAGAACAGTAGTGGAACTATTTAACCCATAACTGGATAACTTTCTCAAGGGTATTTGGCGGAAAGTGAACGTAATGGCGCGACTAGAGTACGAACTCACTTACTACGATTCCACAGTCCATCGCTTTAACCATTACACCACGAGAACACCTCCAAAACATAATTAAACAATTATAGCCCCAAGAGACCATATTCTGATCCTAATATATATTCACAATTATGTTGTTTCAATTTACAGTTCTTTTTTATGATAATAATTGTTATAATAAGTACCTTGACTTTGCTAAAGAACTACAAAAAAAAAAAAACGATTAAACATGAGGGTGACGGTTATACCAATTGTAATTGGAGCACTTGGAACAATCCCCAAATTATTAGTAAAGAGATTGTAAGACTTGGAAATAAGAGGACAAATGAATACCATCTAAATTACAGCATTATTAGGATCGGCCCGAATACTAAAAAAAAAAAACTAAATTACTTGAGGAGACATGCTGTTGATCAAACCATCAGTAAAAAAAACTATCATCCAACTGCTGGAGTGAAAAATTATCAAAAGAGTTAACAGGTGTAGATAAGAGACGAAACGATCAATCACATAATAAGCGGTAAATTAATGCAAAAAGCAAGCAATACTTGACATGACTGGGTTGAGAAGGGGGATCCACTGGGAACTGTGCAAGAAATTTAAATTTGATCGAAAGGTATATGAACAAACCAGAATCCGTCCTAGAAAATGAGACACACAAAATTCTCAGAGATTAGATGCAAATGGATCACCTAATCTCGGCCTGTCAACCAGACCTAGTGATAGTCAACAACCAAAAAAGAAAAAAAAAACAAAGCACTTGCAGAATAGTGGATATTGCCGTTGTTGCTGACCACAGGGTAAAACTGAAGTAAAGCGAAGAGGGAGATAAGTACCTTGAGAACTAAAAAAAAAAAAATAATGGAAAATGAAAGTGACGGTGATATCTGTTGTAATTGGCGCACCCGTGACAATCATAAAAGGATTGGTACAATGAATGTAGGACTTGGAAATAAGACGACGGTCGAGACTATCCAAACTACCGCATTGTTGAGATCGTTTAGAATATTGAGAAGATTCCTTGATACTTGAAGAAACTTGCTGCAACTAAGACTCCTGTGAAAAACTATGGCTTGAGAGAAAAAACCTTCAAAGGAGTAAAAATAATAATAATAATAATGATAATAATAATAATAATATTAATAATGATAAACTCCTATGGGACTTCGACATACACACGGATCACATAATCTCGGTCAGAAGACCATACCTAATAATAATAATCAACAAAAAAAAAAGAGAACTTGCAAAATTGTCGACTTTGCTGTCCTGGCTGGCCACATAATAAAACTGAAAGAATGTGAAAAGAAGGATAAGTACCTCGACCTTGCTAGGGAATTGAAAAAACTATGGAACATGCAGGTGACAATTATACCAATTGTAATTGGTGCGTTTGGAACAGTATCTAAAGGATTACTAAAGGGTCTGGAGGACTTGGAATTTGGCGGACGAATGGAGACCATCCAAACTACTACATGACTGAGAACGACCAGAATACTGAGAAGAGTCCTGGAGACTTGAGGTGACTTGCTGTCACTCAAACTTCAGTGAAAGACCATCAGGTAAGGCTGGTGTGAAAAACTAATGAGTAAATATTTATAATAATAGTTTGCTTATCTCATAGTAATAACGTTTCCAGTATTACACTCAAATATTATTTACAAACGGAGATATTTAACCCATTGTTGAGACACTGAAAGGTACTATTAATCGGATTTATGCGAACATTTCCAAGGGTCCAAGAATTTGACTTTCAACTCTGGATGCAATATGGTTTAATAACTACAACTCATTTTTTTGCGGGATTTAAAACGCTCGACAGCTATTACATTAGAATGCTGCGAGCAATATTGTACAAGTCCAGGAGGCAGCACCCAACAAAGCAGCAGCTGTACGGCCACCTACCACCCACCATGAAAAGTATCCAAATTAAACGAACCAGACATGTGGGACACTGCTGGAAAAATGGGGACGAAGTTATAAGCGACATACTCCTGAGGACCCCTCCACATGGACGAGCAAAGGCAGGACCACCAGCTAGAACCTATATGCAACAGCTCTGTGCCGATACAGGGTAGAAACTGATGCGGCTAGGGAATCAAGTTCATGTCTTGCTATCCTTCAACTCTGGACCATTACTCAGAAATTACTCCATAATCCGGTGATTAGATCTCTATACATGCCAGCTTCTAGACAAGACTGTTTAGAAAGTCAAAATTAGCTTCAGGCTTTTTGCAGACTCACGAGACCTCATTTTTAAGATGCTGAAATGAAGTAACTTGCAAATTGTTAAAAAAAAAATCTCTCTTTGAGTTGAATTATGTTTTTTAAAAAGCAATTTATGCTCTCTTTAAAAAAATGATTCTCCCTCTTAGAGCATGTCCTTCGAGATGTGATGATTGCTCTATCTTTGCAGATGATTTCTATCCTTTGATCCTACAGCCCCATCTGGATTGACGCCTTCTCTTCAATTGCGTCCACTCAGATGATTTTTCAAATCAGAAAATCAGCTGATAAAGCAGAAGAAAGAAAAACTTCCGAATCAATGGATTAAAGAGGCAAACGCTTACACAACTCGGATACCACTGCTGGAGTCATTTTAACTCTTCCCCTGCGACAAACCGAGGCAAGATAAGTAAGTAAAGTTGGCGACTTTAGTCGAGGGCGACCAGAAGGCTCCCTTTTCAATAGCTACAACACCGAGGTGTAGGGTGAGGGTGCTACTCCTTTCCCAGAATTGCTCCACTTTACCCTTGATACGTACCTTATATTGCCGAGTGTTAAGCAAGGAGTTATCAAGTACCATTTTTAAAGTATTTGGTATGACGCGACCTGGGATTGAACTTAGGTCTCCCGGATCATTGGCAAACACTCCACCGGATTATATAATGAGAGTTATTTCTCATTATATTAATCAACTAACTTGAGAAGTTTCTTCTCTCCCATTTAGTTGGACATGTTCCTCTGCGAGACGACAATACTATTTACCCATACTTTCAATCTGCAGAAAATGGCAGAATTTGTCTATTCCTTAGGATTGGTTGTGCTGTGAATTCAGCGGTTTTCCTTCTCCATGATTGGTTGTGGAGGAGACCAGACATATTTTTGTACATTTCATGAGTTTTAAATAAGTTCGAGGTTTGCGTATTCATGTACCATAGACATGATATGGCTATGTGTGAAACGTACATCGAATGTCCATAAAGAATCGGAATCTCGAAACACGAAAAACACTTACGACTTCTGTGTTCAGGTACGAAACTTTTTATTACCTTTGAGTTTAAAGGTTCTTCGACACAAGGAGAGAGATACACATTCTTTCTATTCTGGCTTTTTAATCTGCCCCCCCCATTTCGTGCGAAACCTGCCCAAGGTCTCGGCGAGCAAGCGAAAGTCGACCCTTCCCGTTCGGTGTCTAGTTTTCAACTCAACTAACTTTCTTCAAAATTCCCTAATTCCTCCGCGCGCTTCCGGGGCGTGACGTCATTCACACTTGCTAGCCCCGTTTCCCATCTCGGGTTATTGTGTCATCTCTGAGTGACACGTTCGCTCCGTCCGCGCGCGCGCGTGAACACCTGCGTTAATGTTGCACCTTAGTAACCCATGCCCTGAGCCGAAAGGTTCTCAGCCTAACTAAACCCAAAGGCATAAAACGAAATCCTTCGGTCATTATATTACATTCAGAATTATATTTAAGTTCAGAACTTATGTAAAAACATTGTCGACGTCTTTTTTGTGATTTTTTAAAGTCACAATCAAATAATCTGAGTGCTGAATAATAGAATACTGTAATGCCACATACATACATACGTACACTTATATATACATACATACTTATATCCTACTTTACGCACACACACACAAACACACACAAACACATACATACATACATATTTTTCCACTCTGCCATTTTGTACCTTATACTGAGTGATTTTAACAGTGCAAAACAACAATAATAATAATAATAATAATAATAATACAGAGGAGGAGGAGGAGGAGGGAGAGGAGGTTTCACCAGCATTGAAGTCTGCGATGATGTGTCAATACGTGGGCTTGAAGACTACATAAAAAAAGAACAAAGAAAGACTGATTAAGCATCCAGGAACAGCACAAACAACATAATGATCCCCAGAACAATAATTAGGAAACAGAAATGGAAGAAAAACTGCTGTATGGATATTTCCAGAAATAATCTAACAAAATCTCACGCGAGAAAACCTGTACATGGCAAAGAAAGGGAAACTTTAAGAGAGAAACTGGATCTCTTCTAATAGCAGCACAAAACCACTCCACAAGGACTAACTATTTTAAAGCGAAATTAGATAAGACGCAATAGAATAGCAAATGTAGGTTATGTGGTTACTAAGACGAAAAGATTTACCTCACAACCACATTAGGCTAAAAAATATTAAAGGATTAGACACGAATGGGTAGGGAAGGTGATCCACTGGCAATTGTGCAGGAACGTCCAATTTGATTACATAAACAAATGGTATATAAACAAACCAGAATCAATACTGTATAATGAGACGCTCAAAATTCCCTGGAATTTTGACATACAAACAAATTATTTAAACCCGGCTAGAAAACCAGACTTAAGGATAGATAATGATAGATATAACCTGCCGAATAATAAACTTTGCCATCATAGCGGTCCACACGTTGAAAATCTACCTCCCCTACACAAAAAAAAAAAAACAAGAATAAAAAAAAGAAAAGAGAGACAAGCACTGAGAACTTGCTAGAGAAATAAAAACTTACGAAATAACAAAGTAAGGGTGATGCCCATTAAAATAGGCGTGTTCGGAACGGTGCCCAAAGGCTTTGTAAGGTAACTGGAAAAGTCGGAAATTGGACGACGAACTGAGAGAATCCGAACAACAGTATAACTAAAATCATCCAGAATACTGAGTAGAGACCTGAAGATTTGAGGACACTTGATGTCACACAGACTTCAGTGAAAAACCATCAGCTAACGCTGGTGAGAAAGAATTTGCCAAGAGTGAAAAAATAATATTATGTAAATGACAATGAGAGGAAAAATTCTGAAAGGATGATAAAAGTAAAACTACAATGATGCAGAAAGACCATGCTGACAAATGTTATATGTACAAACTAGAATATGTTCAAGAAAACAATATGCATAAAATCCTTGTAACTTTGAGCAACAAACGGTTCGTTCAATTCCAGTCAGAAGACAATTTGGCATCTGACGGATTTTACCGTTCCAGTAGAGCACAGACTGAAAAAAATAAGTCAAAAAGCTTGACCAATATCCAGACCTTGTAAGAGAACTAACATTACGGTAAAGCAAGAAGGTGACGATAAAGATAATGTAGTTACAATCTTTAAAACAGTCGCAAATAACTTGGAAAAGAAATTGGGAACACTGAAAGAATAGATGAAGTATTAAAGTTATCTATAAACTTGTTTTTTCCCCATTATTCTGAATGCGTGCAGTCGTTTTTACATAATATTTCACACGATGTGTTAATTTGACAATGTAAACCCGTAGCTTTCTCCAGTTTGCATATCGTTCTTAGAAATTGCTTTTTCAAAAAAAAAAAAAAAAAAAGAAGAAAATATTGACAATAAATAATTATATTCATTTCAGTTTTTGATAACTTGTTTCTTTTTAATAAACGTTCGTTTGTTGATTATAAATAATAATTATTCGTGACCGTGAAAATATGAGTTATCTGTTCGCGACAACCCAGCTATAAAGTGAACTATTTTTTTTCTTCAAAATATTAAGAGTGTTGAGCTTTTGTTATATATATATATATATATATATATATATATATATATATATATATATATATATATATATATATATATATTTGGGGTGTACATGTACGTGTGTGTAAATGTGTAAATAAGAATTATTGAATTATTCAAATTTAGAATATTGTGATATTTTTATGTTTGCGCTTTCGCGTATATAATTATAAATTTCTAAATAATTATGATGAAGGAGCAGCCACATGTATTAGATAAAGTGTTTTTGAACTTGGTTCACGGTGTCCATATCTTCTGACGATAAACGTTACCCTATATATATATATATATATATATGTGTGTGTGTGTGTGTGTGTGTGTGTGTTCGCCAATGGCCCAGGAGACCTGGGTTCAATCCCAGGTCGAATAATACCAAAGACTCAAAAAATGGTACTTGATGCCTACTTGCTTAACACTCAGCATTATAAGGTTGGGATCAAGGGTAAAGTGGAACAATCTAGGGGAAGGAGTAACGCCTCTCTCTACACATTGGTGTAGTAGCAATCGAACAGGGAGCCTTTGGGTCACCTTCGGCTATGGATGCAAACTTTTTTGGTCTTTTATATATATAGTTCGTAAGTAACATTTTTGAAGGAGCCGGAACTCATTTGTTTGAACAAAGTCAAATGGTTTTAGGTGTTGCTATTTAACACTGATAGTTCTATCTAATATTAATATAAATGCTTAGTAAATGGTTGAATTGTTCTATTTGACCCATACACGTGGCCACAACAGATATTCCCCATCAGGGTCATTATCACTGAGTAATGGAAATAAAGTGGAACTCTACATTCCCCTTACTCTAGAACTTAAACCACTCCATCAGATGTAGTTTACTGTCATTCTTAGGACACAGTTAGTTTTACAGAACGTATATTCAAATTAATTTGATTCGTCTACAATCATATATATATAGATAGATATAGATATTATAATATATATATGTGTTGTTGTGTATGTTGAATAAATACATATTATATGATCTCCGGAAACAGCAATTTACAGATAGATAGATAGATAGATAGATAGATTCTAAGTTTGCGTATTTCTAATTCCGTTTTGACCCTAAGAGCTTCTTTTTTTCAATCTATTTTTTGTAAGGCTTTTGATGTTGTCGCCATATAACATGAGTTGACAGCCTTCCTGGGGATATCACATCATTTTGCTGCTCTGCATATACGGTTTCTTCCAATTAGCTATTAGTCGTACCCGGGACTATATCTCAAATCCTAAGTATTCATATCGACAAAACAAAAATTAATTAAGTTCATACGTGCTTGTAATGAAGTAGATAATTTGCTTAATCAACTCAATTTCGTGAACTCAACGAATTAACCTTGCAGAGTCACAAGATGTTTACATCCAGGAAACTTACAATATGTCGCTTACTCAGGCCAAAAATTTGTTTGAGTAACAGTAAAATATTTAAAAATGTATGCTGAATCCAAATCTGCATAGAACATTTTCTTATTTCGTCGATTATTTTCCTATTTATGCTCTTATATATATGCTCTTTAGACCTATAATAAAAATATTCTCTCTTTGAACCCAAAACAAACATATATATATATATATATATATATATATATATATATATATATTCAAAATGAAGACATCCACTAAGATTTTTGTATTTAAGGTTTATTATTTAATTCTTACATACGTGTATGTTTCCAGTTGGCTGCTTTCGTCAGACAATATACGTGGCACAGTGTCATATGAATGGGGCAGCCAATTAGACTCGAACTCACTCGTGTAGGTTTATAAGCCAAAACCTACCTGACTGAGTTTATGTCTCTTTGAACAGATAAGTCTCTCTCTCTCTCTCTCTCTCTCTATCTATCTATCTATCTATCTATCTTCTGATCCTTCATATTTAAACTTAGGATTTTAGCACCAGGACATTCCGCCTGTCATGTTGTAATCACATTTTTTGATCTCGTACTAAATACCTTGATTTCTTATAAAATCCTTGGGTCCTGTTCGCCTTCCTCAATTCTCAAAGAACGGGACTTTGCCAAATGGATATCTGCCTTCTTTTTCTTTTTTTCTGAAATCTGTCAGACAGGATCTCCGGGGAATATATTGATCGTTTTAGGGGTTCCAACGTGAGAATCCCGGACGATTGTTTGTTCTCCCGGAGCCCAGAGAAATCTCTGAACCCGTTACATGCAGGACATCCCTGTGAAGGGTTCATACTCTTTTGCAGGAAATACAGTTAGAGTACATTACACCTCTCCGACAGAACGAATTAATGTATGGTGGCCTAATGCGTAGAGTCTTTACCATTGGTTCAGAAGACTGAGGTTCAATCTCAGGTCGAGTCAAACCAAAAACTCAAAAAAGGTTACTTGATACCTCCTTGCTTAACACTCAGCATTATAAAGTTTGGGTCAAGGGTAAATTGGAGCAAATCCCGGAATGTAGTAGTGCCCTCCTTTACACCTTGGTGTGGTAATCATAGTCGAGGGTGACCCAAAGGCTCCCTTTTCGATAGCTGCGACACCATGGTGTAGGAGAGTGTGCAATCCCTTTCACTGGATTGCTCCACTTTACCCTTGATCCTTACCTTATAATGCTGAGTGTTAAGCAAGGTAGCATCAAGTACCATTTTTTGAGTCTTTGGTATGACTTGACTTAGGATTGAACCAAGGTGTCCCGAGCCATTTGCGAACACTCTAACTATTATGCCAAAAAGACCCTTCGGGACACCCTTGACTAAGGTCGCCAACTTTACTTACTATATTTTTCTGCTCCAAGAAAGCTTTGATGACAATATGAAATAACTAAATAAATAAAAGAGATCTGTTTCCTTTTACATATTTTCCGATATGGTTGGATGTATGCGTGTGTGTATTTGAGAGAGAGAGAAAGAGAGAGAGAGAGAGAAAGAGAAGGGAGGGAGATAAACAAAGAAAAGCAGAGAGAGTGTGTGAGTGTGCTTGAGAGAGAGAGAGAGAGAGAGAGAGAGAGAGAAAGAAAGAAAAGGAAAGTGAGAGAGAGAGTAAGAGAATGTGTGTGCGTACGTGTGTGTGTGCGTACGTGTGCATGTGTGTGTATATTATAAAATGGCAAGAAAACGCTTTGAAATAAGTTTAATACTTTTTAAGTCGAGCAATAAATATTAGATAAAGAAAAAAAAAACTCACCACGTTTTCCTATCAATCGGGTTTCGTGAGTATCAATCCACAGGTAGGCATCAAAATGAACTAAATGATATAAATTTTAAAATGAGGTCAAAAATGTGTTCATCGCATGAAAAATGTACATCATATTACATATTTTAACAGGTGAGAAGCGTTTCAAAATATTCATGTAGCATTATTTCACGATAATTTACGGCACGAGACAAACTGCAATTTACACGGATATATAAACGAAAAGGAAAATAATAACTTTTTATTTACTCCATTTTTCTGCCTGAAGATTGTCATTAATGAAAATCAAGCTGGAAGAAACTGTTAGTTTACATATATATATATATATATATATATATATATATATATATATATATATATATATTAATTAATAAGATACCTCTACAAATCCTAGGAGCCCTACATATAAAACAAAAACCAAAAAAACTAAAATCAATAGATTTAATTCTGAAAATAGAGACAATGTTTTGAAATGCCTTTAGTTGTTTTTTTTTTTACTTTTGGTTTTTTGATATTTCATATTTCTGTATAAATTCTATTTCCGTTGATATTGTTCTGTTTTTAACATTTACCAGCATCTCAGTTTTATTCAACTTTGGGTTTACGTAATTTTGTAATGTTATAAAAAGCATGAAATATCCTTTAAAAAAACGCTTTAAAAAACACTCTTTGTATATGCAAGCAACCCCTGATGGTGGCCTATGAAAGGTCCGAAAGCGCTTGGGACAATTTTGATAAATACATCCACGAATTCCAGCCTGAAACCATGACACTTATCAGGAAACTTGAAAGAATCTTAATAAAATTATATCGACAAAATGTGACTTTTTTTTAAAATTGAACATACCTAAATGAAAGACTGATGTCTAAGCACACACACACACACACACACAGACACACATATATATGTATATATTGGACACTGTTATCCGAGTTCAAATCCTGGACGAAATTGTTGTCATTTTATATAGCGATAATACAATTCAGAAATGTTTAACTCCCACTATTCTCCCTCATGCTATGGGTAAATAGGAAGGCTAACTGGGACATTTGGTTGGTGTCCGATCTAGGAGAAGACAAACAAAACTCAAACCCGTTAAACTCTGATGGAAAATTGACGTTGTGTGCTGCATACTGCTTCAGATGGGGGGGTGTAAACAGATTCATACACGCAAACACACATACACACACACACACACATATATATATATATATATATATATATATATATATATATATATATATACTTATGTAAATTTGTGATAAAGTTCACAAATGCAATAAAACATGAGGATATCTAATTTCTGTAATTTATTGTTTTGATTGTTCACAAATAGATTTGTTGAAAAAAAGTTATTTTGAGTGAGTTTTAATTTTTTAAATATTTTTTTATTTATATGGTGTAAAAAAGCAACAAATAATGACTGATGATGTAGCATAACCATTCTGCAGGACTGAGAATACACTGATTGTATCATCTGAAGTGAGGTAAGCTACTCTCCCACAGGGAGCCTTCCGTTCCGGTGTGGAGTACGACTTCGTTACCATTAATCACTGGTCAATTCTGTCCCGGAGTGTGAAAATGTGTTAGTGTCCCATCTGAAGGTCAAACAAATATTTTTGCAAAAGATTAGTTTTGAGTTGGATTACATGAAACTAGATGACAGCGATGAAAAATATTAGTATCATCATTATTATTAGTGAGTTTCGTACAAACGCGTGAGCTGTTAATCTTTCCCGTGAGTCTGAGTGACAACAAGTCTCTTCAGCTCTCCAGGAATCTTTTTAGTATTCTTGCCGATCTTCGTAATGCTGTAGTTTGGATAGTTTCGGCACATCTTCCGACTTCCAACTCTTCCAGTCCACTTTTCAAACCTTTGGATATTATTATTATTATTATTATTATTATTATTATTTTACTCCTCGACAGTTTTTCACAATAGCGTTAGCTGATGTTTTCTCACTGAAATTTGAGTAACAAGTCTCATCAAGTCAGCCGGACTCTTCTCAGTATTCTGGACGATCTCAATAATATTGTAGTTTGGACAGTCTCCACCCGTCCCGTTATTTCTACGTCATCCAGTCCTTGTACTAATCTTTGGTGACTGCACCAAGAGCAACAATTACAGTAATCGTCACTCTCATGTTCCACAGTTTTTTTCAATTCCCTAGCAAGGTCATGATACTAAACCATCTTTTCGCTTTCTTTTAACTTTTCTCTATGGTCCTTTGGGACAGAAAAGTCCACGATTCTGCAAATTCTCTCTTTTTTGTTAATTTTTATAAGGTCTGGTTGTCTGGCGCAGATTAGTTGATTCGTTTGTATCTCAACATACCAGAGGAGTTTGTGTGTCTCATTCTATAAGACATATTCTGGGTTGTGCATATACCATTTGATCGGATGATCAAACATCAATTTCTTGCAAAATTCCCAGTGGATCACTTTGCCCAACCAGTCAACCTAGTCTTATATTCTTACTATGATAATTTGCTGCATTCACTGATTTCTGTGCTGATTTGTTGCATTTGCTTATTATTATCATCATCAAAAGGAATAGTTAGTTTAAACCATACAATTGTGTGTACATTTATAGTATTAGTTATGAATACTTCAAACTAAATACGGGGAAGTTTCCATAGCGCGATGGATAAAGTGCTTGACTGTGAAAATGTAATGGGTGAGTCTCAGTCTTCCTATTACGTTCGCTTTCCGGTTAATACATATGGAACGGCATGAACTCGCTTATCCTCCCTAGATATGGTTTAAATAGAGGTACTACTGTCCTTCTAAAAGGATGGCTTTGGCATTCAATAACCCACAAAGGTTATGCAATTAAACATAGAAGAATGAAAGGAATGATTCACACTTAATAGATAGATAGATAGAGAGATTAAGTTTAGTGAATTGCATATAATTATTGCATTTATTCTTGTTAATGTTTCTCTTGCGGATAATGTCTAAAAGGGGATCAATATAATTTCTATCGTGGTATTACGCGCCAAATGTCTCTCTCAGATGGCGTCAGGTCAAGATCTTTCGCCGTTACAGTCAACGGCTTCCATAATGACTCGTGAATTCTATCATTTTGTACAACTCAAGTTTCGCCATAAATTCAGTGTTGTTCAGTTTTCTTGGATGTTTCAGTTCTGATCAAAGACTGGACTCAATTGCCCAGAGGAATTAGCAATTTACAATAATTGAATTTTATGACTGAGTTCTCCGGATTACTACTAAATGTCGAGAAATCTATCGGATTATGGCTTTGCTTTTGTTCGATCGAATTTTGCTGTTGAAAGTCCAGCGCTAGATAGTACATATACTAGTATACTGGACATAGAATGACAGTTTATTCTTGTTTTACACGCGACCTCAAAAACACACGTATTAACGCAGACATAACTTCGCAGAAATGTTTTAAAACCTTTCGTCTAAGATGTCTTATTTCCTTAATGGTATTTGTAATATAGACACATATGCACCTTCAAACGAAAACAGAATTTCATTCAGGTTCACTGATTTTGAATTCCTTTCGAAAACTTGCAACACACACGTGCACGCACACACACACATACACACACATACACACACATACACACACACACACACACATATATATATATATATATATATATATATATATATATATATATTGTAGAAATTGTAAAAGTTAGGCAGAGTAAAAACTGATAACTCAGAGTTTCACGACTGATTTTGAATGGTTAGCTTACTTGACGATCGTGAGGTTTTACCCTGCGTTGCCTTTGCATTTCCTACACCTTATACATATTTTTGAATTATATATATATATATATATATATATATATATATCTCTGTGTGTGTGTATGTGTGTGTGTGTATTTTTGCTGGAGAGGTAAGGGCGAGCTAATCGCCAATGTACTCTTGTTAACCCACTCATACAGTCGAGCAAAAATAGGGCGAATACCAAGAACCTATAGACCACAGGTTTTACTGATACTGTAAGTAGCATGGAAGACCTACCAAGAGCGATGAACAATGGGGACGAGTGGCGGGAGAGGGTCAGGGAAATCAGTGGTTGTAGCCCGCCATGATATTGATGATGATGATATGTGCATATTTATAAATATATTAGTCACTTCAATGGAATAAATCTCATCCCAATACTGGATTGTAAATCGACTCTAACTGATTGAACTGATGGAGTCCATGAAATGATCCCACAACACAGCTGTAGGCTCCAATGAGATATACTCAGAATTCATCCAATAGCTCCCACAAAAATCACTAAAATACCCTTGAAGAACCTTGAATGATAATTGGATAAACTGACAATTTCCCAAAATATAGAAACAACAAAATCACAAATCTAAAGACCTGCCTCTGCAAAATAATGAAAGGCATAATTAATATGCGTCTGACCCGGCTCCTTTAAAAGCACAACTTTATAGCAAAACACCAATGAGGAAATAAAATAAACAATGTCGATTACCTAACAAAATAAAGCTCATTTTAGGGGCTAATTTTTGAAAAAAAAAACACTTTACAGCTATATTTTTTTATCTTAAAAAAGCTTACGATACGATGTGGAAGTATGGAATTAGGAAAGAACTATTAAACTTGGACTGAGAGGCAGACTAACTTTATCAACACATTTTTATCTGAGAGAAATTTTAAAGTCCATTTAAGACCGACACTCTCCAACCTCCAAAAGTTTGAAGAAGTGATAAATTATCGGTAACGCTATTTAGTATAAAAATCAATGATATTGTCAATTGCCTAAAACTTTGGGTTGAGTGCTCTCTATATGTGGATGACCTCTTAATATACTATCGATCAAGATACATCCACATTGAAGAGAGACAGTTACGATGCTAAAACAAAAAAACAAAAAAACAAAAAAACCATGACCAAATGGAAGACATCAAACGGATTCTGATTCTCAATGACGTAATCAACATGTTTCAAATGAAAAAAGCTTTGCAGTACCCTTTACTCAAACTGGAAGGTTCAGAAATACCATTGGTCGAACAAGATAAATTTTAGGGCGTAAAATGATACATGCTGTAAAACTAAAGTCAGTGACCGTAATCAAGGGCTACCCAAAGGTTCCCTTTTTCCATAGCTATTACACCGAGGTGTAGAAGAGGGCGCGACTCCATTTCCTGGATTGCTCCACTTACGAAACCCAAAACAACTTTTCAACAAAAATAAAATAAAATCAAGATTTTGGAATGTGACTGGAGAAATGTACCAAAGAACTATTAGATACTCACTTTTTAACCATTAAACAATAGTAAGTAAGTAAAGTTGGCGACCATAGTCGAGGGTAACCCGAAGGCTCCCTTTTCGATAGCTACTACACCAAGGTGTAGGGGAGGGCGCTACTCCTTCCCTGGATTGCTCTACTTTACCCTTGATCCCTACCTTATAATGCTGAGTGTTAAGCAAGGAAGCATCAAGTACCATTTTTTGAGTCTTTGGTATGACGCGACCTGGGATTGAACCCAGGTCTCCCGGGCCATTGGCGAACACTCTAACCCCTAGGCCAATAAAATGCAATAATGGAACTGAACAAACTTCCTGTAACAAAAAAAAACCGTATCACATACCGTGAATAATTCTCAAAAATCAGTAAAAATACTTTACTCATTTAAGCATCTTCAGTAATTGCTCTAAAGACGGAGAAAAACAAAACTATAAAAAAACAATATAAAGATGCTTACCAGAGAACTCATCTATCTTTACTGGTGAAGCTGGTACAAAATAACTGGTATTCAATGATATTAAACCATCTGATGCTGAGGCACCTTTCCTAGAGTTTTGGGGAATGTTGATCTCACCTTTAATACAATTACTTCCTGGTCCCCTGGGAATCAGATGGGAATACCTGTTAGGGTGACATCTATAGGTCAAATTAAGCTGTTTCATAATTTATTATCATCATCATCATCATATCGTGCTGGCAGCACGGATATCCCTGACCCTCTCTCGCCACTCCTCCCTATCGTTCATCGCCCTAGGTAGGTCTTCAGGACAACAACCTGTATCCTCACATAGCTGCTGAATGTACGTTCGTGCTGGTCGTCCTGCTTTTGCGCGGCCGTGTGTGGGGATCCATAAGAGTACATCTCTTATGAGTTCATCTCTGCTTCTCCAGCAATGTCCTGCATGTCTGGTTCGCCTAACTTGAATAGATTTCGTGATAGGGGGCAGGTGTCCGTACAGTTGGTGTCTTGTGGGGTGTTGCTGCCAGGACTTGTTGAGGATTGCACGCAGCATTCTTGTGTAATTGCCATCTAGTTTCTTCTCCAGCCGTTTTGTTAGCGTCCATGTAGTGCATCCATATAGCAGTATCGATGTGACCGCTGCCTGGAAGAAACTGCGTTTCATTTTATCGGTTAGGTCTGATTTCCATATAGTCGATAGCCTATTGATAGCTGTCCATGCTTTCGTTAACCTCGTTTCGATGTCCTTTTCGGTTGATTCGACGCTGCTTCCTAGGTACGTGAATTTGTCTACTAGTTTAAGAGGGGTTCCTTCTAGAGTGGAGATGTCCCCTGTTTGGTTATAGCACATATATTCCGTTTTGTGTGCATTAACATGGAGGCCTATGCTTGCTGCTGCTCGTTCCAGGCTATGCAGAAGTGTTTCGGCTTGGTCAGGTGTATTTGCCAGTATCGCTATGTCATCGGCGTAGTCGGCGTCGGTAATTGTTGTTGCGGGATATCTTCTGCTTCTTTTCTTCGTCAGTTCGAAGCCATTCTCTTTGATTTTGTCAATCGATGTTCTAAGTACGTAGTCTAGACAAATGATAAAGAGATACGGAGCCAGCGTGTCCCCTTGTAGTACTCCTGCTACAATGTCGAAGTATTCTGTGTCTCCATCTGGTGATCGTACTTTTACTTTAGTGTTTCTATAGAGAATCGTTATTGCCGCTACGGTTTCTTTAGGTATGCCGTACGCTAGTAGGATTTGTTCCATCTTTCCTCTGTGAATGGAGTCGAAAGCCTTGGTAAAGTCGACAAATATTAATGTCGCTTGTAGGTTCTTTGCCCGTACACCCTCAAGGATTCTGCGGATGGTTAGTATTTGTGAGGTCGTAGATCTATTTCTTCGGAAGCCATTTTGGTTTTTTCTAAGTATGTTGTCGATTTTGGGTTCTATGCGGTTTCGTAGTAGGGCATTGTAGATTTTGGCAGCTATGGATGTAAGTGTTATGCCTCGGTAGTTTTTGGCTAATCCGAGGTCTCCCTTTTTAGGGAAGGGGAGTATGCATCCCTTCGTCCATCTATCTATCGGATTTTGATTGTATACTGCGTTGCAGTGTCGGAGCAGTATGTCGTCGAATTGTCTGGTCTTCCATACTTCCGGGGGAATTTCGTCCAGTCCTGCAGCTTTCCTATTTTTAATTTTTCTGAGAACCGAGTCGAGTTCTCCTTGTGTGAACGGTCCAAGTTTAATGTCTAATTGTTTGCTAATTATTCTGGTGATTGGTTCATGCGTTATTTTTGGTGGGTTTCCAAGTAAGTTTTCGAAGTGCTGTTTCCACAGTTTTATTCTTTCTTGTTGGTTTGCTGCTTTAAGTTTTGCTTTGGTTGTGTTCTTTCTTCTGCTCACTTCGTTTATTGTTTGCCAGGCAATTCTAGATTGTCTATCTTCTACCGAGTCTCTGATCTTATCTATCTGATTTTGAATGTATTCTGTCTGTTCCTTTATATATATGCCTGCTAATTGATATTGTGCCGTTTTTAGTTTTAAGGCATTTGTGTTTGTTGGGTTTTTTCGATAGTTTTTGGAGGCTGTTTTCACTAGTGCACGTTTTTCTCTCACCGCTAAGGTTTCCCATGGGACTCTATATTTAGTTTTAATTTTTGTTGGAATGCATTTTGCTGCTGCCTCAAGGTGTGCATTGACAAAATTTTCGTATTCGTCGTTTGGTGTACTTTTTTCCGTCTTTTCTTGTAGTGTTTCGAATCTGTTTCTCAATTCTAATACGTATTTATCTCTGACATCTTTGTTGTTTAATAGGGCCCAGTCATAGTGTTTGGTGGTCGCTGTTCGTTTGTCGTTTTTTCGTAGGCTTAACCGTATTTTCGCTGTGACTATTCGGTGATCGGTGGACACACCCTCAAAAGAGGAGTATGCCTCGCAATTCAATGCACTATTCTTCCATTTCTTGTTTATAAGGACGTAGTCTATCTGAGCTTTAGTATTGTTTGCGTACGTGTATGTCCATAGTTTGCCCTCTCTTTTTTGGTAGTTTGTATTGAGGCATGCTAATCTATTTTCTATCATGAAATCTGTTAGATGTTGTCCATTTCTATTTGACGTGTTGTGGAGGCTGTATTTGTTGTTTCCGTTTTTCCCGATTTGTGCATTCATGTCTCCGCCAATGACTAACATGTTGTGTTTCGGGATGCTACGCACTAATGAGGATAACTCATCGTAGAAGGTGACTATTTCATTTTCTTCACTAACATTGGTGGGGCTGTAGCATGAGATGATTGTTGCTCTGGGGTTTCCGTTAAATGTGGCTACCATCATTCTAGGTTGTATTTTCTCTATGCTATTAAGCGTTTTTAGTGCTCTAGGTCCTATAAGCAATCCTACCCCTCCCACTGCGGCGTTGACAGAGTTTTTCCATGCGGATACAGTGGCGAGCGACCATCCATTGCTAGTTTCGTGATATTTGATATCTTCTGTGTGCGTGTATCTGTGTTCTTGTATGCATATTATGTCTATTTTATGTTCTTCGGCCGATGCGATTAGCTCTGGGAGTTGTCCTATTCTATTTAAGGTTCTTACGTTAAATGTGGCTATTTGTAGTGTTTGCTTGCATTTTAGTAGTTTTGATTGTTTGAGCTCTGTAGCTGATTTTTCGAACACCGAGGCCAGGGCTCCAACCTCAGCAGGACGCGCCCCTTTTTTACCCGCGCGAAGAGCGATGCGGTTTGTGTAAGTGGTTTGAGTGTGGGTCATGGTTATCTTTCGATGGCTGTTTTGTTCTCTTCTATAGAAGCCACTCTTATAGAGGAGCAGCAGTAGTTCCCCGATCGAACTGTCGATCCTGAGCGAAAAGTCGTCAAACTCACGTCCAGGACCCATTTGGGTATTGACTTTGGTCGTCCATTGGTTTATTCAAATACCTTAACGTACATCATGCTGCTTCCCATGTGTACATAATAAAATAAATAAAAATTAAAAAAAAAAAAAATAAAATAAATAAAAATATAAAAAAAAATAAAAAGGGGGGGGGGAATTTGTTTTAAGTTTTAACTTAGTTAAAGTCCAACATTAAGGTACTTTCTTATGACTTTCACTAATACTGACTTACACTTTTTTGCTGTATTGGGACTTTTCCAAGGGCTTTTCATTTTTTTTTTTTTTTTTTTTTTCTCCCCATCCTACAGTTGGGGACCTAGCAGGCTTCAGGAATTAGAGCTCTGTGGTAGAATTTGGCGTTCTAGGCTTTTTCTTCTAAACTACTGTTAGGGCTTTCTTTACGAATTTTTAAATTATTCGATAGAAGATATTTAAAAACATTCTGCCTTGTTCGCTGACATGTGGATAGGCTTGATATCAAATTGGCTTTACAGTAGAGTAAGCGTGCCTTTACATTTAAAACGCATAGTTTAAGCATTATTTTACAAACAAAATACAGCATAACATTTTGTAAAATTCAGCATTTTAAATTGGAATTAAAGACATACTGACCAATATTGACATATTTCTTCCACTTGGCTCCTGAGTTCAAATACGTCTTCTTCGTTTGGACTTTTATTTACTACTGATATTTTAGGTAGCTTTGGGGGCGGTCTAGTGGGGTGAAGGGGACAATTCGTTTTTGTTGGGTTTTTTTTTTTTTTTTTTTTCTTTTTCCTTTTCTGAGGGGGGGGGGGGCTGTAGTAGCATTCTAGGCTTTTTCTTCTAAACTACTGTTAGGGCTTTCTTTACGAATTTTTAAATTATTCGATAGAAGATATTTAAAAACATTCTGCCTTGTTCGCTGACATGTGGATAGGCTTGATATCAAATTGGCTTTACAGTAGAGTAAGCGTGCCTTTACATTTAAAACGCATAGTTTAAGCATTATTTTACAAACAAAATACAGCATAACATTTTGTAAAATTCAGCATTTTAAATTGGAATTAAAGACATACTGACCAATATTGACATATTTCTTCCACTTGGCTCCTGAGTTCAAATACGTCTTCTTCGTTTGGACTTTTATTTACTACTGATATTTTAGGTAGCTTTGGGGGCGGTCTAGTGGGGTGAAGGGGACAATTCGTTTTTGTTGGGTTTTTTTTTTTTTTTTTTTTCTTTTTCCTTTTCTGAGGGGGGGGGGGCTGTAGTAGCATTCTAGGCTTTTTCTTCTAAACTACTGTTAGGGCTTTCTTTACGAATTTTTAAATTATTCGATAGAAGATATTTAAAAACATTCTGCCTTGTTCGCTGACATGTGGATAGGCTTGATATCAAATTGGCTTTACAGTAGAGTAAGCGTGCCTTTACATTTAAAACGCATAGTTTAAGCATTATTTTACAAACAAAATACAGCATAACATTTTGTAAAATTCAGCATTTTAAATTGGAATTAAAGACATACTGACCAATATTGACATATTTCTTCCACTTGGCTCCTGAGTTCAAATACGTCTTCTTCGTTTGGACTTTTATTTACTACTGATATTTTAGGTAGCTTTGGGGGCGGTCTAGTGGGGTGAAGGGGACAATTCGTTTTTGTTGGGTTTTTTTTTTTTTTTTTTTTCTTTTTCCTTTTCTGAGGGGGGGGGGGCTGTAGTAGCATTCTAGGCTTTTTCTTCTAAACTACTGTTAGGGCTTTCTTTACGAATTTTTAAATTATTCGATAGAAGATATTTAAAAACATTCTGCCTTGTTCGCTGACATGTGGATAGGCTTGATATCAAATTGGCTTTACAGTAGAGTAAGCGTGCCTTTACATTTAAAACGCATAGTTTAAGCATTATTTTACAAACAAAATACAGCATAACATTTTGTAAAATTCAGCATTTTAAATTGGAATTAAAGACATACTGACCAATATTGACATATTTCTTCCACTTGGCTCCTGAGTTCAAATACGTCTTCTTCGTTTGGACTTTTATTTACTACTGATATTTTAGGTAGCTTTGAAGCCATTTAACTGTGTGCAAACAATAAATTACGATACTTGAAACTACTCAACATTGTACCCATTAATAAAGGATGTTGAATAGAAGTAATAGTGTTAGATAGCAATACTTGAAACCATTGAACTATGCGTAAGCTGGTAGCAAAATTTGTAACCATGTTACTGTGTTTAAAAAAATGAGCTCTGTCGCGTAAAAAAAACAGTTACATAAAAACTATTCGTTTACAAATCATATATATATATATATATATATATAATATACATTTTTAACAGGATTTGGTATTAAGTAACCGACAAGGATACATATGTTTTAAAATACAACTAACCAACCAACCAACCAAAAAAACCAACCAAGTGAGAAAGGTTGACATGCTGTAAAAACAAACTAATGAACAAATAAAGCATCAACCTAAGAAAACAGGAAAAGAGATAATTGGCTGCGAGACGCAACGATGTAAAGGCGACAGTTGATGACCAGCCACGACATTGTGAAGACAGCTGAAATTTGCGGCCTCCATTTTGACGTGAGTTTCGCAAAGAAGTCTCCCACCAGACGCTAACCGGTGAAGACGGAACCAGTGAGCAAGCACGTTTTAGAACTACAACAAAAACGTAAATGATCAATTCAAGGTTTATGTCTGCTCCCCGCTCTCTCTCTCTCCTTCTCTCTCTCTCTCTCTCGCTTCCCACGTCTTTGTCCAGATAATGCGGTTGACTCAGTTTTCATACGTGTTTTCTCTCTTCCTGATATACACTAAAATGTAGAGTAGCAAATAAACTTTGGTATTAACAAACCAAGACGGAGTTTTTGTTTTGTGTGTTCGTCACTTCTTTTCATCACGGTAGCGGTTATCACGGGGTCAAACTTTCACTTATGGCATATTGCTATACGCATAGACCCGTGAGCACCGTGGCGGTATAAATGTCTATGTAGTGCCGTCAGTCCCAATTTCAACTGAATGAAAACTTTTTGATGTCTCCGTTTGGTGTGAAATGTCATTTTATTTATACCCAAAGTTTCTCTAAGCAAGATAAGTTCACTAAGGATTAAAAAATAGCAAATAGCGAGTAAGGATATAAGAATATATGTTAAGAAAAGAAACTGTTGAAATGGAACATGTTTCTCGCGTTGGAAGATTAAAAAAGACCGAATGTTACTCGCCAAAAGCAGCAAAAAGAGATCTTAATGAAAACTTTCGAATCGGATTCAATTATCTCCATTTTTAGTATATTAGCCATAACTATGAAGAGCTAATTACAATTTTTAATTCCTTAATGAATATAAGTATCAATTTCATTATGAACCTTTGTTAAATGGAAACGTAACAGTTTCTTAAGTCGCCAAATAGAACATTATAATATCGTGATGCCGACGATGGGAGCATCTTCATATAATGCATATAATATATTTTCATGTAAATACCTTAACGTGATGTAGTGTCGAAAAGTTCTTTGTCTAACCAAGAAAGGAATGGCCTTGAGCTCTGAAACACACATGAAGTTTCGTGAATTAATTCATTCAAGCACATTGTTTTAACTCTTAAAAGAAGAATTCATTAAAGTTACAAATAAAAAGTGTCATTTACTTTTTAATTGAACCTTTAACCTTTGTTTTTAACACCTCTCGTATTTCAGTGACTTGATATTTAAGACTATAAATCATAGATATCAAGTCCCTGATTATAAAAAAGCAGGTAAAGTTGGTGACCTTAGTCGAGGGTGATCCGAAGGCTCCCTTTTCAACCGCTACAACACCAAGGCATAAGAGAGGGCTCAACTATATTCTGTGATTTGCTCCACTTTACCCTTGATCCTTACTTTATAAGGCTGAGTGTTAAGCAAGGCGGCATCAAATACCATTTTCTGAGTCTTTGGTATGACTAGACCTGGAATTGAACCCCAGTCTCCTGGATCAATGGCAAACACTACTCATTCGGTCAACATTAACACAAAGATCGGAAATGTTGTTGGCATTAGTACTTTTATAGATTTGGTGTCAGATTTTAATAGAAATGAGGGTTTCCATGGAGTAGTGATTGACAGGTTGAACAGTTGTATTTTTGAAAGAAAGTTGAAACTCCATTACATAATAAACGAGTTCAAACTCTTAACTCATTTTCACACTAATAACTTTGGGAAAGGTTAGAAGCTCTTTTTCGCATTAGCTATGGGTTGAATAGTGCTATAACTGGCTTTGGCCTTAGATAACCCATGAAGATTGATACAACATTAAAGAAAAGCAAATCAATCAATAGACATGTTTTAGCATGATTATAAAAATCCATTAAGTTTTCTAAACTGAAAAATCAATAAGTGACCCATATATTCAATAGTTAAACTATAAAAGTTATTGGTTATGAACAATATTGGTATATTGACGTAATATTTTTTATATATGTCTTTGAAATTATTCTTCAGTATTTTCGTGGATATAAAATTGTGATTGATTAGATTTGTTTGCTTAAAAGCATGCCAGTTCCTTATGGGTCAATTTAATGCTGAAATATTGTTTATTTCTTAATGTTTGATCCAAATGATTATTAGATTTTCAAGGTTCTTTTTTATTTCTTTTTATTGAAACTTTTACGTTTAGATAATCACTTATTTATATAGAATCATATCAAGTATTCCGATACAAATGTATAGATTTTATCTGTTGAATTGATGAAATGAATTAAATTTGAATTATTAAAGCTAAAAAAGGACACTTCCTATTTCATAATGATTTTGTTTAATTTATTTGTAGAAATTTCAATAAAAGGAAATTGAATAATTAGTGGCTTTTTCAACGTGACGGTGAGAAGGTTTATGAATTTACATCATAGCTTTTAAATCAAGTATTGAGAAACAGCAAATTCTTAGATTGTAAATATTAACGTCTAAATCCTCGTTATTGACAATGCTTTTCCGCCATCGATGAACAAGATTATTACATGCAATTATTGAATGTAATACCTCTTATTTGATCATGTTGATCACTAATCTAAGAAAATGTTAGTGGTTTGAGTGTTGAAAAGAAACGATTCTGTTGATAACCCAAATGTAACGTAATTGAACTGTTATCAATCTGTTCACGCTACCACTCGACGTCTGATTTTCGCAGGTGGGAAATCAAACCTCAGCTAAACCAATCATCTGCCCACGTTGTGAATTTTTAGATCCAAACAACTGGATCCAGTGTTTACGCTGAAAGCAGAAATAACAAGACCAGCTGATCATGCGATAATAAAAGAAATAAATAGTTGAAGTCCAGACAACGAAATAACAACACGGAATTGAATAATAAAATAATAATGCTTTTAGTCAGAAAAAGAACAATTAACAGTTACGAAAATAATTGTTGCTATTTTGATATTCCATTCACCGAAAATACGAAGAAGAATGCCTCGGAATCTAGCCCCTATCTTGCGGCAGTCAGTCTGAGTCTACGGTCCGTCTTCCTCAAAGCCACTTAGTATTCTCAAAGCGTTACGCTAATTCTTATCTTAAGCTTGTTGGAATTACAGAGATTTGAGAGGATCTAGTTATCTCCAAGTCTGGTGCAAGGCTCTTTTCCCAGGAGCTCTTTCTTGCTTCGATTTACGAACTTCAACTCTCTCTCTCTCTGTCACTGCAACTGTCGCTTTTCGGCAAAAATCAAGCTTATATAATGATTTCTCTTCTCTCCAAGAGGACGTATCTCATCGACGGCCATCTCTTTAACCAATTAACTCAATTCACTGTTGCTTTCAGCTACCTCAACAGTGAATCCCTGTGTCTAACACCAAAAGTGGAAGTTAGTTGCCTCCATAAATCTTCTGCTACAATGGAGTTTTGCTTCCCTCCTCTCTCATCACGTTTATCTCTATCCTTTTCTCGGCAGGGAGGGCTTTCTCATCACGTGATTCATACGTCATAATATTACTCACTTTCAAAATTAAATCAAAATTTTCCATTTCTCAAAGTTTGTTTTTTCCCATGACAATCGGCTTGCATTTGGCTGTTCCCTTCGTAACTATTTCCAGATCATCATTGTTTTGACTTGCGGTCTCTCCGATTTTAGCTTTCCTTTCCTTTCCTTCTTTCTTTCTTTCTTTCTTTCTTTATTTATTTATTTATTTATTTATTAAATTCTTGGGTTAGAAAAATCAATTTCGTATGTTTTGGTATTTTCTTTTTTTTTTTTTTTGCTATACAAAAATTACAATATCTTTCGCTTCTTTCTCATTTTGACAACATTTTGCATCATTCTTCCAAAAAAAGAAAATGCAAAAAAACAAAAACCTAAACACAATACAGTACTGATTTTGTTCTTCTAAAATCCACGCTGCTCATAGTTCCTTGATTTATAAAAATAAAACAACATCTCTTGCTTTTTAGAAAAACATTCTGCTTTTCCTATTTTCCATTTAATTTGAATAATAAAAACATTCCTTCTCGATTTGTCAGCGTACTGCCCCAATCTTCTAAAATCCATGCCAAATATTTTTATTGTTAGATCTAGTAAACCAAACTTTGCAGCCCCAATCTGCTCTGTTACTGAACGGCTCATAGGAAAATAAATGAATGAATAAATAAATAGATAAAGCAGACAGTAGTCACCGAATAACAAGGCCGATAAACTCGTGATAAATGAAAATGATTAAAGAAAACTGGATGTCCGAAAGCTTTTGCGAGCAGAAACGGATATGGTTCTGCTCCCGACACGACAGGAGGACGTGAGGGGACGATTTTAGGAGTTGACAGTGATAAGTGAAAAGGGGAAGACATCAGTAGAAAACGAGACACGAAGATTTAAGGAGAAAAGTTTACGAGCTCCAAGTTTGCGGGGGGGGGGGGCTCCCAAGAGGGCGCTCGACCCAGCGGAGAAGCATGTTAGATCCATGAAAAAAATTAATCATGTGTGTCAGCTTTTTTTTTATTTATTTAGACATGTTGCTTATAATTGTCTAGTAGACCCTGTTGTCCCGTGTTTCCATATTCCCTTTCTTTATCATGGCGTCTACTTGCTACGTAGTTGTAGATAAACTTTGGGGTATGTTCAATAGAGTTTCATGTTTGCCAACTTGTTACTACGACTAGTTACACAACGGGGTCGAAAAAGTCTCTTTTGTACCATAATGGAACTTATACTGTTTTATTTTTGTTAAAGAGGGCAGCTAAGCGGCAGTCTAGAAAAATGGTGCCAGGCATGAAAGCAGAGGTATGTCCTTGAATTCTTCCAAGGTAGAAAACATGTACGCTTAAGCATTCATCGATACTTAGTGAACGCTCCCGGAAAACAAAATGTTGATAAATCTATCTATCTATCTATCTATCTATCTCGGATGAAGTCAAATGATTTCTGTTTTTAAAAGCAGTTGTCATTACGAATTTCAAACTTCCAATGTTTTAAACGCAACCGGAAATTATTTGATTAAATCATGCCTTTATCGGCCATTTTTATTTCAGTAGTGAATGACTTTAACCCCTAAACTAGAGGAACTGAAAGTGCTTATTAAACATGTAATTTTGTGGGAGTTTCAAAATGACAACAACTCAACAGAAAATAAAATGTACAAGTATTTATGTCCAAGTTGTCATTACTGATTGCCAAGTCCGAGACTGGTTTTCAAAATTTCGTTATAGAGATACGTCACTGAGAGATACGTCACTGAAAGATGAACCCAGACCAGGACGATCATCAGACTTTATTCAAGATGCTTTAAGAAAATTAGTACAATGCATTACAGGTAAAAGTACTCTAGAAAAAGCACTTCAACTCAGAACAACCCAATCAACAATCAGCTGCCTCTTGAAAAAGATAGGCATAGTGAGTAAGCAGGGCGTTTAATTTCCTCGATATCCCCGCGAGATGAATAAGAAAGACTGCATATTTATAGTGCCAAGTTTTCTTTCAAAGCAGAGAAATGAGCCTTTTCTCAAGGATATTATTGTAACGTTGCTTCAACGACAAGGCACAATCTCGAATATCAATAAGTGTAACATTTCTCAAACACAAGATGGACCGGTTGTTTCCAATGAGAAAAGTTTATCATTTGACTGCAACATTCGAATAGTCTTCAACAAAACGAGAGAGAGAAAGTTAGAAAGAATTTAGCAGTTACATAGAAACGTAGGGAGATTTATGGGTAGTAGACGAAATAAAATCACGATTTCCGTTTCTTCGCCTCGCTTTTCCCTTCGTCTCCAAAGGCTCCGAATCTTTTAACTCAACCGATTGTCTCCGCCGCTGAACTCTAAATCTTCCCCAAAGGAACTAACTCCCAGCTTATAAAATATACTAGTCATTTCATTCACTAAAGATTGTAACAACACGTGTCATTGAAGAAGGCATTACACCATTAAGGGTGACGAACAATGGGTCGTTTGTGATAATGTTCAACGCGAAAGGCAGTGGATTAATACGGATAACTCTCGTGCGTATGTGTGTGTGCGTGCGTATGTGTGTGTGTGTGTGTGTGTGTGTGTGTGTGATTTGGTTTGGTTTGGTCTCCGTGTTTAGTATCATATCAACAATCTTGGGTTATTTAATTCCCAAACCATGCTCACTGAAGATCAGTAGTGCCGCTATTTAACCTATTCGGGGAAGAAAGGGGAGTCCATATCATACAACATTTAACCTATTCGGGGAAGAAAGGGGAGTCCATATCATAAAACGACTGAAGTTAGAACTTCGCTTACTGCGATATCGTTAACCAACACAAGGTAACTCTGCACAAACACACACACACACACACACACACACACACACACACACACACACATATATATATATATATATATATATGTATTCTCTTATTCGATAATTGAACTTGTGTATTTTGTGATGCACTTACTCGAACCTTGAATGTTGCATTTTTTTCCTTTTAATTTATTTTCAAAGGGCTACAGCGTTTCAGATATATTAGATTATATTAAACATTCTTCAACAATTCCACGACCGGAGAATTCCGGGTCACTAAACATTTTTTATTGTCTTCCTTTTCTCGTTAAATTTAAGATGTATCAGAAGTATTTTCATGTTTTTAATCAGCTGATGAAAAATTTCTAGAGATCTGCTGTATGCTATTTAACAAATATCATTTGCAAAAAGTTTCGTTAATTTGTTTTAAGATACCATGTTCACGCAAAAAGTTCTAAGCCTTACCTAAAAAGAAGAACCAAAGTAGTCATTTTTGTTGTAGCAAAAAACTACCACTTCTTTTAAAATAAGAACATCAGAATTAAAATTTCTTTTTTTATTAGAAGTGGCAGTGTGTTACCACCAGAAAAATGTTCAGCTATGTCTTCTTTGTGAGTGAGGCTTAGATCTTTTTGATAGAGCTCCTTCATTATAACATGGATCATAGGAAATTCGTTTGTATTATTAATTAAGTTTTACAGATCGATGATAGTTCTCTTTTACACATAGTTTAAAGTTGCAGCTTTAATGCTGATAAAGCGTGGATACGAAAAATGGTATAGATTAAAGACAAGGATATCCATCCCTTCAAAAAATCAATAAACACTAAGGTTCCCCTATAAGCGATGCATTTGCAATGCTCATACCCCATATTAATACATATTATAACCTAGATAGGCTTAATCACAGGCATGTATTTGCGCATGCGTAAGCAGATGGTTCACCAGTGTGATGCTACGTCACAAGATGGCCGAAAAGACCATCAATTAAACACTAGCAGAAACACCATGTATGTAGGTCAAAATCAGTATCAGCTTTCATATCGTTTCACTTTGTATTTTATTGGAACAATTCAGTTTATCTTTATGTACAAAAAAATCGTTCGGTACAGAGCTCAATACCTTGTCTAATAGATCATACAAAATTAATTCCATCTCTTCTCACATACTGCCATTTGTCTTTATCGTGTTGATTTAAATCAGTTGAAGACAGAGAAGATACAACCTCTATCCCTCTCCAAAAGTTAAAAATAGGAGATGAACTGCATTGATCTTTTACTGAGAGAAAGTGAATCAAAATTAAAATCATCCTGAAAGACGATCTTAATTTTGACCTGGAGATGGTTTTAGGTAGTCTAATAAAATGTGCAAATTATTCTGATATTTTAACCACGTAGATACAGAGTATATGCCTGAAAAAATATTGGAAAAGATGGAATAACTTTAACATTATTGACAAGAGAAAAATAAATCCTACAAAATCATTTTATTTACCAAGCTTAAGTTAGCTGGTTAGAAAGATAAGATTTGAGGATTTCCAGGAGAAATAAATACCTTGATAATGGCTGAACCTGTGAAGATATTCATTTAGGTTTGGTTGATCTGATGGTTATAAGGTTACATAATGTTTATTGTAGTAAAGGAGCCGGGGAAAACCCGTTAACATTTCATCCCTTGCAATTTACAAAGAAAGATTAATGATTCCATCATATCATCAATGGGTTAATAAATCATTTTAAGAAACGGTATAATTCTGTGTTCAGAACAAAGAGGGTGTCGGGCAAGCAACTGGAAACTTGAATTAAGACTTTTGTTATTTTTATGCAACGGTGTGAGCCCGACCTAAACCATCTTGGTTACAATAATATAATACAAATTCTGATAGAGATGATCAGAGTTATACAGAATGACTTATTTTTCTTGATGAAAGGTACCCTTATTTGCCAAGTTTATATAAGGATGTCAACCGTCTCTACTAATGGGCAGATAGGGAAAATGGGAATTTTAGCAATGTGCACGTGTAACTAACCATCTAACTAAAATAGTTTTTTTGCTTCTCGAATGTAACTTTTGTTTGACACAATTCATATTTAGGAAGAAACCGGATTGCAAGATACTTATTCTCAATGGCTTGGAAAATCGTTCAGCTTAATAGCATGAAAGAATACGTTTCTGTCCAAATATTTGATTTTCTTATATTTAGGGATATGCTCAAACTTTTGACAATACTTTTTAAAAGTGTTATCAAATTTAAATCTCTACTCTGAAATTGATTCCTGGTTTGAATTTTACTATAATAGCGTGTTGTAAGTCTTTAAAAAAGTAAATACCTTTGCCATTTTAAAACCCGATTTAAAGTGATTGAAGAACTGTTTACATTTCCCTTAGCAAAACAATATAATGATGGATGGGTCTGTCACCAAGAAGACAAATCTCTGCTTTTAAAATTCTTCCTAAAATAAACTGGATACCTGTGAAATTTGATTCAAAGAATTTTAGTAAATATAATGTGTACTTAACTGAAATGTAAAAAAAAAATATTACTTTGTTTTTGCATAAAATACAGCATAAAATACATCTTAACTAGGGCTTCTGTTTTCCTGTCTGAACGAATTAAACTCAAGTTGATGTAATATTACATTCCATCTTACTCTGTGCATCTTAACAGTGTGCAAGTTGAGAGGCTTTCTGCCAAATTCTCTAAAATACGGAAGAAAAAAGTGTTAAAATTTCGGAAACCTGTTTTCGTTAATTGTCAACAAACAAGCTTGTTTTATCCAAATCCTCAGTCACTGACCAGGCTATTTTTAAGCTGATTTCCATTCAAAGTTTTCCTTCTCCAAAGCAGGTTGTACTGAAAGGCTTTGGGCCAAGTCTGTTATACTATTTACACATACCTGGAAGATGAATGGATGATACTAATCTATGAAGCTGTTATACTATTTGCACACAGTCTATGATACTATTTACACATAGCTGGAAGATGAACAGATGAATACTAATCTATGAAGCTAAAAGGCTTTGGGCAATGTCTGTTATACTATTTATCCCAAGCAAGAAGATGAATAGATGGATACTAATCTTTCTCAAGAGCATAAGCACGAAAGGGAACTGCAAAAAACCATAGAACTTGGGTCCACGAATTTATTTTCTGAGACGATAACTCACTTCACATCAGATATTATTTATACGCGAAATATATAGCATGTTTTCATTGAAAATAAATTATCAACTTTATACTGGCAGGATATTCCCTATTATCAAAGAAGGAAATAAGAATAATTTTTAAAAAATTAATTCATCGTCAACAAAAAAACAATTAAATTTATAAGTAAAAGCGAAAATACTTTGGCCATTCAGCTGAAGGGACTGTGGAATACACCGATTGTATCTCTGCGGAGGGGTAAGACTTCCCTACCGACTGTCCTTGATATGATTCTAAACAATCTGATGGTGAGGTTCCAGTGATGCTGGAGCTTTGGGGAACGTGGAGTATCCCTTCGTCGCCATCGCTCCTATGTCCACTCTGGCCCTGAGTTGTAGCACCTATTTATGAGTCCAATGAAACAAAACTCTGCTGGTGGAGAAGGAGGTGTTTTTGCATTTAGACTGCGTATTTATGCTAAACTGAATTGCTTAAAATACAACTCTTTTTGACATTGAAACTGTACTTACGCTAAGCTGAATTGTTTGAAATAGAATTCTTTTGACATTTAACTGTGTGTAAACAAACTATACCTATTCTAAACTAAATTGTCTGAATTCTAACTGTTTGACTAAACTGAAAAGCTTGAAATAGAAATAGTTTTGACAATTAAACTGTGTTCTTATGCTAATTATTTGAAATAGAACTGTTCATTCGTATAAAATGGATTTGGCATTAAATAACATATAAGGTTGATATGCCATAACACCCTAACAAACAAACAAATAAAAATACTTCAATATTTTGAAAACCAACAAAGTCAGAAATAAGTGAAATTGTTATTGCTCATTTAAGTACAAAAGACAAGCAAGACATGCGCAGCCCTGGAATATATACTAACAAATTTATATGTAAAATGAAACTAAACAATGGAGGTCATCTAAAATTATTTCTTAAACTATCTTATATATCATAAATGTAGAACAGATTTAACAACGAAGAAAAAAAAATTAGTCTTCCATTAAAAATCCGCCACACGAAATAAACTATTTGAACAACTGTGTATTAATCAAACACAGTTTATTTCAGCCCAGTAATTTGCGGCTGTAAAATACGCAAACTGCATGCCTGAAAGGGGTAAAATCCCCTTCTTATTGAGTTTCCTAGATATGACACTAAACCATTAGATGGTGAGGCTGGAACCTTTGGGAATGTAGATTACCTATTTATTGCCATTAGCCCCAGATTCACTTTGATCCGGAGTGGTCTTATTTGTTAGGGCCCTATTGCTAGGTCAATTAGAACTGTTCAATCATTTACAAGGGATTAATATTAGATAAAATTATTAGTGTTGGATTACATTAATTGAAACCATTTGAATGTGTGCAAACAAATGTGCTCTGGCCCGTTTAAAAAGTTACCTATAAACTATTCTTTTACAAAGCATATATATATATATATATATATATATATATATATATATATATATATATATATATGCATTTAATAGTTTTATTTGATGACAAATTTTCAGATTTTGCCAAGTCATTTTTACTAAATCTGTAATTAAATTAAAAAAATTAGTTATTTAAAATCCTGAACGAATTGTAATGATGATGGAAAACAAAAGGGTAGTTTTTTTTCTTTTCAGCTGATATTATTTTCCGACCAAATTTTTTACAAAATAATTTAAATAAACAACTAAAAACTTTAGAAAATAGAAAATTATGTTTGTTTTATTGCCGTTTATATTGTACGATTGAAGGTTAATTTTCCAAGTCTCCAAACTGGGTGCCTTTCTTTAATGAATGAATGAAAAGAATAAATGAAAACTTATAAATTTCAAACAAAAGAATAAGGTACAATTTCAAAGATAAAGAATCAACAAATCAATTAATATAAAAAAGATAAAATGTAATTGCAAAATGAAAAAAATAGAAAAAGAAACATTTGAAAATCAAATTAGCTCTTATATGATCCGAGTGAGATAGATAGATAGATAGATAGATATTTGCTATTTCATATGCAGTATTTACAGAGGAATCATGAAAAACATATTGCATTTGTTACGTCACATGTCAGAATTTACTGAAATATCGGAAAAGCGAGATTTATGTAGCAGTTCGTAAAGATACAATATTACAATTCCTTTTTTGGTTTTCCTTTGCTTTACTTTCCTTTGTTCGTTTTTTTTATGTTTTTTTTTTTCATTCTACCCAAAACATTCGATTCCTTTAGAAAATATTTCTTATTTATTTACTCATTCGTATATCTTTCCGTTTTATTTTCACTATTTTCTCTGTTACAAAAGAAGAAGAAAACCAGTGACCATTTTGGCACTCTATCGCTTGTGATTGGCACTATTCCAAAACTATTAAAGAAAGAATAAAAAGTGAGTGCTTCTCACTAGAAGTTGCTGATATCCCCGGGCTGATTAGATTCCGATATTC
>OY757930.1:60954211-60994211 GCA_963585895.1 Sepioteuthis lessoniana
CCTGACAGATCTTTTTTAATCTGAGAAACACGAATTCATGCCCGGTTAGAGGGAATACTTGAATTTATTCAAAATGTTGCGTAGCCATATACACGAATATGGCGATGGGCAAAATAGACATGTAATGTTCATAACGATAGAATATATAAAGAACAGGAATCTCAAAAACACGTAACTACTTCTTGTTCAGGTACGAAACCTTTTTATTAACTTTGAGTTAAAGGTTTCGACGTAAGGAGGAGAGACACAATCTTCTATGCTGTCTTATTCATTTGGCCCCCAACTCGAGCGGCCCCCATCGGGCGCACGTTCACCTCGCGCCTGCGAGCTCCAAAATCGATCCTTCTCGTTTGGCGTCTAAAACCCGACTCTTATTTTCTTCAAATTCTCACACAAACTTCCGCGTGCTTCCGGTGCGTGACGTCACCCGCACCTTGTCACCCAGTATCGTCTCGGACTGTTATGACATCTGAGTGACACCTCCATCCGCTCGCACGCACCCGCGTTAACACCTGCTTCAATCTTACACCCAACCAATCCATGTGCCGAGCCGAAAGGTTCTCAGCCTAACGAAACTCAAAGGCATGAACCGAAATCCCTCGGCTATTTCATAACAAAAAGCTTGATAGCGCGGTCCCTCGTTTTGTCTTTAGAAGTAAAGTTTGGCCCTATGTCATCTTAAATGAGACATATCAAATGTCTGTATGCACTATTTGCTAATGAGAAACTGGAACACTTCTATTTTTCTGATTGTGGACATACTGAGTTGTTGTAGGCCTTTGAAGTGTCGTATCTTCGTAATCATTACTGGACTAATCCAATCCTTTTCGAATCCCGTAGATTTTCGTCATATTGATACTCTGAGAAATCTTCATCTTGGATTTTCTGTCAGAAATAGTCAGCAGCACAACAGGCGGTTTCCAAGTTTCTGGATGTGTGAATTGTGTCATAGTGAAATTCCGATCTGATTCTCGTTTACTGCACAGTAGACAAAACAAAGAAACCGTATGCGGGAAATTAATGATTGAAATTCTCAACAATTTACACATCACACCCTTTGTACATATATATATATATATATATATATATATATTACTCATCTATAATATACCAGCATTCACGGTACCAGGAAAATAAAAACGAAAAAAACCCCGCCAGGAACAAGAGATAAAAGTATCTCGAATCACCGCCCGGGGGAAAAAGAAAAAATTATAGGTCAAAAAGAAAGAAAAGGCCAACCTCGTCCGACCCCTTGAAAAAAATCAAGGTATACGCAGTCAGTTGGTCAAATAAAACTAAAAACCTTCCGCGAATCCTGCAATGCTACAATTACAAAAGTGCTCAACACAAGTGGAGCCATTTGTGAAATTAACTTAAATCGCGAGTCGGAAATCTACTAAAGTTTCACCTTAACGGATCATTAGGAAGCCTAACTCCAACTATATATATATATATATATGTGTGTGTGTGTGTGTGTGTGTGTGTGTGTGTGTGTGTGTGTGTGTGTGTAAAATTGGATAAATCACTTAAAACCGGTTCAGAGGTGCGATATTTCATTCTTTTATTTCATTTTTAATTTTTAAGAAATTTTTTAAAATGAACCGTTTTTTGAGTTTTTCTATTTATAAGCAAATGAGGAATGTGATAAGATGACGACGAGGATTAAAAGGTATAGAAGGAAGAAGGAGGTCTTTTTTAAATGCATCACGTTTCAGTAAAATATTTGATAGTTTGAATAATTTTGGTGTGTTGATAGGGAAAAATAGGGAAAATAGATGGAGAGGGAAGGGTTTTCGGCATATCTTGTTTCGTCGAAAGACATTGACTATAATGTGATGTAGGAGAAATTGACAATAGTTTGATTTCTAGTTAAGAAGGGAGCGAAAACGGGAAAGAGAAAGTGATAAAGAAAGAATCCTCAAAAATACCGTGGAGAAAAATGTCCCTTTTTATTCGCTTTCTATTTTGATATTGTTTTCGTGTAGTATGATATTCGCCAAGTATGGTGAGATCTGATAAAATCCTGGGCGTAGTCTTATATGGTTTGTTTTGGAAATGCCTGCAGTTTCTAATAGTCTGCGGGATGTTTTGTAATGTATGAGTTTGATTAGCGTGGCTCGGGAAAAATTGATGGTGTGTTCGTGTTCTAAAATGTTGGAGAAAAGAGCGTTTCGATCGTCATCTATCTTGATTGATCGTTTATGTTCGTAGATTCTATTTCTAGATTGCTTTGGGTTTCGCCGATGTAATATCTGTGGCAATCTTTGAGTGGGATAGAGTATATGCCTGCGTGAGAAGTGGTTACGTTGTCGGTTCATTCCGAGCCCACAATATCCAGATGAAGAATTTGAGTACATCGAACACTCTGCTAAAAGCCTAAAATACCTAAAATTTTTCATATTAGACAACAGAGAAAAGGCTCTCAAGATACACTCATCAAATAAATCTAAGAAAAACAACCCGACAATTTCCATCACCCACTGCCCTATCTCTCTACCCACTAACTCACATAACAAATCACTCTTACAACAAACTAACCTAATTAGGAATCCCAATCATACAAACGATTAAAAACCTCACAAACATCTCAAAACGAACCATCAATGTGCATATATATATATATAAAGTCATCCACAGACTGATCTGTTTCGTTCTATCAGAACACATCAGTGTGGCTAAACAGTATCTCCCCGTAGCTGGGATCGAAACACGGTTGACTCAAACGCTAAGCCAAAGCTTCTAACCATTTAGCCACAAAGAGATATTAGCTGCGATGTAAATTTTAAACGGTTACGAATCACAATCCGTTCAACGGCCGCCGAGATCTCAATTCAAATATGACAGATCTATCTATCTATCTATCTATCTATATATATATATATATATATATATATATGTGTGTGTGTGTGTGTGTGTGTGTGTGTGTGTGTGTGTGTGTGTGAATTTGGAATGTATACAAACGAGAAGCACTCGCTAATTTTCTAATCTAAAAGGTTTATCATAACACAAATAAAACATTAGTCATATTTTCAATTGTGGTTATGCTATTCTTTCATGCTGTTGCCATTATGAATTATACATTTGTCCTACCGGTATTTTAAATTCAAATGGTCCCCCTCGAAAAAAAGGCCATCAGGTCAGTTCTTCTTCCGTCTAATCCTTTAGGACCCAACGAGAGGATATTCCAACTTCTTGTGGTCGATTTTATAGATCACTAATTTCAACGTGCTAAATGTCAAAAACGAAAGAAACATTATTGATTTATTTGATTCAAGATGATCGATACTAATTGATCTTCATAAGCCATAGGTCTATGAAATAATCTCGATGTTGGGATATCGATGAGGGTCATCTCGTTAGGTCCCAAATCAATTGAATGAAGACAAGCGACTTGAAGTACTTTTCTTCGAGGCGGTTATTTATGCACTTGCGCAACAATGTGTTTCGCTGATTATCAATGTGGATTACACGGAAATGTACTTTAGTAGAATTACTTACAATGTTTTACAAATGCTATTCATGCGGTTTCCTATTTTCAATAAAGCAAAGAATCGACGGGAAAATAGAAATTTCGAAAGTAAACAATCAATGTAAAACAAACAAAAAATATTGGAAAATATGAATAAAGAAAGAAAAAAATTTCCAACTTCAAAATAAAAAAAAAGACATTTAGAAGAAGAAGAAGAAGGTTGGTTGGTTGGTTGTGTTTTATGGCATATCAACCTTTTCGGTTATTTAATGCCAAAACCGGTTTATGCACATATTAAATATATATTATTTGTAAAATGTTTTTTTGTAGATAACACACAAGAAGAAGAAGAAGAAGAAGAAGAAGAAGAAGAAGAAGAAGAAGAAGAACAAAAACAACAACAGCAGCAACAACAACAACAACAACAACAACAAGAATTGCAAAATAAACGAAGAAATTAAGAGCTAAAAAGAAAGAAAATGAGATGAATAAAAAAAACAGTAAATGAAGGAGAAACAACGAATAAAATTTAAGAGATCGTTCAGAAAGAAAGAAAGAAATGAATAAAATAAATAAAGAAAGAAAGAAGTTCACGAATTAAATTTGGAACAAAAGGCTGAAATACAGAGGAAAGAAAACTTATTTGAATAAAAGAAGAAAACTACTTTTTATGGGAGAATGAAAATTAAAAAGGTGAAAAGATCAAACAATAGAAGGAAGAGAAAGGATTAAAAGATGCAGAATGATGAAATAGGATGAATGAAGGAAAGAAAACCAAGGAGAAAAGAAGAAAGAAATATTGTTGAAAGGAAGAACGAAAAAGGAAAGAGAATGATTGTTAAAAGAACAAGAAGAAAAATGCCAAAGAAAATAATCCTAAAGAATTCTGAATTTTTTTAGTAAAAAGAGGATTAAGAAAATTAACCCCTCACTACTAATCAAATAAAAAAAAGCGGAAGAAACGGACACGTTCCGCAGAAGAATTGGCGCTACTAAATCGTATTCAGTAATGGCACCGAGAAATAGTAGCAACGGAAGAGAAAAAGAGAGAAAAAAAAGTCAGCTATAAGAAAGACGCCGACGTCTCATATTCAGAAGAGCCGTTATTCTGCAGCCTTGGCACTAACTTAATAACTTCCTTTTCTTTCGAGGTGGTAAATGCGAAGGCTGGTGAGTGGGGTGGGCAAAGACAGGAACGCGATCATCTCAAATGTTATCAATTGGCTTCGGGAAGAAATTTGGCCAAGAGTTACCTTTAGATTAGCACGCGAATGAAAATATAATAGGTGACGATAGTCGAGTTGAAAAGAGACATTTTTCACTCAGTGTAATTTTCTTAATTGTACATAAAAAGCGAACGGGAACACACATAAATGAATGTAGAAGCACACATACACACACACGCACACACATATGTATATGCGTGTGTGTGTGTGTGTGAGAGAGAGAGAGAGAGAAAAGGAAAGAGAGAGAGAGAGAATATGTGTGTGCGTTTCTGTGAAGACTTCACTGCTGAGTATTAGCAGATACTTTTAGTTTTAGCAAAACCTTGATAAGACAGTGTCAATGGCGTTGTTCACTTATTGATATGCAAACGCAGACGCTTATGTATAAGAATGTAAATTTTTCATTTTGGCTAAACGTTAGGTTTAAACATTTTAGAATTTACAAGTAATTTGATCAGCAGGTAAACAAACAATGACTGCATGTACTCGACTTTTTATGTGACACCCAATATATGGTAATTTACTAAACTTTTTGCTTAGATGTGGCACCCAATGAGACTCGAACTCACTCGTGTAGGTTTGCTAGTGGAGCTTGCTAACCATTACACCACCACAGGCGCCTGTGACACCCAATATATGATTGATACTGTGTTAAGCTGTAATACTGATATCTAAGAAACAATAAACATCTACTTTTGTTATTAAAATTTACAATGAAGTTTGATCAAACTGTATCGAAACTGAAGCTTCAAAATTCATATATCTAAAAATTAAATAAAAACGGGCTCCTAAGTTACGTAAATAAGAAACATGTGATGCCATGGAATTTATATTCGCCATTTTTAGTTTGGAAAACACAAAGTTATCTCTATTTTGGATAATGTTTGTTTCTTCGGGTTTTATGGTATATCAACCTTTGTAGGTTATTTGATGCCAAATCCATTTTATACGAATAAACAGCTCTATTTCAAACGATTCAGTTTTGCATATGTACACATTTTTAATAAAAAAATGTTCTATTTCAAGCTGTTCACAGTTCTAATTCAAACAGTTCTAATTCAAACAATTAAGTTGAGTATAAAGATAGTTTTTGTTTACCCACAGTTAAATGTCAAAACAGATCCATTTCAAACAATTCAGTTCAGCATAAGTACGCACTTTAGTTCTATTTGACCCATAGATAGGACCGGTCTATATTAGACCTGGGAGCGATAGCAAAAAGGGGTACTCCGCGTTCCCCAAAGCTCCAGCAATACTGGAACATCACCATCAGATTGTTTAGTGTCATATTAGGTAACTTGTTTGGTGGTGGTCAGGGGCTTACCCCTCTGCAGAGATGCAGTCGGTGTATTCTAGAGCCACAGACGACTGAGCAAGTTTTTGGATGAGATCATTTTAGAAAAACATAGGATTGTATGTATTACTTTCTTTACAGACAACATCGATCTGTAAGAGGGTTTCAAAATTTTTCGAAAATATAGGTTTTGGGGGTAGAAATTATCTTAAATCAAATACGAAGTTACATCCTCATTGTATAACAAAAATATCTTTTAAGTGCTTTGAGTTACCGAAATTTGGCTGGAAAAGTATACTGAGAGCCAAGAGGGTTCATTCGAAGAAAAAAATGTTTTATTCCTTGGCCGTTTTTGTCTCACTAACTGCTACTATATTTCAATTTATATATTTCGTATATCAATGATTATTAACATCGGTATTTACCTAACTCCTCGGAACAAACAGGATGTGACACAAGGTCATTTTTTGCCCAGTCGGCTGAGGCTGTAGAATACACCGAATGCTTTTCAGCAGAGGGGTATGACACCCACCCCCAATGAGCGTCCCGGATATGACACTAAACAATCTGATGGTGAGTTTCCAGTAATGCTTGAACTTTGGGGAATGCGGAGTACCCCTTCATTACCATCGCTCCCAGGTCCACTCTGTCTCCTACCTGTGGGTTAAATAGAACTAAACACATATTTGAGTATACTGCTTTTTGCATTTAAACTGTGTATTTATGCGAAATTGAATGGTTTAGAATAGAATTGTTTTGACATTTAAACTGCGTACTTAAGCTAGACTGAATTGCTCGAAATAGAACTGTTTTTGCAACTACCCATTACTTTACTTCAATTATCAATAAATATATTTACGCAACTTCTGAAAAAAAAACAGGATGTGACACAAGGTCAATTGATCAGCAGAATGTAACAGTTTAGAAATAAGAGTTTTTCTTCTCCTAGACTGGTTGCAATACTGAGGCTAAAGAACCCAGTCAGACTATTTATTCATAGCTGGAGGAATTAGTTAGACTCACCTTTCCGAAGACTATTAATGCTATATGAAACGCAAACTCGTTCAGGATTCGAACGCGTGTTCATTTCCTACGGTGGTATCCATTAGACCACGAACGCCTCGTCATATAACTTATTGGTCGACATTTTAGTGATGATGCTTTATGCATGAGTATGCAAATTATTGAAGCGTTATATGGGTGTGAGATAAAAATAAATGCTTCCTATTGTTTCCCATTATGTCCCACACATTTTGGTAATAGTTAATTAACCTCAATATGGACGCTGCGATAAGGACCCTTGTTTTTATATAGCAGGCATCGGAGTCAAAATGTTAAAGGAATCTAAGTATTAACAGACTTAAATAAAAAAAAGAGATAAAAAGAGATCACGCACATGCACGCGCGCGCGCACACACACACACACACACATATATATATATATATATATATGTGTGTGTGTGTATGTGTGTGTGTGTGTTAGTGTTTGGTTTGGCTTTCTTGTGGTTTGGTTTTATGGCATATCAACCATTGTAGGTTATTAATGCCAAATCCATTTTAATACATATAAACAGTTTCATTTCAAACAATTCATTTTAATATAATTACATTTTTTGTTTACACACTGTTATATGTAAGAAACAGTTTTATTTCAATTCAGTTTAATTTAAGTACACAGTTCCAATGACAAAACTGTTCTATCTCAAACAATCCAGTTTCGCATAAGTACACATTTTAGTTCTTTTTGACCCATGGAATAGACCGAATCAGAGTGAACATAGGAGTGATAGCTATGATGGGGTATTCCGCATTTCGCAAAGTTCCAGGATACTTGTTGGATGATCTTATTTCTCTGCAGAGAAACAGTCAGATTATTCTTCAGCCCAAGCACACTGGGAAAATGTGTTAGTGTGTCTGCATAAATATATGTGTGTATTTCTAGGCAGCATCTTCTCTTTAAAATATTTTTGATTTAGTAGGATTGACATTTAGTTTCTGTTTATTTTATTGTGGATTTGTATATGTCTTCATATGAGTCATTTGATTCCAGCTCTAATAAAATCAAGAAAGTGTTATATTTTGCCAACGTAATTTCGGCCCCTGTTGAGACCATATTCATACGAATTAAGAATGAAATAAAAAACACAGTGACTCTGTCATATACATTTATATAAAGAGTAAGAGAAAGAACGACGGGGAGCGGAATTTGTGGAAGGAAAAACTTTACTAAAGGCAAATGGAAGAATTTGCGGAAAAAGTGTGAAAGACATTTCAGATTGTGACTGCTACATTTGAATTTAATCTTGTTTGAGGATGGTTGAATAATCTTTATACAGATAGCTTCAAAACTGCATATATATATATATATATATATATATATATATATATATATATATATGTCATATTCACACATACACCAGCAAAGGCACACACAACATTCACACACTACTCAGACATACACACAGAGAAAACGGTTATTGAGTTTGACATAGTATTAAAGAAGCAACAAAGAGACAATTATTTATAACCCCAAAACATCTTACCAAAAATAAACGTTTCGACAATAGTTCTACGCTAATGTCCTATCTAAATTCAGAGAAACTAGATCAGTACAAAAAATTAGTAATTTATATATATATATATATATATATATATATTTAAATTTGGTTTTCCATTAGATATTGGTAAGTTTTATTACTTACTGTACATAATATTTTACTTATTCGTTATTGCAATATTGTAATATTGCCAGTTCCAAATCTCGGAAAAAACATGTTGCAATCTATATATAATATTTCCTTCCAGTAAATTTTTGTTTTTCATATCTGAAAGAAAAGATCCAACCCTGGGAAGTGTATACGAGAGGTAAGGTTATGAATGCACTCATTATATCATATACCCATGAATAATGAAGGACCATAACAAAGATGCAATAACGCATTTCTTTCAAAACATATGTCTCTCGCTATTACTTCATGAAAGGTCGAAACAGAGACAGGGACAGGAAGACGGTTGATATGGATATAGAATACCAAAGGACTGCTGTATTGACTTTTTCTTAACCAACATCGTGATTCTATATTCAGGGCCTTGGGTATTTGGTTCCTTGACCAAATGTTCTCAACCGGGATCCGCTGTGGGCCACTGAACCTTCCGGGATGGCGTCTAGGGCAGCTTATAACTTGGTTGTGGCTCCAACTGGTTTACCATGACCCAGTGGTTACCTGTGAATAAATAATTATATAACTCCTATGCATTACGGTTATGTTTCACGTGATCTACTTTTCCCTTCCTGTTTACACAGCTGGAACATCCTGCCCCATATGTCCCTTTTTGACGATTGTGTCAACGGTCAATATGCAACAATTATTCATGAGACAAAAATCGAAAATATTTTGCTGACAAAGGACATTGAATTATTTGAACTGTATTCTAGTGTCGAATTACAAATATAGGCATAATCGTTTGAGTATTCACCAATGATCCGGGAGAACGGGGTTCAATCCCTGCTAGAGACTCAAAAATGGTACTTGATCCCTCCTCGTTTAACACTCCGCACTATAAAGTACGAATCAAGCGTATGTGGAGCAATGCTTGGAAAGGAGTAGTGCCCCTTACTTTTCAATAGCTAATACACCGAGGTATAGGGAAGGGCGCAAGTGCTTTACATGGGTTGCTCAACTTACCCTTGGTCTGTTCCTTATAACATTGGGTGTTAAGCAAGGATGCTTCAAATACCATTTTGAGTCATTGGTATGAGTCAACCTGGAATTAGACCCCGGTCACGCGAGCCAATTGCTTGCTCAGTCGGCTGATGGTAATCTGATGGTAAGGCTCCAGTAACCCTGGAACTTTGGGGTATGCGGAGTACCCCTTCATTACCATCGATCCTAGATCTACTTTGGCGCAGATTGATAGCACCTGAAAGAGTCCATGTATAATGCATGTTGGAAAGTTAGTAGATTATTTGTTGCTTGATTTCTTTTTCTTTTCATTGGACCCTGACTCAGAGATTAAATTCACGACGTTCAGGTTGACAAAATCAAAATCTTCCTTTATGCGTTTTAAAAATACACATCATTTTGCCCGAACTCCTATAAACTATATCGAAGCTGAAAATTTTTTACGGTTGCATGTGGCCTTCTAAACCATCAAATGTGGTTATTTGATGTCCTGTCTCCTTCAATTTAAAGTCTAATCTCACTTTTTTTTTTCTAAATAAAGTAATCTAAAAGATGTCATTAAAAACTTAGAGATTTTTTTTTTAAATTTATTAAGTAGTATGTATTAACTAAATGACGTCTGAAATGACTTCAGTGAAGCTGGAGATGGATTTTTTTAAGATCATGATGGGTTTGTGTCAATTTGCTCTCCAAATACACACACACTGTCCAACGAACAGACAGTAAGCAGTCTACATACGTTATATATATATATATATATATATGTATGTGTGTGTGTGTGTGTGTGTGTGTATGTGTGTGTGTGTGTGTGTGTTTGTGTGTAAAATAAAAACTGCTCATTACATTTTTTCTGTAGCATTCTGCTTTACTTTGTCTTGATTTAAGTAAATATTAACCTCTCATTCCTCTCTTAACTCTTTGCAGAAAATTCGAATCTTTCATTTTCAATACCAATAGTGAAAAATACCAGCGTTCGATTCACTATTATTGTTCCTTCGTGTGACCAGACTGAATTGAATATTACTCACTCCTTTCGTGCAGAAGAACGCTACTCATCTCACAGTTTATTCTGGTCAAATGCCACAATGGAAGCTATGCCGCTGGTCAAACGTCGTAATCTCGACATAATGACCTCCGCTGTAATGAAAAATGTCATCAGTTGAAATCAGCGACAGTGACGAAGGTTTATGAAAATCCTTCAAATATACAATTTAGAATTCTACATCAGAATTCTACATCGTTCAAAACGGACGTCAGGACGAGTGTAATATAGAAAACAATACTTTTAAAAATAGTTGATTTTCAAGATTCCACAAACAGGTATCAGATGAAAACACTCCTTAAGCATTTTACAGGACATTACGAATATGGTGTTTATACAAAAGAATATCAGTATGATTTACTGATTTATCAAAAGGATATACTAAAAGACTCGGTGGATTAATTCAAAAGTGTTTAAAAGAGACTATCTTATACTGACAACGCTGTTATTGGCAGCATCTTTTCAAAAACATCTGAGAGATGTTCCTGGAGGTGGGTATTAGTTTATATGCGGGATTGCGACATCTTAGAAAGTAAGTTCGAACACGATTCGCACTATTATGTTCACTTTTTGACTAAGACCCTTTAAAAGGTATGAATCCTCTTATCTCCCAACTATGGGTTAAATAGCGCCTCTATTGTTCTCCTACAAAGATAGCTTTGAATAACCTACAAAGTTTGATATGTCATTTACAAAAAGATATTCTCAAAGACTCGTCATTGAAGTTGAAGGAAGTCTATCAATATATAGGTCAAATTAGTCGACAGCTGCTTTCATATTATGGGGAAAAACACTGGAGAGGATAGTGTGCCAGAAAATGTTCTAATTTGGCTGTAACTAACTGATCAGTAAGCTAACTGACTTATCAGCTCTTATTTAGAGTCAAGGGCATGTCTTGCAACAACTTAAGACTGCTACTAAAACTCATCAAAAAGAAACAAATGTGAGCATGATAATCTCATTTGTCAATCGCTCTCGTGTAATTCTCAATCGCATCGTAAAGAAATGGATTGAATCCATCTATCCTAAAAGACAAAGTGTCTTTCACTTACGTCCAGACACTGCCGATAACTCTATCACTTTTGTCAGCAGCAAGAAGAGAGAATAATAACGATCTGTTCGTGATCTATATTGACTTAATGAAGGTATTTGACTCATTCTCTAAGCAGTCCAATTGGCTGGAGCTGTAGATAGAATACACCGACTGCATCTCTACAAAAACCACCCAATTGATTATCCTGGATATGATATTAAACCATCTGACGACCATTATTCTCAGCTCATCTATGACCCGTAGGGCCATTACCTGCCGGGGTCCAATCTGGTAAACAGAACTGTTAAACTATATATTTGTGTGCTAACATAAAATTTGTTTCGCTAAAAAATTTTGCCGATAAACTATTTATTTAAAAATCATATGTATAAACAAGATTTGGCCTTAAATAACTAACAAGGGTTGATATGCCATTAAATAAAATAACCAATCCTTGCAGTCTCGAAAGAAGAATGGTGGAAAATGCTTGCTAAATCTGCTATACCAGCCTAGAAAATAAATGTGATCAGATGACTTCCTAAAGCTATGAAGGCTTGGGTTTGCCCAAACAGGAAACTTTTTTTTAAAATTTGGCGTCGCAAATTACGGAAAACAAGACTATGCGCTTGGTCCTATCCTCTTTACAATACATTTTCTTTATGCAAGATATAGCACTGAATGACGAAACACAATATGTTAACACAAAATTTCGTAGGTCAGGAGAGAGGAGAACATTATCCACAAAGTTTAAAGGTAAGTATTATAAAAAAAATAAGATATCTATTCATATACTCACCCCTCCGCGCACCGAGCAAGACGCAACATAAGGTCAATTTTTAAACAGTGTACAACTGATTTTGATTCTGTTTTCTTTCTCACAGATTGGGTGCCTTACTATATTTCTACATTTTGGAAAGTAGTTACATCTATAACTTCTCCAAATGTAATAGCCTATTTGCAAGCAGCTTTAAACTCGAGTCACCGAATTCATTTCCTATGATTATAAGCGTTACAACATAAGTGCTTCTCCGAAAAAAAAAAAGCTTGAGTATGACTGATGTGAATTGATATTAATCATTCTTATAGACCGGTTGGTATTACCAGATTATAGAGTAAATATTGGTAAATAGTATGGTACTCTGACCCTACTATTTATCCAAAGCTATGGGAAAATAGTTAGCTTCTTACATTTGTCAAGGTTGTTTGTACTATGTTAAATGCCAAAGGTTAGCCGAGGACTTTAATATATCGGTGGGTTCATTTTCAACAATGATGGCCATTACACAACAAGTGATTAAAAAAAACAACGACTAGGATGTGACATCGGGTTATTTTTTTTATTAGAGTTTAACAGGTTTGGGTTCAGAATTTTCCTTCTAGACTGACTGCCGAATCAAGACAGAACCCAATCTGACACACAATTTTCCCATTACTAGAAGGGTATTAATGCTTTGCTGAAATGTAATCAGCCTCATCTAGGATTTAAACTAGTGTCACCCTGTCTGTTTCTTGCGACCATAACCATCATACGGAACCTCCGAAAGACAACAGATGTATGGTATTTGTTGATGACTGCTCTCTCGCTGTTCAAATCATCGAAGATGTTCAGTTAATAACTTTTCGTCAGCATCAGCTGCCATCACCAATAAAATTAGTATCAAGAAGATAATCATTTTTGTCAGCCTAGACGTAATTAAACCACGGGCACCTCCTAAAGACAACAGATGTAAGGCATTTGCTGATGACTGCTCCCTCGTTGCTCAAATCATCGAAGATGTTTAACTAATCCAGAATAACTTTTCGTCAGCATCAGCTGCCTTTACCAATATAATTAGAATCAAGAAAATAATCATTTTGGTCAGGCTAGACGTAATCAACCAGAGGCCAGCTATTCACAAAATGTTTTAGATGATCACCTTTCTTGCATAGTTGGGATGAAGTGAGACTAGTGATGAAAATATTGACATGGAAATTGAAATTCACCAAAACAAGTTGTTACAGAATAGATTGGAGATCTATGTATTGTATAATTTTCAATTCAAATTCTGAACTGAGAAAACCGTGGAAAACACAGCGGTTTTATCAGCATGATTGAAAGCTATTGAACCTGATATCAATCAGAGACCACTATTCTCATTGGATGGTTTCATTTAGGAGACAAAAACGGTTTTTGAAAATTGAAATAAGTCAGTCAGTTAGTGAAAAATGTTTGATTGGAGCGGTTGAATATTTCATCTTGTTCACTAATTCCCCGTTGGCCAATGAAAATGTGACAACAGAAGACCAGGAATAAGAACAAAGTTGACGAAACAAAAGAAACACAAAGAGGCGACCGACAGGATGACTGAACAAATGTACTGAAGCGATGACATGGGTGCTATGCAGTTGTCCAAGTGTGGATTATTTAACACAAGGCAAAACTTCTATTCGGAAGAATACACGATAAACCGTAGTAAGTAAAATTGGCGACCTTAGTCGAGGGTGATTCGAAGGCTGCCTTTTCAAAAGACTACTACACCAAGGTGTAGGGGAGAGCGCTATTCCATTCCATGGATTGCTCCACTACTTTTGATCTTTACCTTTTAGTGCTGAGTGCTAAGCAAGACAGCATCAAGTACCATTTTTGAGTCTTGGGTATGACTCGACCTGGGATTGAACCCCGGTCTCCCAGACCATTGGCGAACACGCTACCCATTAGGCCAATGGCCTAGTCTAAACTGTAGTATTATCATAATATTTCTTTGAGACTGTTTCTCTTACAGTTGTTTTATATTATGCAGTCTTAAATAACAGAACTGAGTGAGTCGCAGTGAGTTGCAGAAAGTGAGTTGCCAAGTCGGAACACAGTCGAAGAGAAATAGCAGTGAACTCCGAACACTCAGCATTTAAATCCTTGAGCCAGGCCTTCTGAAACAGAGAAGAGAGAACCACAAGTTAGTAACAGGAACCTACGAAAGGAAAATTTTGCTAAATTGGAAACGATGGAACGATTAGTTTTGAAAGGTTGTGTTTACAGCAACAACTTGACTGACTGCTGATAGAAACGGGGCCAAGTCTCCGAATAGTATTACATCACTCAACGGGGAAGAGTCTTGTATGATCTAACTTATTCGTTTAAGACTATTTAAAGCCAAATATTGTTTAATGACTAATTAATGCCAGATCTTGTTTGCACTTATCTATAATTTTTACATGTATATAAGATTTTTAAGTAAAAAGTTTTTAAGAAACATTTTTTACCGAGGCAGAGTTCATTTGTTTGCACACGGTTAAATGGTTACAAGTATTGCTTTTTATTGTTTACACTATGTCACATGGTTTTAAGAACTACTATCAAATGCAAATAGTTTTATTTGCACACAGTTAAACTGTTTCACGTAATGCAATAAAACACCGAATTGGGTTAAAGAATAGAATTATTAAGTGATGAACAAATGTAATAACTCAAACAGAAATGTATATTTTGAGCTATTCATTATTTTAGTGCTATAAAATGGTTTTGATCTAAGGTCCGCATAAAGAAAAAAGTTTTGGTGAAAAAAAGGAAGTATTTTATAAAGATTGAAATGTTATAAATTAAGTTAAGAAAAATGCACTTGTTACGTAACATAGTAACTCATTTAAGAAGAAATATGTTCTGATATCCACGTGTATTCAACTGCTCTTATATATATCTCCTGTCATTGAGTTATCTATTTTGAAGTTATATGTTAAGCATAAGAAATCTGAGGTACACATTAGCCGTGACTGCTTGGTATGTTAATTTTTTATCTACATGTTTTAAGCCTCACCTCAAATCTGTCCATCTTATTTTAAAGTAGTGTCATTATAAAATTTGATGTTAAATTCATTTGAGGTCAGTATGTTCAGATATTTTATCCATTTATGTTTGTGTGTTTCTGATATCGACGTATTATTTTCCAATAGATAGGTGTTTCAAAACTGTTAATATTTCTTGGGAGTTCTTTTTGATATTAGGATTTTAAAGTCTCAGACTGTTCCCCATGCCAGTCCACAGATCTTGTATTATTCCCTAAGTGGTTTCCATGATATCAGTTCTGTTTATTCTAATAATATTCTACTTGTTCTAATAAACATACTCTCATAGAATTATCATGTATGGAGACTGTTTGAATTTATATCAGAAAGTTTTCCCCAAAAATGGTGCTAATGCTTTTTAAATCCACTTTTATAAATCAGCTAACATGTAAAAACAGAGTAAATCAACCTATGATAACAATTTCCTATTCAAAATATAATTGTGTCACGCATTTCTGAAAAAAGCAAAAGCAAAGAAAGAAGTAGTCATATTTATACCCTTTACTTTTGCTTTGTACCAGAAACGAACTCTTATTTCGCAGCGAAGAAGACTATGTCGTATTTCAAATCTCGTGGGTTTGGATAAATCTTCACCTAATTGAACGCAAGGCAGGTAATTAGATTTTATTCTTGTGTAGTGCAAGAAATATTTGTATGATTCTTATTACCAAGACAAAACGTGAGGAGACGGCGGGATTTACTCAGAGAAATTGCTTCGATAAAAACCGATAGATAGAAGAAACAACAGCCACACACTGACCTCTGTTGCCTGGAGCAAAACAAGAGATACACGAGAGAAGATAAATACAAGGACTGGAATAATTCTTTTATTCTGACTTCACCACCAAAACGAAAAAGACTGAAAAATCTTATAAACAAACAAACTGCAAAAAAAAAAAAAAATACAAAAAAGGGGGAAAAAAATCAGAAACTTTAAAACAAAATAATATATTTGCATTTCAATGTATGGATGGCCCTAAGATAGAGTCATAAAAATTTCAGAAAATAATATTTCTTTAATGTCTTTTGAAAATTAATGTTTATTGTTATGAGTCTCTTGGACGAATCATCTTAAAAGTCTTTACATTACATATAATTTATTTAATAATTTAAGATTTTAACAGTTAAATAGCAGGTAAAATAGAAACGACAAAGAGTTAACGGTACGTTGTTTCTCGATTATGCAATAAACAGAAGACGTGTCGTAGCCCAGATGTCAGTCCCCATTCAACGTTGAATGCGTGATTCTAATCTTTTTTTCTATCATCGATATTGATCAATCTTTATTTAAAAAATATTATAATATAGTTAATTATTACAAATATCATATACTACAAATTATATATATATATATATATATATATATATATATTCATTTTTCCTTCAGGTGATTTTAAATACTACTAGGTACAAGTAGAGAAAACCAGGCAACGATGGTTAAAAGAAGTAAATGAAAAAACTGGAACATGCAGGTGACAATTATACCAAATGTAATTGGTACTTTTGATACATTAACAAAAGGATTATTAAAGGGCTTGTAGGATTTGGAAGTTGACCGACGAATGGATATCATCCAAAGGACAGCATTATTGAGAACGGCCAGAAAACTTAGAAGGGACTTGAAGAGACTTGCTGACACTCAAACTCTGGCGCTCATATGAAAAACTCTAAAGGAGTAAATAATAATAATAATAATCATAATAATAATAATAATAATAATGGAAAACAGAATGACGATGACTAGAAAACAAAAATGGGAAGGAAAGCAACTCTAAGGACGTTTTAAACGACTAATAAGCAACATCTCACACGACAAAACCTGGACCTGGCTAAGAATAAGAAAGTTTAAGAGAGAAACAGGATCTCACAAAACAATGCCATAAGAACCAATCAGATCAAAGCGAGAATCGATAAGACATAACAAATGCATACTATGCAGTCATAGAGATGAAACGATCAATCACCTAATAAGCGAATGCAGCAAATTTGTGCAGAAGGAATATAATACTTGACACGTATGGGTCGGTAAGGTGATCCACTGGGAGATGAGCAAGAAATTTCAATTTGACCATACAAACAAATGGTATATGCATAACCCTGCACCAGTCCTAGAAAATAACACATAAACTCCTATGGGACTTTGACATACGGATCACCTAATCTCGGCCAGAAGACCATACCTAATAATAATCAACAAAAAGAAGAGAAGTTGCAAAATTGTCGACTTTGCTGTCCCGGCTAACCACAGAATAAAACTGAAAGAAAAGACAAGTGTCTCGACTTTGCAAGGGAATTGAAAAAAATATGGAACATGCCGGTGACAATCATACCAATTGTAATTGATGCTTTTGTAACAGTAACTAAACGATTATTAAAGGGACTGGAGGAGTTGGAAGTTTGCGGATGAGTGGAGACCATCCAAACTATTACATTATTGGAAACGGCCAGAATACAGAGAAGTGTCCTTGAGACTTGAGGTTACTTGCTGTCACTCAGATTCCTGTGGAAAACAATCAGCTAACTCTGATGTGAAAAACTCTAATTAGTAAAAAATAATAATAACCACAGTATAAAACTGAAAGACTGTGAAAAGAAGGATAAGTACCTCGACCTTGCTAGAGAATTGAAAAAATTATGGAACATGAAGGTGACAATCATACCAATTGTGATTGGTACTCGTAGATTTTGCAGATCGCAGGGTAAAAATAAAGGAAAACGAAAAACTGGATAGATACCTGAACCTGGTAGAAGAAATAAAATAAATATGCATATCATTGATGCGACAGTGATATAAATCGTGGATCAAGCTATTTGAACAATTCAAAAGAACCCTTAAGAGACCGAGAGAAGAGGAAATTAGTGTTAGAAATGAGACAGAACAGATCCCAGCACTACTGAGATAGACACAATTATTACTCCTGAAGAGCTTAAGAGACATGCTGTCATTCAGACTTGAATGAAAACCGCTTGTTAGAAAAAAAAAAACACTAAAGTTTAGAAAAATAAAACGATGTATTCAAAAGTAACATAATACATTTCATAAGAAAAAGTGGAAAATAGTAAAGAATGAAGAAAAAACAAGATCAAGGGATCAAGTGAGAGGATTCAGGAATAAGAAATGAGGAAATGAAAATATTCGTTTCTCTTTTTAATGGCATATCAATGTTCGTGGGTTATTTAATACCAAAGCTATCCTTATGGAAGAACAGTAGCGGAACGATTTAACCCGTAGTTGGGGAGGTGAAAAAGAATTAAAAAGTGATGCTGAATCGATGAAAAACATCGAACAGAAGTTCAGTGAGTAGAGAAAGAGGAATACTTATAAGCATTATGGAAGTGCAATAAACTCTCAGAAAATCACAGTAATGGAAATCCCATGAGAAAGATTAGATGAGTAACTTTTAATTAAATCGTTTCTCATTTATATACAAATCATTAGTAGATCTGTTTTCTAATGCAATCAATACCCTCGAGTAAAACCCAGAACGGCTTACCCTAGGCATCACTTATTTACTTCCAACATTGATGACACTGCTAATCACTTGAATTATAGACCAATCACGTCTATCTAGGAACAACAAAATGCTTACATCGATTTCAACTGTTGGAACATGTCAGTTCCTTGAAAGGAATAACAATCTTCTAGACAAGCAAACATTTTATTAAAAAAAAGGTTCCTTTTGCTCGCAAAGATCAACTCATACACTCCAGAAGGTTACAAGAAAACTACCTTTCAAAATATAATAGCAGAAAAACTGTGTGGACAAAGTAAACAATGATTGTGTTCCATATGACTGAGGCATAAAGACAATACAATTAATGAAGATTTCTCCACCTCTTCTAAAACAAGGAAATGGACACGGCGACACGAGTTCAAATCCTGGACGAGACTGATTGCATTTCACATAGCACTAATACCCTTGGGAAAGGTATGAACCCAATTATTCTCCCTCCAGCTATGGGTAAATAGTAGGACAGACTAGGTTCTTCAGCCTTGGTTAGGCAACTAGTCTAGGAGAAGGAAAACTCTAAATTCAAACCTGTTAAACTCCGCTTAAAAATTGGCCTTGTGTCATATCCTGTCCGAGCGGAGGGGTTGGTAAATATTACCTCTTCTAAAACAATGTACCTGTTTGAATCTCATTCATGTGTCAAAAATCATTTGGATAAATTATTATGTTTAAAAATTATTTGCATTCCGTATGCCAAAAAAAACAATTAAGAAACAACCGCACAAAAATTTAAATGTAAACGTACAATAAACGCAATTACCTAACCTCTTGTCATAAAATAATACTTGATGGGTTGACATACCGTTAAAATCAATCAGTCTCTCAATTAACCTCCTTTATGGGAAAATCAGTTGTAGCAGCTTTATAATGAACAGTTCTTTTTCAAAGAAGATTATCATCTATTTCTATTGTTAAGTATTGAACACTATTGCGTTCCCTTTCAGCATGGCTTTGGATTATATAACCTAGGAAGGATGATATGCCATTAAACAAAGAAACGAAACCAAACATATCACAGTAATACTCTTACCGAATAAACTAAATGATAAAATGATTGTGTATTATATCGTAAATATATTCATTTATTGTTTATGGGCTATTTAAGTTGTTTATCAAAAGTGATAATGAACTGTTAATATTTATTTAATGTTAAATTAATGAAGGAAATTGGTCTTGAAAAATAGGCTAAGACAATCTTTACAGGAGACAAATTGGTAAGCGTAGCAGCAATAAAACTTGATAAAGAATTCAAGCTCTATGACGAGTAAGCATATAAATATATTCTAATCAATGAATGGCAAATGTAAAGAGTCGGTATGAAATACAATTTGAGGGAAATTATTTTTTTTCAAGTTTGAAATTATGAATCTTTTAGTAATACCTGTTATTCTTTTTTTGTTTTAGGGTACAAGGAAAACTTTTTCTAAATATTTCAACGATTGCTACGAATTTGAATATGAAATAAATCTGCTTAGCTCGTACGTAGATATATTGCGATTCGAGAGCGTATTTTTCAGCGGTAGATTTTTTGCTTCCTGTATTTGTAGCAATGTAATTTTTCTACCTCATGTTTTTCATGAGGCACTGATTTTGTCCATCAGCATAATATTTTTCTGATTTTAGTAGGCATTGGAATATTTCTCAAGAATACTTGAAGCCAACATCTTCAAATACTAACATTGGTTTGTTTTCTTTTCTTTCTTTAATAGCATATCAACCTTCATGGGTTATTTCATGTCAAAACTGTTCTTCTAAGAGTACAGCAGTGATATTATTTGATCAATATCTATGTTATTGGTAAGATAAAAAAGCAATAATAATAATAATAATAATAATAATAATAAGGTGACTCACTTGGAATTGGGCAAGTGGTATATGTACAACCCAGAATCCATCCTGGAGACTAAGACAAACATCTCTGAGATTCTTATATACAAATGTATCACCTAATCTTGACCAGACGACCAAACCCTGGTATAGTTATCAAAATAAAGAGAACCTGCCAAATGGTGGACTTTGTCGTCCCGGAAGATCATGGAGTGAACACTAAAAGAAGGTAAAAATAGCATGGAGAGAGCAATTTTAGTTGGTGCAGTTTTGACGATCTCCAAAGGATTAGTAAAGGGACTCAAAGAAATCAGAGGAGAATTAGAGACAATACAGACTACAGTATTATCAGAATACTGAGAAGAGTTCTAGAGACGTGAGGGGTTTGGCTATAACTCAAAAAAGTACCTAATGCGTGGACTAACTGCAAAAAGGCCCACGATGTGGTCCAGCAAAGCTGGATAATAGACTGGCAAGAAATTTATAAGATATCTGACTAAGTCATAAAATTAATCACAGAAGCCATGATAAACTGGAAAGTGGAATTGACCACAAAAGCAAAAGCTTTCGCTGACCTGAAAATCAAGGGAGGAATATTCTAGGGAGATGCGTTGTCACTAATACTATTTGGAATTGCAATGCCACTCAGTCATATACTTAGAAAATGCCCTGGGGTTTACACATTTACAAAATCGCAAGAAAAAAATAATGTACATGCATTAAGTTTTTGTAAAAATTGAATAGAATTAAAGACTCTAACATAAACAATAAGAATATACAGTGAGTATAAAGGAATGGAACTTGGCTTACAAAAATGTGAAATGCTAATAATGAGAAGCAGAATAAGACAAAAAGCAAAAGGAAGAGACCTGCTAAATCAAGAAAGAAACAGAAAGTTGGAGAAAAGGAAACTGGGAAGTACTTGGGAAAATTGGAAGTGGACACCATCAAACAAGTGGATGAGAAAGAAAAAATAAAAAACTGATTATCTCAGATGAACGAGAAAAATTCTCGAAACCAACCAGGGATCTCATCAGAGATAAACACCAGGGCAGTAACCCTTGCCCGATATATTGGACCATTCTTGAAACGGACAAGGTAAGAACTTTGATAAATGGACCAGAGAACAAGAAAGCTAATGATGAGGCATATGGTCTTTACATCCGAGAGGTGACATAAACAGACTATATGTGTCAATAAAAGAAGGAGAAAGAGGACTCGCCTGCGTTGAATATAGTGTGGGTGAATCAATACAAAGATTTCATTTAATCCTTATATCTGTAGGAAAAGTGTGTATTAGATAAAAATACTTGATAACAAGTAACTGTGTGCAAACAAACCGTTGGTTTCTCGGTTCGTTGCATTTAAAGGTATATAAACCTTTGTAAGATATTTAAAGCCAAATCGTGTTTATAGATATATTTAATATATATCACATGAAAACTAATAGTTTGTAGGTAACATATTTGAATGAACCAGAGATCATTTGTCTGCACACACATTTAAATGGTTTCAAGTATTGCTATCTAACAGTAATAACTCTATTACACTATCCATTCATTTACACACAGTTAAATAGTTCTAATTATTGCTATGCAAACGCTAATAATTCAATTTTTGCACACACATAACTAGTTTCAAGTATTCTCATCTAACACTAATAGTTTTATGAAGATAGTTAAATGGTTTTCAAGCATCGTTTTGAAACATAAAAAAAAAATTCAATATCAGTCATTTGCTTGCACACAGTTAAATCTTAAGCAGTTCTATAGAGGGGACCTAAATAGTTATTCAGGGTCAGAGTGAACTTAGGAGTAATGACATTTTAAGGGTACTCCAAAATTCCAAGAGATCCTGAACTGAAGTCTTGCAATTAAATAGTCTGTTGTTATATCGAGGATACACGTTGAGGAGTGTCTTATCCCTCTACAAAGATTCAATCGGTATATTCTACATCTCCAACCGACTAAGCTAGAAACAAATGATTAAAGAAAAACAAAAAAGTACCATTTAAGAATATGCTATTAAACATTATACATACTTCTACATACAATCAAATGTAGACAAATGTGTGAAATTTCAGCTTTAGATAATTAATAAGTTGTTTAAAATACATTTAAAATAATAAACGAAAATAAAGAATTGTAGAAATGTAAGCAAATGATATCTGCGACGAATATATAAGTTATCGAATAAATCAGTAGCAGAAAGATTGAGGAGTTGAAAGAGTTCAGCTTCTCTTCTAGTGGGTTAGGAGTAACAGGATAAGCTTGATTTAGCACCCTGAACTGGATAAAATTGCCAAATCATGTGTGTGTGTGTGTGTGTGTGTGTGTGTGTGTGTGTGTGTGTGTGTGTGTGTGTGTGTGTGTGTGTGTGTGTGCGTGTGTGTGTGTGTCACGGATTTCGTGATCTGGGTTCTTTCACTTATTTAGTAGCTCTGGTTCAAGGACACAAACTTTCACCTGAATGGAGAATGTGGAACGAATCAAAGAGACTCTTCCTAAAATAACCAAAAAGCTTACTCCACACGGGGTATACTTCGTCTATTACTTCCTGTTTCTATGGTTTCAGATACTGAACAGAGAGAATAAAATAATGTTAAAATGCAGAGGCAAGTTCTTTTTCCCTTTCCCACAATTAGCCATGACTGGCATAACAGTCATCTGTGATTACTCTAAAATATTTTGTTTATTTTTATTTTTATCTTTTTAGTCATATACCTTTTTCTATCATTTCTCACTCACAGAAATTTGAAAACTAATTTCAGAACAATGCTTTTTCAATTTTTTTTTATCATTTCTAAAATAAAATCGGGTCAACCAATGAGCTGCATCTTAAGCAGGATTTTGCATACTTATTCAGAGAATTCCCAGAATTCGTCCCATTCCAATACATTTTAACCCAGAATTCCAAATGGTTCTGATTCATAGACAACACATTATTTAACATACCCACGCAAAACTAGACTAGTAAATATCATCAAATAATTAAATAAAATTAAATCCACCATCGATTTTACATTCAAAGATTAATCAAATAATGCAGTATTTTCCTTCAATATTCTAAATATTCTTAACAATAACAAGTTAAAATTCGAAGTATACAGAAAAGCTACGAATGAAATTGAGTTAATAAATTTTAAAACATGCCATGACAAAAGACAATTTGAAAGAGTCAGAATTTGCTGCCCCGAAAACCTAGTAGAGGATTAAATGTAAATAGAAAATTGTTTCAAAACCCTATTTTATCCTAACTCATTCCTCGTCTCTCCTTGATAATATCATTTTGATGGAAATATCCTTGAGCGAAACGCGTCAATTTGATTTTCTGTATTTTTCCCTTTTTAATACCGTTGGATTTCATTCCAAATCATATATATATATATATATATATATATATATATATATATATATATATATATATATATAGTGCATCTGTTCATTTTGCGACCGTGTGAAGTAAGTTTTGCTTGGATTTTGTTATAAGCACATATTCTAAACAGGCATGATAAATCCCTTCGGGTAAGATCTGCCATAAATTGTTGAGTTGACGTAGGTGAACTGCTTGCTACAATCTACAACGTTCTGTTTATTTTTTCAAAACATTGCGATTGCTAGGCAAATCTTCCCAACATCTAGTTTCTTCTTCAAAGATTAATCTATCTATCTCTCTATCAATCTATCTATCTATCTATCTAGATAGATAGATAGATAATTTATTCGTTTCCCTCATGAATTATACCGTTCAAACTAATTCCACAAAGTGTTTACGGCTCTGACTCAATAAACCGAGAAGTTGTAATTTACAGGAGAAGTTTTTTATGTCGTGTTTTAGAAATTAAAAAAAATGGAATCGGTAATGTTATTTCATCGGATTTTTCACTATCAAGTATTATATACCACTTGTTCGTAAGGTCAAATAATTTTCACGAGATTATGATTGTCATTAAAAATATGCCTTTTCCTACAGTATAATTAAAAAGTTGTTTTTTTTAATTAATCATGAGTGAAAATTGCTGTCTGTTGAAGGTTAATATGAAATAAACAAAAACAGTAATCAACCACAGATTTCTAGAAAAGTCATTGAAATATTTGAATAGAATGTGAATTTATTCAGACCTGAGTAAGTCATCTCCTTGTAATTTTGGCCACAAACTCCTCATATTCATATATCAAATATATGAAAGCTTATGGAATGTTAAAATGAATTATTTTACAACTAGTTTCAAGTGGATTTTTACATTAATCAGGTACAGTTTTTATTTATAGAATTGGATCATATGGTAGGAAAATCTCAGTGATGATTTTTGGTCGACCCAAACGTGTCCAGTCCATTTGTACATGGGACATAATTTGCATGGCTCATTCCTGGAATGTAAATGTTCTTTACGTTTCTATTCCAATAGAAATTGCGGCTAATCTAGTTTAGTCGAATAAATTACGGAATGTGCAATTCGGTAAACCAGCGAGGACGACGCCATTTTTGCTCAAATTTCACTTTATTTGGAAGGTTTTCAAACCCTTCTACGTTGCAGTCTTGACAAAATACCAAAGGCAGACATTTAAGAAAGACTGCCTCTGAGAAATTGGAATTAAGACCTCAGTAGGAGGTATCGTTGATATAAAACTGCAATAAAACAGCAACAACCACAAACGACAACAATAACAATACTACTACTACTACTACTACTACTACTAATAATAATAATAATAATAATAATAATAATAATAATAATAAGTTTTAAACAAGCAAAATCTCCCACGGGAAGACTTGGGCCTGGCTAAGAAATGGAAAATTCTGAGAAAAACAGAATCTCTTCTACTGGCACTCAAAACAACGCCAAAAATATGTAGAAGCAAAAATAAACAAGAGTCAACAATATAATAAATGCTGGTTATATGGTGAAGGAGACGAACTTATCCATCATATAATAAGTGAATGCAGTGAATTAACACAAAAGATAAGATAAGATACGACTTAGTGGGAAAAGTAATCCACTGGGAATTGTGTAAAAATATATATTTGACCTTACGAACAAGTGGAATACGTACAGAGTTCATCCTGAAGAATGAGACGCAGAAAATTCTCTGGTATTTTGAGATTCAAACAGATCATCTAATCCCGGCCAGACAATCAGACTTAGTGATAGTCAACAAAAAAAGAAGAAGAAAACCTGATAAATAAAGGACATTGGCCTCCCGACGGACCACAGAGTGAAAACAAAAGAAAGCGAAAAGAGAGATAAGTAACTAGACCTTGCTAGAAAATAAAAAAAGAAAAACAAAAAAAACAAAAGCAAAAAAATATGGAGCATGTGTTGACGGTGGTACCAATTGTGGTTGGTGCATTTGGAACAATTACCAAAAATAACTATGGAATATAAAAGAGACTGTGATACCAGTTGTAATTTGTGCACTTGGAAATATCTCCCAAGGCTTGATAAAGGAACTAGAAACCTTGGAAATAAAAGGACAAGTAGAGGCTATCTAAACAACAGCATTATTAAGATCTGTCATAATACCAAAAAGAGTCCTGAAGACCTGGGGAGACTTGCTTCCACTCAAATCCTGGTGAGAAATCATTAGCTAACGCTGGTGTGAAAAACTCTCGAAAGAGTAAAATAATAGCAGTAATAATAATAAATCTAATTTATGCAAGAGTAAAATTAGTCAATAATATCACTTTTAGAATCCCGATTGGAAAACAAAATCTGGATAGAAGGACAAATAAGGAAACCACGAAAATAAGGAAAGAACACAATGGAATGAAATGGCACCATCACACAAGACTAACAATAAAACTGGAAGAAATAGATCAAAAGATATTGGCAAAAAGAGGGAGACACAAAACATACCTTGACAGCATTAGACAATACAAACGAAATAGAAACTTCCAAAATAACGATGAAAAAGTCCATCGACAAGTTAGAAAAAAATCACAAGGACTAATTAACAATGGGATACAAAAGAAACAAAAGAGTTTGGAGCAAGATATGGGAAGAGAAAAACCAAAACAGAAAGATTTGTTGGGTAAGTAACATGGAAAAAAATCTCAAAGTTTAGAAGGGGCTGGGGAAACCCATGCACCTGGAAGGGCAACACAAAAGAAAGTACCAATTAAGAAAACGTCAGGCCATTATAGTATTCACGGATTCTCGTCTAAAAAACATGTCCATCCATGACTGATTACTACAGCAACTGCGTGAATACCTAGAAACAAGCATAACTGAATGGATGGCATAAGGGAAAATTAATCTAATCCAGAAAGATCCTCCAAATTAACATTCCCCGCCAACTACCGACCGATTATATGTTTGTTTACATATGATGTGGAAAATCTTAACTGCACTGATATGAAAATAAATATATTACTCGCAAGTTTGCTTCGGACTATTTCCGGAAGAACAGAAAGACGCTAGTTTGCCGCGGACTACTTCCGGAAGAAAAGAAAGAATGCCGCAAAGTTACAAGATAAATAGATGAGCCACAGTATATGGACCAGCACAGACTCGGGAATGTTAAAAAAGGGCAGGAAAATGTAACCATAGCCTGGATTGACGACAAAACTCATAAGATATGCTCCAGCAAATTTGGATGATGGAGACTGTAAGTAAAGTGAAGTAAAGTTAGCGACCTTAGTCGACGGCAACCCGAAGGTTCTATTTTCAATAGCTACTAAACCAAGGTGTAGGGGAGAGCGTTACTCCTTTCCCTGGACTGCTCCACTTTACCCTTGATCCCAGCCTTATAATTCTGCGTGCTAATCAAGGCGGTATCAAGTACCATTTTTTGAGTCTTTGGTATGACTCGACCTAGGATTGAACCCAGGTCTCCCGGACCATTGGCAAACACTCTACTCATTTGGCCAATGGCCCGTATCCGACTAAGTTATAAACTTTATCATGAAAGTTAAGGAAAACTAGAAAATTGAATGACCAACGGGAGAACAATCTTTATTGAGGTGAAAATCCAGCGTGACATCTTTCAGAAAGACTCACTCTCGCCTCTGTTATTCGTCATGATATTGACTCCACTCAATTATATACACAGGATTTGTACAGGTAGTTACAAATTTTCAAAATCAAAGGAAAAGGTAAACCACTTCATGCATAAGAATGATATCATAATATCAGACAAAAATGAAAAAAGAATGGGAAACCCATATTCAAACAATAAGAATTTACAACCAAAATATAGCTATATTATTTGGCATTGAAAAGAATCTCATATCTAAGATGAAAAACGGAAAAAGAAAAACACAGACGGAAGAATGAAGATTGATGAAACCATAATGAAGGAATGAACATAACACTTGGTGTACAAAAATATTTTTCTCTTTATTTCTCTCAAAAGGGGTCAAATCTTCTGTTTTGTGAGAGAGACAAAACGGAGAAGGGAGATGACTGAAAGACACTGTTATATTGACCTTTAGCCGCGTGTGCCATAATCATAGCTTTTCTTAGCACATTTAGCAACGCCGTCCTTCCATATTCATATCCAGGTCCCCTGCACTACTGCTTCTCGGCCGTGAGATACTCAACCAGAGGTCCGCTGTGGGCCCCTGCCCCAGTGGGGTGCCCAGTCACTCGCTGGCATTCTCAGTGACTGATCAAATCTCTTCTGGCTGCAAGAGAGACAATGACCCTTGTAAGACTTCATGCATCAGCTGTGGGTCATGTATGTATAATTTCACAACGCCAAGGTATTCCAGTTGTCACCCAGGTGCCACGATTCTGCTTATTTACACAGGTGCGTCCTACAATGACAATTTTTACTCAACTCGAACATCTGGCTCCGTCAAAGGATAATACGTAACATCAGGAAACCATCAAAATGCTTGGGGAGACGGAAAATTGGGAATTTTGGAAGCGGACATGATGCGGTAAAAAGAGTTGAAAAGAATATGAAGAGCATTTCTGAAGAACAAGCAAATATTTCGAAAACATAGTCTGCAGCTTAAATCTCTTGAAAGGTAAGAAATACCTGAGCAATGGACATTGTAAGATACTCAGGGCTATTTTCAAGATGCACAAGCGCGGAACTTATAGAAATTGACGCAAAAAAAAGAAAATTATTGACTATGCACAACTCCTTACATCCGAGAGATGACAAAGAACGGAGGATGAAGGGAAATCGCCAGCATTGAGGACTTTGTTGAAGCATCAATAAGAGAAGTCCAGAAATACAGTAAAAAGAGCCAGAAAGATTAATTGCCGTGGTCAGTAGTAGCAATAGCAGCATAAAACCAAACAGAGAAACAACCGAAAAAGGACATGGGAAGAAAGAAAACAATTGTATGAATACTTCAAACGACAAACGACCGAGATTGCACACGTGAAGACCTGGATATTGATAAGAAAAGGGAATACTTAAGAGAGAAATTGAATCGTTTTTTTAATAGCAGCAAAAAATAGTACCATAAGTTCTAGTTATAAAAAAAGCAAAAATTGATAATACTCAACATAATAGGAAGTGTAGGTTTGGTGAAAACAGGGATGAGAAAATTATTCATATTATAAGTGAATACAATAAATAAACACAAATGGAGTACTAGCCTAGACATGACAGTGAATTAAAGGTGATCCACTGGGAATTATGGAAGAAATTAAAATCTAACAATGCTTCTAAACGGCATATACACAAACCAGAATCTGTCTTGTAGAATGAGGCGCAAAAAATTCACTAGGATTTTGAAGTACGAATGGATCCCCAAATCCCGTCCAGAGGACCAGATATAGTGTTTTAGAGAAAAAATAACTTGTTCTTCCGAGGACTTTTCTTTTCTGATGGATAACAGCGGGGAAAAAAGCATCTAAAACATAAATAAATATTTGAACATTGACAATGAATTTTATAAATTTGTGGAATTCGAGGGAGACGGTGGGACCAGTTATTGTTCGTGCCCTTGGAAAGACCTCCAAAGCCTTGATATGAGAAGAAGGGAAAGAATTGGAAAACAGAGGAAGAATCAATAACATCCAGACTACAGAATTGTTACGATTGGCTTGAATACTAAGAAATGTTCTGGAAACCTGAACAGATTGCTTTCAGTGAGACTCCAGTTAAGGTTGCTGTGATCAACTCGCCAGAAGAAAGATGAGGATAATTATGATAATAATATTAATATGCTTCCTTAAAGGAAAGTAAGAAAGAGATAGCATGATTATGTTTTGTGAAACCACCATAACCAGAACGTAGGCTTTACTACACAACTTAGCAAACAAATTACTTTAGGAAATTAATTCGTACCACACTTGCCTTCCTCATGTTGAGAAATTGATTTTTTCCGAAATATATTGTGTATCAGTAAATCGTATATGCTGAAAATATTATTGACAGTCGTAATATACATATATATATATAATATATATATATATATATATATATATATATATATATATATATATATTAATGTGCTTTCTTTATATTCACTCACTCATATAATTTCTTCAGGTTCAGCTCGATTTATTTCAATTCATCAAATGTCTTTTGTGTCCATTTTTCCTCAATCACATAACTCAGTTTTCTGTGACAACTAATGAGACCTGGAAACATCTATTCAGTATTTCAGTTTATGAACAGTACAAAACCATTTATTTAGTGTTGGAATTTAATGTGCAATCTACATAATACTAATCTATTCATCAGGTTGGCTAAATTGAACCTTTGACTTTTATTTATCTCTCTGACATGAACAATTCTTTTTGTGTTCACATTTGTAGAAAGAAAAGTAGAACCATAAATACGTACTTCTCGACGATATTTCTAAATTAGAAGACAGTTTGATTTGATTGGATTTATTTGGGTGATTTAATGTCAAATCTAGATTTTACACACACACACACACACACACACACACATATATATATATATATATATATATTGAACATTTGATTTGTAATCATATTTGTTGATACATTTTTAAACGAGCTTAAGCTTTTGTACAGGGTCAAAGGATTTCAGGAATTTCTACCAAACAAAAATATTTCTATATACTACAAATCATTGCTTTGCACACAGTTAAATGGTGTCAAGTATTGCTATGTAACAGTCACACTTTAATATCAATAATCTTTTGTGTGGACACATTGAAGTGGTCACAGGTATTGTCATTTAATACTAATTATGCAACTCAGCATTACTCATTCATTTGTTCATAGCAAAATGTTTGCAAATATTACATTGTATCAAAAACAATTTAATTAAACATCATTCTTGTTTACACACAGATAAATAATCAAATAGTTCTATTTCGAATAATTCAATTTAGCATTTGTAATTTGTTTTCTCTCCGTCTAAATGTCCAATACTTCTGTTTGACCCATAGATTGGACCCTACATGGTGTTACCATCCCAAACCATTGTGGACCTGGGAGCAATGGCAATGAACGTGTACTCTACATTCCTCAAAGCTCCAGCTTTACGGGAGCCTAACGTCTGATTATTTATTGTCATAATCATAATGCTCGTTGGAAGTGTATTATCCCTTTGCAAAGATACTGTTGGTGTGATCTGAAGCCCCGGCCAACTGAGCTTTAAATTAGAAGAAAGACCTTACAAATAAAATGGAAGAGAAGATGATCCAAGGAAGAACAAAACCTGCCCATGCTCCACAATTTTCTCATCAATTCGAAGAGGGCTGAAGACTGGTGCGACTAGCTTTAACTGGGACTTTATTAAAAGCCACTAGTTGGAACTGGTTCAAAAACTCCCATAGATTATAAAAAAGCAAACACCTGATCCCGCCCAGAAGATCAAATCTAGTTATAATTACTAAAAAAAAAAAAAAATTTGCTGTAAAGTGAATTTTGCCGTCCCACCGGACCACAAAAAGAAAATAAAAGAAAGCAAAAAAACGAGATAACTACTTGGATTTTGCAAGAGAACTATGAAATCTGTGGAACATGAATGTTACGGTGATACCAGTTATAGTTAGTTCACTTGGAAAGGTCGCTCACTGCTTGGAAAGAGGACTGAAATAACTGGAAATCAGTGGAAGAAAGAAGACCATCCAGATTACAGGATTATTTTATTCACCCAGAAAACGCAAATGAGTTCAAGAGATTTAAGGAGACTTGCGGTCACTCGGACTCAAGTGAATGTTCACTTGCTAATGCTTGTATAAAAAAAACTCCCATTAGAGAATAATATTGATGAAAATGATCGCTGCTTAATCACCATACATATCAGAGAATTACAAATGACGAAAGATAATGAGATGCTAATGATAATCAAGTTCTAGATAGAATTACTGCTGATGTTGTTATAGATTGTGGTGTTGTTGTTGGTGGTGGTGTCGGTGGTATTAGTGTTTGTGGTAAATGTGGTATTAGTGTTTGTTGTAAATCTGGTAGTCCTTGCCAAACACAGGGGTGATTTCGCTTCTAATCCCCTGATCATCATGCTGTCGGATGAAACGATCGATTCATTACCTGCCCACGTTGTGTTTTTTTTTGTCTTATTTTTTTAGATCCATACAACTGATGAATCGATATTCGGAGTTGCTGGTCGGCGAGTAATCGAATGAGACCGCTCAAGTAAGAAAGTAAAAAAAAAATCGATGCCAAAAAATAGAGAACAAAACATATCTTGCAAAAATAACGAAACTTATTTCGGAAAAATATCTTAAGAAAATTACATATACTTCACCCATCCTGGAAGTGGTTAGCTTAAGTCAAAGACCTGCTCCCGAATTAACAGTCCGTCATGTCCTCACTATCTATTGTCTGGCGCAAGGAAAATTTAAATGGTGGTTATGTTTGCTTTTTGTTTCTACTTCCCAAGTGCTTATAACGTTAAGCTGCTTTGCTTTTTAATAGCGTTGAATTATGGCTGGCTTTCTTGGCTTTCTATGCTCAGGGCAGTCTGGTTCAAGGTCAAAGTCTCAGAGTTTCGAGGAAACTACTCACCGACTCACGTGCTGCTTTTCCCTCTGTTTCTCGGTGGTCTGCCTGTCTTTCTAAAATATCTCGATTTCCCTTCACTCCTTTATCTCCTCAGGTCTGGCACAAGGCTACATCTAGGCATCGAAATATCTCTGTCCCTCTTCGCTTCTTTATAAAATTGTCTATTGGTAAGACTACAACACATCCAAATAATATGTAATATGTTTTTCTCTGTATCTCAATTTTGGACAGTCTGACTCAAGGTCAGAGAATAGAGTGCGTGAAATCTAGTTGTTGCCTTCTCCTCGAGACAGCCCTTCTACTACTGCGAAGGACAAACCCAGTTATTTTATGTATATCTTAATTGAGGGGTTGTTCAGCGAAACTGAAAAACTGAAAAAAAATTTCTCCTAATTTGAGTTTTGATAACCTTTTTGCTGACGTACATTTTTAAAAATATTCCATATTCGATTTTAGAAAATAGATTATTCTAATTTTAGACTTTCATCCTAAGTTGCTTTTGATGATTGTTAAGTGCAGGCTTTGATCTGTGTTCACTCTTTCACTTCAATCAGTCCCAGAATTCAGCGATTTGTCAAAAAATTCACCTATCTTCTGACTGCGTTTAGTTTAAACAATGACAGTATAGTTACTTATTTATTCTCATCAAACGATTCGTTTCTGTCAAATTCCTTCTCATCGAAAATAATACAAATTTATCTACACTTCATTTCAAAAAAGCCATTCTGCCATCACACATCTGTAATATACTAGCCTATTCTTCCAAAATCCAAATCGGCTTCTTTTTCCTCTGGTTAATAAAATTTCTCTGACTGGTTTCCGATCCCGTAAGGTTACAATGAAATTGATAGTTTTGAAGGTGGTTGTTGTGGTGATGATGGATTGTTTTGTTGTAGTTGGTGATGGATGTGGTAATTTTGATGGTGCGGAGGGATATGGAATTTTTATGGTGAGGTTACTGTGTTGGAGGTGGCTCTAACGGCGCCGTATAAAATATAACGGCGAATAAATATTATCAATTCCATAGTGCATATCAATTATCAATTTTTCACCACCCAAACGAACATTGGCTCTGATGACAGTGATTGATCACAATGTCCATATCGATATCAGATTCTGCTCCATCATAGCCTATTCAGATGCCAATGAGAGACTATGACATCACTATTAACTCACAAGATTCGTGGTTCGAGTGTTTTAAGTTTCTATGATGATAAACAATTTGCTGCGGGTACAAAACTTCAAAATGGTATTTAATGGCAGATTACTTCTTCAATTTTTTTCGCTTAGGTCTCATATGAGAAATCGCCTTCGGAAAAACTAAGAAAGAATTTAAAAAATCAACCCTATGAGGGATGAAAAAATAGACTCCTAGAGAGGCAAAAGAAAAAAAAAAGAAAAATCTGGTTTGAATTACTCTGGTTTAGATGAGGGCAAATAGAAACCAATTCTGAGTTGGAGACTAGATATAAATTCCTCTTGTTTACACAGTCCAGGTGCTTATTTTCTTTTTGTCTTGGTGCTTATTTTTTCTCACAGCAATTTCTCTGACGAGTTGTAAGCGAAAAAAGACTTTAAGAAATTACAATTAGCTGTGAAGTGGACTTTATCGTTTTAGTCGACCACAGAGTGAAAATTTAAGAAAGCTAAAAGAGAGACAAGGAGTTTAAACATGCCAGAAAAATAGAAATTTTGGGAAGATTTTTGTTGACGTTGATATAATTGTAATTTTGGCATTTATAACGGTTTTTCAAGGCTTAAAAAGAGGACGAAAAAAACAGAAAAGCATTGGAAGAAACGTGAGCATCCCAACTCCAGCATTGCTGAGATCTGCCAGAAAACTCAGAAGAGTCCTGGAGACCGGAGGAGACTTGCTGTCAATCAAACTTCTGTGTAAACCCACTAGTTAAAGCCGGTGTACTTTTTTTTAAATTGCAAGGAGTTAAATAATATATTGGTTTACAAGTCATAATAATAATTTATACAAATATCTACATTTGGACAACATTTCTATTTTCATATTATAGAGTTTCATAAATTCTGTGAACTCCAATGTGTATGATTCTTCTTTCATATATAGCCTATAAATATTTTTAATCTGGGGACGTTTTCACAACTTTTCATTTGATGATAAGGGATTTGACCCTTTTGTCATTCACTTTCCATATACATAGTTACCAACTCCTCCGCACAAGATCAGTTTTTAAGCGGAGTTTAACAGCTTTTGAATTCAGAGTTGCCTCACCAAAGCCGAAGAATCCAGTCTGTCCTACTATTTACCCATAGCTGGAAGGGGAATAATTGGATTCATGCCTTTCTCAAGGATATTAGTACTATGTGAAATGCAATCAGTTTCGTCCGAGATTTGAACTCGTGTCACCGTGTCCATTTCCTACGACGATAATCATTACACCACGGACACCTCCATATATAGTTTCGTAATGTAGTGTTGTTACAGTCTTTTCTTTTTGGAAACCTCCAATTTTGATTATATAATAATATTTATCAATTCAATCTAATGAATTCAATGTAGACCTTTTAATATTTGTCATCATGCATTAACAATTGCTTTCTTTATATATATCTCATTGTCAATAAGACAATTTTTATTCAAAATACACACTTTTCTCACTACAGTTGTATCCAGCATCCTTTCTGTTACTATGTTCTTTTCAGATTTTGTGTTATGTTTGCTGAAGTTTTTAGTCATATTTTTCATACAACAGGTTTTTGGTAAACAATTTATTAAAAGTTGCTGATTTAATAAAATGCTTTATGATTAAGAAAAAAAAATACCTTCAGCTCATGTGTGTCTACCCTATTGCTGGAAGGTGGGTTAAACCATTATTCTTATTCCTTGTACGTTTTAATTTGTCATTGCTTGACTATCAGTAAAATTCACGGTGGCACTATGATTTTTTTATTGTAATTTTATTTTTGTCTTATCGAAGAAGTTAACGTTGGTGGAGCAAAAGACTAACTTGTGGGAGCTATATTTATTCATGATCTTTGCGATTTATGAGTTGGAGGTGATTAGTTTTTGTGTCAATATACGTTGGAATAATGTAAGGTTATATATGTGCTTGATATAAACCATTACCTAAGTTAAATAAAACGTCGAAAACATTTGCTTGTTTTAAGTTCTATGTGACTTCTAAATATAATCGGTAGCTTTTGAAAAGTTGTTAATTTTTCCGGGTACAATTTATTTGTCTGCTAACGTAATATTTTGGAAATACCATTCCTTGTCGGTCTGTCTGTCCGTGTATGGACACATGTATAAGGGACATTTTATTCAAATTGTTTAGAATGCTCAGAAAACAAAATGTGTTCAGCTGTATCTATTTTCTTTTTACAATTTTATTTCAGTTGGCTTGAACTATCGCATAATTACAAAAGATACGATTATATTTATCTTCGTTATTTCTTCGTTATTAAGAAAACGTTTAATTAATTTTCCTTTTATAAACTTTGAGTAATTATGAAATCTTATATTTCATTTAGGAATTAATTGCTTACATCATACAATTTTGGGGGCTTTTTGTTTGGTTTTATAACGTATCGTCTACATTTTTTTAGTGATATATCAGCTCCTTATAGGTTATCTAATTCCGGCATTTGATTAATCTATAAATTATAGAATATAATCATCCCTATTCTTAATATTCCATTGCATTTTTTTAATTAAGAATTTGTCTTTAATCATTTTTACACGGTTATAATATTAAGTATTTCTATCAAACCGAAATTATTGGCACACAATCATATAGTTTCAAGTAGTTTTATCTAATGTGGCACGATGTTGGGCATTCGTTGTGTGGTGTGGTGTGGGTGCCATTCAGAGTTTTCCTTTGTCTGTTTTAGCGCGAAACCCACATAAACGGTTTGCGCGCAAGATTTCCCCCGAAACTGGAAGAGGACGAGGAAGGAATGTCCCAGAGTCAAGTGAATGATTTAGTCAAGAGAAGTGGACAGAACAGACCAGTCAAGAGAACAGGGCAGTCGACAGAAGTCGGAGGAAGCTGACAGTCGAGAAAGGTGGCAGCTAGAACCTGTGGACTGAGATACCGGGTTGGCCAACGTGAGAAGATGAGTCAGCATTCCTTTGTGGCTTTGTGGGAATTTCGCACGGGTACTCGCTTGCGTTTGCTCACAGAAGCACATAATGCTGGGATAGTGTCACAGACTTCTCCCTTCTTGCTATTGGAGCTAACCCAAGCCCGTGATTGTTTGTTCTTCTTTTCTTCCACCCTCTCAGTTGTGTATGTTGTGGGTTTTGTGTCCGTAATGAAATTTGAAATACCCCGGGCCAGAGATGAGAAAAAACACTAGACAATCTAATGGCCATGGGTAGTTTGAATAGTTGAGATAGTGGGGGTCGGCCGGCGGTGCATTGTCACACTAATAGAAATAATCTATTCATGATTATATGATTTAATTTTACTGTACCGATTTCACAATAATCATTTGTTTGCTTACAATTTTAGATTTGCTTAGGATTATTCATTTTAGATAGGAATACTTGAAATATGATAGGTTTGCGAGATCTATTTTATAGTGTAGTATTCATGTTAAGAATTGAGTTGGAAGATACAGAAAGTTTATTAAGTATGATTGGCAACTGTTAAACCAGAGGTCAATCCCTACTCAAGTCGCTCATTGGATAGTTTCAGTCAGGTGATCAAAACGGATCTAAAGTTAACAATTAGTTAGACAATGAGAAGGCCTCAACGTGAGAGTTTGAATGCTCCATTTTGCTCTCATTAATTTCTCGTTTAGGCTGAGCGGTTTCTTAATAAAAGTCGCCATACCAAATGGCAAGAAGATTTGAAATAAAAAACGAATATAAGTGAGATGAGAGCTGTCTGATCGAAGAGTAATACCTGCGTACATAAAACATGTAGATCGGCCGTTTAAAGGGCTATTCATCGGTATCAAGTATTTCTGTCTAATACAAATAATTTAAAACAAACGTTTGGCTCTTAGATGTGACCCTAAAATGTTTGGCACAACTGGGAATCATAGCGACAAGGGGGCACTCCACACTCCCAAGGATTCCAGAACTGAAGCCTCACCACCAGATGCAATTTAGTTTCATCAACAAGCAACTCTCCCTGCAAGTCTTACCCCTCTTGAGGGGATGTTATCGACGAATTCTAAGCCGACAGGGCGTGTGTTCTGTTTCATATCAAAGTGCAACAGACCAACCTGATAAACATTTTAAAAAAGCAAGAGAATTAATGTTGCCTCGAATGTAATGTTGCATACTGAAATGAATATTTGAATTCAATGCAAAACGAAACTCAATCTCGACAAGAAAATATTTACTCACATTGCATTTATTTAGATATTTTATCGTATTCTCATACTTTTTCTCCCTGTTTTTTTTGTTTTGTTTTGTTTTTATATGGAGCAAATCGTGTGGATTGTATTTTTGTAAAGGACATGCAGGTTGTGATCAAGGAGTATTTGTCAGCGGAAAACCACCGTCTCATAAAATGACGCAGCACGAAAAAGAATTAAAAAACAACAGCCAGTTACGACTTAGCGTTTGCTTCATGAAAAAGATAGATTTTGTAAAATAACGTTTTCTATTCAACAGGTGAAAAAACAATACTCATATGTAGAATAGAAATTGCTATTTAGACGTGTGTTTAGTTACCGCGACAGTTACCAGCTTTCGTAAAACTAGACTGAAAAAAGTATCCTATTCTTAATGCTACGGTTTACACTGACTAATAAATGTTTTTGGACAACTGTGCTTTGAAAGGAACATGTAAATGAATCTAGTCAAAGAAAATATTGTACAGTAAAAACATAGGCCAACGTAGCTTATTTGTGCACTCAGTACAGTCCAACAAATGTGACATGTGAGTGACGAACCCTTTTTACCGTTATGATGTACCATGCGATTAAACAAAGATTGAACGTAATTTTTTTTTCGATTTGATCATCGACACAGAGTCTACGTATATTTTTCTTTTTCTTTTACAACTTGTAAACATTTCGATATATACTTTTGGTCATATGCACTTATCAAATATATGCGCATGCGCACTTAGCATAACGGTTATTAGCGTAGGAAATGGAATCAGAGAGCCAAATACAAATCCTGAGCGAGGTTGTTGGGGTTTTACTTCTTAGTAATGCTCATGGAAAATGCATGACCCTCTCCCTCCAAGCTACAGATAAATTGTGGAGCTGAGTGGATTTTTTTGCTTTGATTAGGCGACCAGTCAGGAAGAAAAACTCAGAATTCAAACCACCTTTACTCCGCTTAAAAAATAATAGTGTGTCACGTCCTACCAGTAGCGAACTAGCCAGGTAAATATAAATACACATTTGAATGAACCTACGTGGGTGATCATATGCGCAAAAAACAATGACTACTTTTTAAAACATTTTTTTTAACATTGAAAATATTTATTTGAAATGTTTGCGATTCTTGGAACCATTTAATGACTGATGTTTACTTGAATTGTTTGTGATACATAGCAATACTTAAAAACATTAAACTGTGTGAAAAATAATCATTCATTGTAAATAGAATTTGATGTATTAAATAGAAATAGGTGAAACTATTTGCTGTGTGAAAAAATGAGCTTAGGTTCGATTATAAAAGTTATCTACAAAATATGTTTAAAAATCAACTATTTAATATATATGTATAAAAAGGATTTGGCATTAAATAACATACAATGAATGATATGCCATAAAACCCAACCCAACCAAACCAAAGCAAAACAAGCTTTTTGAAATTATCAAAATTGTTCACAAGAATAATCGACAATTAGTTTTTACCACTATTTTTCCGTAGAAGTTTTTAGTTGTTTTTTTAAGGCATTTCGTTAAGAGAGTCAGTCGATGAAAACAATGATAGATCGGTTCTTGTGAGATTCGAACACAGCTTCCCTTCACTTCGAGAAATCTCAACAGCTACTCGTTAGCAGAAGCCAAAATCAAACCTTTACTTAATTATTTCCCCTTTTGTTAAGTTATTATCTTTATAACTGACACACCAGTTATAAAGATAATAACCTAAAAGGTGAAATAATTAAGTAAAGGTTGAAATTTTATTTTATTATTGACTTAGATTAAGTACTGTAAGGCATTTTTTTGCATTTTCTATCATATTAAATAATAGTCAGTTTTTTTCTTCACTGCTGTTCACTCAGACCATTAATCTA
>OY757930.1:60999211-61154211 GCA_963585895.1 Sepioteuthis lessoniana
AAATGAACAGCTCCAGCAGCAATTGGAATACACCTTATTTAACCTGATTGTCACAGCTGGTGAATTTCAAAAATGCAATCTGGACGTGAAGACATTTTAGAAGAACGATATGCAATAAAATTCTGTATTAAACTTTTTAAAAAATGCCACAAAACCGTATAGATTACTTCAGACTGCTTTTGGAGCATCTTGCATGAATCGAGTATCAGTTTTTTTTCAAGGAAGGCAGGGAGTCTCTGAGGGATGATGAGATGTGTGGGAGAAGTAAGGAAGTCAATACACTAGAGTTGATTGGCCAAACGGTTAGGGTTAGGGTTATGTTGAGGTTTTAAGGGAGTTCAGGAAATCATAAAAATTGGTCAGTCATCCCATAAGATGTATTGGAATAACAGACAGGATTTTCAAGAGTCTACGATAATTTAAAAGGCCTGTACAAAAAAAAAAAAAGTCTGGAAAATTATTTAATGCACCACGTAGTTAAATTCTTAAGCTATAAATTCTAATAGACCAGCTTCTGGAAATTCAAGGAATAAGCATCCAAGGACCACAATTTAAGGTGATCCCATGGTTCCATAGATTTTCTTTAAAAATATACCGTTATTCTTTAATAACGGTAAACAAAAATAAAAACAAAATTTCGAGCATAAGGTGCAAAGTTTAATTATTTTGTAAATAAATAAAGATAATGTAATATTTGTTGTTTTGAGGGGAATTTTTAAACGTTTGAGATATTATTTACCTAGAATATTGCTGTATAATGATTTTAAGTTGAAACTGGTTAGACATTGTTTTTCCATGTTTAGATTATTCATTTTGTTCAGTAAATCACAGGAGACGTTGAAGACAAATTCTATTCTTCATTAACTGAATATAACCCCACTATACCTAAAATTTATGATCCGCTAAAGCCCATTAACCTAGAATTCCCTTACGACCAATTATTTCTGGGGTTGGATCTGCCCTTTATAACATCACAAAATCCTTCGCCCAAATGTTTTCCCTCCCTTAGGCACGATTAGGAATTCACTCATCAAAAATAGAAAACAAATCTTTAGCCAGTATAAATTTAAAATAATTATATATCAATATTCCACTTAAAAAATATAAATAATGATTTAATGAAAATTCAATATTTTGAACCTATCCACAATTTTATTGATGAACTAGAAAATAACATTTTACCTTTCTGGGACATTTTATTAATAAATCAGAACAATAAATTTGATTTTAAAATTCATAAAAATTCACTAATAAAAATACTATATACACTTTTACTCGTAATACCCAAATAAAGCGTGGAATAATCATAGTTTTTTTTTACTCAAAAGATTTTAGGATTTGCACGCCTAGAATATTTAATAATGAATTTGACTACATAGAAAATTCCTTCCTGCAACTTCAGTATTCTAAATCTTTAATAAAACGTTCAAACATAAAAGCTCTCAAGATTCACAAACGTAAATGTTCTCCAAAAATTCAAAACAACGTTTTTTTTTTTCAAATATATATTACATAGATATTTCATTTTACCCAACAATTCAACTACAAACATCATCGAAAAACACCCAAGCTACGTTGAAATTAAAACAGTGACTAACTCTTCAAAGACAATTAAGAATTTAATTATTAATAAAAATAACAATACCCACATCGAATCCAGAGCAGGAGTGCATGAAATTCCATGCCTGGATTGTAATAAAAGACGTATGAGTGAAACTTCCAGTAGTATTGATAAACGAATTTAAAAGAACAGAAAAGATCTTTAAAGAACAAATATGAATAACACGTATAATTTAAAAATTAATCTCAACTTTAATTTTCAAAACTCCAAAATATTAGTTAATATTCTGAATGAAAAATGCTGAAAAATCATTGAATCTTGTTAAATCGAAAATGATATACAATGACAGGCTATTCTGAGCAGTAATAATACACAACACATTAGGTGGGTATAACAGAAAGGCAGGTTTATTCATATGGGTATACAAATATAAAAAGTAGATTAGTAGTAATATTACAATCCTCGCAAGGGTAGTATGAAGTCCAAACAATGGTCGATTACGTGAGTCCCGCTCTGAAGTCCTTCGCTGAGGTCCTTTCCTAAGAGTCCTCTGCAGAGTGATTTGTGTGTATTTAGATAATGGTCAGTACTACTACTATTATTGGGGTGCAGGGAAGATGGGTCATTCCGTAATATAAAATCTACTATCATTTCAAACAATAATACAATAAAACTGAGATCGAATTTTTCACTTTACTTACCTATTTAGTGAGGCTAATGCAGACATGTTAGAAATTCGCTAATTCAAAAAAATACTGATATATATATATATATATATATATATATATATATATATATATATATAATTTCGCCAAGTTCGTTTTCTCAGCGTTATATCAAAATACAATCTAAATCTACTATGAGCTTCGACAGAGAAACCGACAGTTTATTCCGTAGAATACCTTTGTTCATGGTCTACTTGACAAATGCCGGTGACAAATAACCTTTATTATATCGGAGAAAATCTTTAATTTTTTAAAAAAGAAAACTTATCACCATCTTAAACACAAACCTCATCTATTAAGTCTCTTTCTTACTAAATAACTTGGCCTCCAAATAATGTTAAACGATGAAAGGCCCAACAAAATACACTTTTTTTTTATATCAAACTCAGCAATGTAGAAATCCCTGGAAATATCAACTTTTATTTGCTGAGTTTCTAAATAAGGTAAGTTGTTGGAAATTAATTAATCTTTAGTGGCAAATAAAGAGGCCAGCAATGTACAGTCAATCTACTATAAGCAATTTAAGCGCATTCAATGCCGAATCCAGCGGTCATGTAAATGGATCTCTGTGAATGATAGACAGTCCTGGGCTATGCGATCTCAAAGTACCATTTGCAGATCGGGACCGCATCATTAGTGGTAATTAATTGACCTGTGCATGACAAACGAATTTTGTCAGGTCTAATTTTCTATAGTGGTTATTTCCCAGCATCCTACGCAGTTTTCTTAAGAATATGGTTATTGAATAAACAGAATGATCTTTAGAATCGAGCAAAAATCAATCGCAAGCTGATAATAGATTTTAAAGAATTTTACCAATTGTTAGTAAAGTGATTGGCTTTCGATTAGTGGAACAATGAATAATCAAAGATCAATCAATCAATACAATAATCAAGAGTAAAATTTAATGAATTTGGTGATTTTATATCCAATCTCTTTCGCGTATCGGTTATCTTCATTGGGAGTGGACTCGGCAATCCATGTTCTAATTCTTAACAAGTCTGTGTGATTTTCATATAGACATATCACCATTTAGAAAGGTATGAATTCAACTATGATTCCTCCAACTATTGGTAAATAGTTGGGCACATTGAGATGTTTAACGTTTAAAAAGGGACCTTGTGTAACATCCTGCTCCAGGTACAGTGTTCACGTGAATATATTTTAAAAGTATTTAACGTAGTTTATGGAAACAGATTTTTCAAGGGTACTTAATTTAATGCTTCTTTTTATAAAAAAAAAATCTAGAAAAGTAGATATGTATATACATCATCCCTGTTTTTTTCATCAAAATTATATATATTTAGGGTGTGGAAGTAATATTAGGAATATTTCTAATTTCAATTTTTAAAAAATATACAAAATAAGAAGCTAGACACAAAACAGTAAATTTACTCAATATGGCCGTCAGTTTTTTGAAATCATTGTATCTATACGCCTTCGAAATGATTTGCATGTCTTCAATATAAATTTTTCAGACATTTTGTTCCATTCCTCCTCTATAATAGTCTTAAGGGAACAAATATTTGGATGGGTTGTTGTATTTGTTTAGTTTTCAAAACACCCCATGTAGAGTAATCTTGTGGACTTTCAATTCATTAGTGGGCTTTCTTATTAACGCTGTGGAGTCCTTCTTCATTGCCGTAGCGAGGGCAGTTAAAAAAAACATATTTTCGGTATTTGTTCAATCCTCCACTCCCACTTATTCTTAAAATACATTTTTTCGTAAAGATATTTTTTCTTTGCATCCTATACGGTAGACATAGAAACTTTGGCTTGGTTTCGGTGTGAAGCAAATCAGATTCTTTGACGTTTATTTTCTTGCTTAAATTTTAATTTTAATTTTTAAAAGTGTTTAAATAATAGAGTTAATCATGAAAATTTTAGATTTATCGTGTTTTTTTTTAAATTGCACTTATCAGACAAAAAACGTTTCAAAATTATTCCATATTTTGCTCCTGCCCCCTAATATATATATATATATATATATATATATATATATATATATATATTCAGTGTGTAAATGCTAATTTTCATTCGTGGCATAGGTGTATTTCGTGGTAATTTTAATATGGAAGTAACTAATTGAATACGTGGCGACAAGGACAAAAATTGATCGGTCACAGCAGCGTCACGACGACTTCTGAATTTTTCTACCTTCAGAAGAGGCTCTCTGATGAAATGATCATCGTCATAGTAAATGACCAAGACCGATCAGAATTCCATTCCAGCGAAACGTACGACTCTGACTATTCTCCTTCGATAAATAGTAGATGTGACTGGGCTCTTTTAGCTTGGATAGCAACCATTATTGAAGGAAAACTCAATTCAAACTAGTTGTACCCCGCTTAAAAAGTTAAATTGGGTTGCATTTCTGTTCATAATGGACGTATAGGGTAAATACATATATCAATACGCTTCTTTCTTACATTAAAGAGGTGTTTACCCGAGGTCAAAATATCAAGGAACGAATTGCTTCATTTCTGTTCACAACCGTCTATAAGACAAAGCACAACTAAGGAATAGAAACAGATATTACACTCCGATTCAACTTAAGTTGTAAAAAGTAAATTTGGTGACCTTAGGCAAGGATAACCCGAAAGTTTCCTTTTCAAAAGCTAATACATCGAAGTGTAGGAGAGGGCGCTACTCCATTCCCTGGATTAATCCAATTTACCCTTGATCCTTTGCTTATAATGGCGAGTGTTAAGTAAGGTGGCATCAGATAACATTTTTGAGCCTTTGGTATGACTCGATCAGTGATTGAGCCCCAGGCTCACGGATCATTGGCGAACACTCTATCCATTAGGCTAATGACCCGGTCTAATGATTCGACTCAAACGTCCGTAAATTATTCTTAAATCATTGGAAAAGCGTCAGTTTTATAGTGAAACGATACTACACTATTATTCAAGCATGAATTAAGAACACGAAAACAAGAGACAAGTGAAAACTGGCTGAAAATGTCAGGTTGGACATTATAGCACGCACTTGCGCATGCGTACACACAAACAAACACACACACACACACACACACACACACACACACACACACACACACACACACACACAGGTGAGTGGTTTCTCTTGGAATTACTCTTACACGGTCTGAGTACAAATTAAGAAGAAAATTTCGTCTAAATACAATTAACGATATGATATTCAATAGAAGATAATAAATCTAATCTAACTGCCGTTGCTGACAAACATTTATGCATACAGGATGCAGGTTTACTCAACCACAGGCCATTTTCTGTGTACCAATATCATTGTCTCTTTTTATCAGTAGAATTTTTCAAAATAAACTATTCACCTAAGGGCTTGGTCGTTTGAAAACATCTTATCCACAGAGATCATGAGACGGTATTCAGAGATTATTCATATATTTAGAAAATTGAAATGAATCTGACGGTATATAAATGCTAAAATAGGAAAAAAAATCAAGGTAGTGAGGGGAAGATTTTCTTCCTAGTTTTATTATTTGCCAACCTTATACGTTTTAAGAAGAACGAAATGTAAAGGTCTATAGATTTCAGAATTCTGATCATTCTGAAATCATCTTGAACCATTCAACATTGGAACGTACTTTAACTGTAAATAATATACTTTCATGAACACCTTGTTTTCTCATAATTGTTCATTTACACACACACACACACACACACACATCTATATATATATATATATATATATATACGATGATAATTAAATAAGTTTCCAGACTTTTTCCGTATGGGCACTTTTATTGATAGTACACACATGAAACTGACAATCAGGTTTTAGTAGGGTGTATTCCAATTCCTGCTGTAGTTGTTCATTTGAACCTGAAATCATAAAAATTGGTCCGTCATATCACGAGATGTCTTGTTGACATACTGAATTTTTTAAAGAGTCTACGTCAATTTTAAATGCCTGTATAAAAAAGCCTCCAAACCTATTGAAGGCACCACGTATATATATATATATATATATATATATATATATATATATATATATATGGGGTTGTAGATCAAATTGGGTCTTGATTTCTTCATGATAAAAGGTTATGATGTTGATTTCTCCAGAGTTTTGTAAATCATACATCAGCAATATCAAATACATTTGTGGATAATTTCCCCATTTCTGTATTGTGATTGGACTGATTTCAATTAACAATCACAGTTGTTGTTGTTGTTGTTGTTTTATTCTTTTCCTTACATAACCTTTTTTCTCATTTCCTGTAACAATATGGTGATGAAAAAAAGTGGTAGGTATACGTTCTTTCGAAGCAAGAGATTAAATATGACGATTAATTATCCGCTGAATGTTCTTGGGAAACCCAAATTCTCTCATTAGATATCAATCACCTATTTTTTCGAGCGGATGTTTGTATTTATCATTATAATCATTATTTATTTTGATCAGTATTTTCTTTCACTTTTTAATTTTAGGTGTTTTTCTTATTGTATCCCGTAATTTTTCCGATATTCATTTTACTTATTAATGATATAAATTTATTTTCTAACTTTTCAGAAAGTTCCCCTAAGAAATTACCCAGTTATTAACAATATATGTTACGTTATCATATATATAAAGTATTTCGACATATTATTTTCTTTAATTTAAGTTGTTAAATGCATTGCATCCCACTCTATGTGTTCCCTTATTAGTAAAAAAGAAGAAGCATCTTTAAAAAAATAATACGTTCTTTCTAGTTCGTTCTTTACAATCGAATATAACTGATTATATATATATATATATATATATATATATATATATATATATGGCATTAAGTAAACCACAAAGGTTGATATGTCATTAAAATGAATGACCAAACTAACTAATCTGTTATACTGATGATGAGGATCGATGATCAGAGATTTACAAACGGCCTTTTGGCCTAGTGTGCGCGTGTGTGTGTTTGTATGCGGTGATTCGTTTATTGTGCCGATTCGTTTTGACTTCAAGTATTTCTCTGAATACAAAAATGTTTTCTCGAAATTATTTTTGTATAAGAAATAATTATAACATTTATAATTTTTTTTATTTTATATTCAGTTGTAAGTCTTCATCGAGGACAGTAGATGTCGTTATGAGAAAAACGCTTTTCAAATACCATTATTTCCCTTCTCTACAAGCCCTGATGAAGAATTCATACTGAATCCAAAAAAATTATCTATTATAACTATTGTTTATACAAAAATAATAATTTTGATAAAATATTTTTGTATTTAGACCCAAATTGGAAGTCGGAACGCGTCGGCGCAATAAACGAATCACCAAAAATATATTTCTTCCATTTTTACCCTCTTCTACATACGCACACATATACATGTAAGTAAGTCAATTAGCGACCATAGTAGAGGGTGACCAGAAGGCTCCTTTTTCAATAGCTACTACACCGAGGTGTAAGGGAGAGCGCTACTCCTTTCCCCGGATAGCCCCACTTTACCCTCGATATGTACCTTTATATTGCCGAGTGTTAAGCAAGGAGGTATGAAGTACCATTTTTAAAGTCTTTGGTATGACGCGACCAGGGATTGAACCCAGGTGTCCCAGACCATTGGCGAACACTCTACCAACTAAGCTAATATATATATATATATATATATATATATAGAGAGAGAGAGAGAGAGAGAGAGAGATAGAGAGAGAGAGAGATAGGAAGAGATGGAGCTATATGATGAATGTAACAGGTGTCTAGTTTGGAAGAAGTAAACAGTATCACAGTAATTCTAATAATATTTCCGCCCTATCCGTTGTGGGTGTCAAATATGCCGGGATCACCTCAGCAACTAGTCTAGGAGAAGGAAAACTCTGAATTCAAACCTGTTAAACTCCGATTAAAAATTGACCTTGTGTCATATCCTGCCCGAGCGGAGGGGTTGGTAAATAGTACTAAGTAAAGTTAGCGACCATAGTCGAGGGTGACCCGAAGGCTCCCTTTTCGATAGCTACTACACCAAGGTGTAGGGGAGGGCGCTACTCCATTCCCAGGATTGCTCCACTTTACCCTTGAACCGTACCTTATAATGCTGAGTGTTAAGCAAGGTGGTATCAAGTTCCATTTTTAAAGTCTTTGGTATGACTCGACCTGGGATTGAACCCAGGTCTCCCGGGCCATTGGCGAACACCCTAACCGCTGGGCCATACCTCAGCAGAAAAATAACGACTCCCTCAACGAGACCACTTGTTGGCCGTAAATGTCAATCTGTAATGCTCAAGAATTGGATTCAAGTGGCGAAGCCGTCCTTGACCCTGTAACCGAAACGGTCAAGTAACTTGCAATATTTCACTTTGATCCTTATGGGCAAGGTAGGTGGTCGGAGAGGCCTGATCCGATCAATCAACTGGATATGTCAAGCCCAAGCTCCTATATAATGATCTCGAACGTAATCTTCAAATCGCTCTTGGGGCAAACAAGTACTAAACCCTATTTAATCATAAAGGTTCTTGAAAACAATATCTGAAGGTCAATTTTGCTGTGATAGCAATACTTGAAACTATTTTACTATGTGAAAAATTAGTTAATATCAAATATAATTATTTGTGCTAAATACCGATTCTTGAAAGCATATAACTGTGGACAAAAAATTGATTAATATTAAATAGAATTATTAGTGTTAGAAAGTAATACTTGAAATTATTTGAGGGTGCGCAAACAAATGATTCTAATTTAATAGAATTATTACTATTGGATAGGAATACTCGAAAACATTTAACTCGAATGGATGTTCTCTTTCTCGTTTAAAAATACAGATTCCCACAAAGTATTCTAATACAATATATATATATATATATATATATATATATATATATATATATATATATATATATATATATATATATATATATATATATATATATATTTGGCATTAAGTAAACAACAAAGTTGATATGCCATTAAAATGAATAACCAAACTAACTAATCTATTATACTGATGATGAGGATGGATGACCAGAGATTGACAATCGGCCTTTTGGTCTAGTGAGTAGAGTGTTCCCTAATGGACTGGCATACTGTGGTTCAATCGTTGGTTGAGTCATATCAAAGAATAAAAAAATAGTACTTCATTCCTCCTTGCTCAAAATTCAGCATTTTAAGGTACGTATCAAGGGTAAAGTGGAGCAATCCAGCGATAGGATTTGTGACCATCCCAACAGCTCGGTGTAGTAGCTATTGCAAAAGGAGCTTTCGGGTAACCCAACACTACGTTCACCAACTTTACTTATGTATATATATGCGTGTGGGTATTGAAACCATTTTCTCATGCTCAGGAAGAATTCATGCATTAACCTTGACTTCATGTATCATCTAGATTTAATCAGGGAGAAAAGAAGAGTATATATATATATATATATATATATATATATATATAAGGTTTCACGAATAATTCTTTCATGCAATCCTATAAAATAACATTTAGACTTAGCAAAACAATGACTCATATGTTATAAAATTAAAAATAAATCTATTTCTCTTTAAAATTATAAAATATCTTTTAAAAATATTTAATGTTTACTCACTCGTATTTAAATAGACGTTGTATCTTATTTCTAAAAATGTCCACGATGAGAATTCTCATCTTACATTTCATCCATTTTCTTCTAAAAGAGTAATATTCAGCATAGAGTGAAAAATATTTATTTTCTACGTGTTTTATTATTTTGCCAAAAGAATATCCAAGTGACAAGTACATTATTATTGCATCAGAACTGTAACATTTAACAACTACTTGAACGTTGTTAGTTCGTCAAAGTGGGAAATTCGACACGGGTCTAGAATCAATGATATTAGAAAACCTATGCTTTAACTGTATTATATTATTTATACGGTCTAATTAAAATTCTAATTACGCAAAACACATTAATGTTGCAGCAGCAGGGAGTGAATTCATATCTTTAAAATTAATTAGTTTTTAATGCGTCTAACTAATAAATAATCAATCAACCATTATGCAAATCGGAACATAATCTCTCTCTCACTCTCTCTCTCTCTCTCTCTCTCTATATATATATATATATATATATATATATATATATATATACGTTGAACAGAGGTGAATAAACAGATTGTTTAAAAGCGTTCAGTAAATTAATAATGCTGATTAACAGTGCAGGATAAAGCCTAAGAGAAATGATTTCTAATTATAACCGGCATATTATTAGAGGTATTTCGTATCAACTTCAATAAAATCAATTGATAAAACTTAGAAGTAAATAGACGATGTAATAATTCACGAATACTAAGCATAAATAAGTATATATATATATATATATATATACGTGTGTGTGTGTGTGTGTGTGTGCGTAAAAATTTATTTAATATGAACTGACGGATCACAACTGGCAGTTTTACCCTCACAATGTCACTCATCAAAATGAGTGATTACGAATGTCTTCATGTAAATGTGTGCACGCAATGATAATAATATCCCCATTCTGTGAGTATTAGCAATATTATTCAATACACGAGCGGTGTTGAGAAGCATAGCATTAGTGTGTGTACAAAATTATAATATTATCTCCCTTCTCTGCAGCATTTTAAGGTATGTACCAAGGGTATGTATCAAGATATCAGCAATATCTTTCAACATATGACAGGATGTGAGAAGCATAGCATGTTTTCGTGAGTATTTTAGAAAATTAGGAAATGTGGTGTAGTGATTGCCGTCATCGTTCAAATCTTGTTTGAGGCCGTTTGCATTTCAACGTATTGCTAATACCCTTGGGCAAGGATGAATCTAACAAATCTCCATCCAGCTAATGGTAAATAGCAGGAAAGAATGGGTTCTCTAATCTTGGTATGGCAACTGGTCTTGAAGAAGGAAAACTTTGAATTAAAACTTGTTAAAATTTAACCTAGTGTTGCATTCTGTATGTACGGAGAGGCTGGGTAAATATATATAAGTAGAAATTATTTCAGACTTTTTGCTTAAGGTTCACTTACTGGTTTTAATTCATTTCAGGAGATATTCTACATTGTGTACTGTATTTTTATAGGTGCCAATAATGAACTGTGTATTTAAGTGATTCATTGTTTAAGCTATTATTATTATTTTTCATACTTCACAAGCTCTTATATGAAGACCTAAAACGAGGTAAAGAAATGATTTATGTATCCTATGTATTCATGTTTTTAGTAATTTACAAAGCTTTTTTGCTTCGATGTGGCACAAAGCCGAATGAATGGGGCGCCTAATGAGACTCGAACTCATTCGTGTAGGTTCGCTAGTCTAGCTTGCTAACCATTACACCACCAGAGGTGCCCTATGTATTCATGTTTTTGCTGCCTCTTTCGGCAGTTACTTTCCACGTTGATTGTATTCTAAAGAGAATGTGTGATCACCATAGTGCAATCTTTTGAATTTCATATAGGCTGAGACTGCCCGGTATCTTGTTAATGAGTATATCTGTTCCTTTGTTAATCATACCCGGGGTTCCCACTATTATTTTCATAGTATTATCATTATTTTCTTTCATTACCAACTATTTGGCAGGCGCAGGATGTGACACAAGGTCAGTAATTATAGCAAGGTGTTGAATTCAGAGTTTTCTTTTTCAACACCAGTTTTCATGCCAAGATGCAAGGGCTCAGTTTACCCAACTACTTACCTATAGCTGGAGCAATGAGAGTTGGATTCAAACATTTCCCAAGGGTATTCGCTCCAGAACAAAGTCTCGTCAAGTATTTGAAGTCATGTTACTAAGTCGACGGTTACCATTACAGCAAGTCTCCTCAAGTCTCCAGAACTCTTCTCAGTATTCTGGCCGTTCTCAATAATGCTGTTGTTTGGGTGGTTTCCACTCGGCTGCCAATTTCCAAGTCCTCCAGTCCTTTTAATAATCCTCTACTTGTTGTGCCAAAAGCACTAATCACAATTGATATAATTGTAACATTTATGTTCTTCAGTTTTTTCAATTCTCTAGCAAGGTCGAGGTAGTTATCTTTCTTTTCACATTCTTTCAGTTTTATTCTGTGGTCAGTCGGGACTTTAAAGTCGACCATTTTGCAAATTCTGATTTTTTGTTGATTGTTATTAGGTCTTGTCTTCTACCCGAGATTAGGTGATCCGTCTGTACGTCAAAGTCCTATAGGAGTTTATGTGTATCATTTGCTAGGACAAGTGCTCGATTGTGCATATACCATTTGTTCGTATGGTCAAATTGAAATTTCTTGCACATCTCCCCGTGGATAACCTTACCGACCTAGTAGTGTCTAGTCTTATACTCCTTCTGTGCTAATTTGCTGCATTCGCTTATTATATGATTGATGGTTTCATCTGTTGCCGCATAGCCTACATTCGCTATTTTGTTGCGTCTTATCTATTCTCGTTTTAATATGATTGGTTCTTATGGCATTGCTTTGTACTGCTATTAGGAGAGATTATGTTTCTCTCTTATAGTGTCCTTTTCTTAGCCCCGTACAAGTTTTCTGGTGTGAGATGTTGTTTATTAGTCGTTTAAAACGCCCATAGAGTTGTTTTTCTTCCCATTTTTGTTTCCTAGGAAACAAAAATGAGTGTTTTTTTTTACATCAACGTAAACTGATGGCCCATCACTGCAGTTTGGTGAAAGCAAGTCTCCAGGACTCTTCACAGTGTCCTGTTGTTTGAATAGTCTCCATTTGGTTATTTGAATAGTCTCGATTCGTGCCCGATTCCCAACTTCCCCAGGCCCCACTCTAAGATTTTGTGAATTGTCCATAGTGTATCAATTACAGTAGGTATCACCGTCACCCACACGTTTAATAGCATTCTTAGTTCTCTAGCAAGGTCAAATTACTTTTCTTTGATTTCGCTTTTTTGATTTTCAATTTGAGGCCCACTTTGAGGCAAGACCTTTTTTTTAATCATCATCAAGTGTAGGTTTCTGACGGACATTAGATCATCCATTTGTGTCTCAAAATATCAGAGAATTTCATGCAAAGGATTCTCTAGAACGGATAATGGTTTGTGCACGTACCATTTGGTAGTATGGTCAAGTTAAAATGTCTTGCATAGTTCCCGGTGGATCATACCTCTCCAGTTATACAAACTGCCATTCTCTTTGAGCTAGTTTAGTGCATTTGCTTATTATATGAATAATAGTTTCATCCCTATCACCACATAAACTACACTTACTATTTTGTGGCATATTATCGATTTTAGCTTCAACATAGTTGGTCCTTATGGCGTTGTTTTGTATTGCTACTAGAAGAGATTCATTTTCTGTCAAAAGGTTTCCTTTGTATAAGTCATGTCCAGTTCTTCTGTAAGAAATACCGAGTTTGTCTCTTAAAATGCCCATGCAGTTGTTATTTTGCCAGTTATATATATATATATATATATATATATATATATGTGTGTGTGTGTGTGAGTGTGTGTGTGTGTGTGTGTGTGTGTGTGTTAAAAAGATAGATTTGTTATGAATCTGACAGTATGATAGAAATATGTAGAAAGTTGGATAAATCAAAAACTTAACGCATATTTAAATGTGGGATATTTTGTTCGGGCTTCATTTCATTTTTTTTTGAAGAAGTTCGTGAAGATGAAATAAAGCCCGAACGAAATATCACACATCTAAATCTGTGGTAAGTTTTTAATTTATCCAACTTTGCACATATTTCTAATCTAAATATATATATATATATATATATATATATATATATGGTGTGTGTGTGTGCGTGTGTGTGTGACACCGGAATATTTGGAATTTAATTTTGAATGAATTTACTTAAAAGTTGAAATAATTTTGTTCTTAGAAATCTCAATATATTTATTGTTGACGTTATACTTTTGAATGAGACAAATAAATATAAAATAGTATTATTTCTATCTTAATATTGCAGTATGTTTTCCAGATTGTTGATCTAAACTGAAATTAAAGATCTTAGTTTGTTTTAAACATGAGACTTCTGTCTTTCTCTGATAAGTTCATACAAATTCGCGTAGATACTTCTCCATCACCGTGGAAACATTTTTTAAGAAGACAAAACGTTGTCTGTCGAAAGGAGAGAATAATCGATCAATGTCTTTCCCACGCTTTTATGAGATTAGATTTATCTTTTCTTTTTTTTTTTTTTTCTTTTTTGTGTGTGTGGTGATGAGATCAGTTCAAATACAAGATTTTTTGTTTCTGGGGAAAAACTAGGTTAAAAAGATGATTCTTCTATTTTTCTCAAGGTTAGAAATATTTATACCTTTGTCAAAAAGCTTTTGATTTAGACACATTCTTTTGTAGCATCGACCATATAAATCAATCCTATAAATCAATATAATAAACGAACTATATTTAACCTCTGTCTGCAAATACTCGACGCAGTATTTGATCCAACAAAGTTTAAAAGAGATTAAGTGATATAGAATAAAATGCACACACACACACATATATATATATATATATATATATATATATATAGATTGATAGATATATATGTATATCATTGTATACATCTGATCATGTAGCAGTCGGACGTGTGTATTCTACACATTCAACTACGCACACGAATAAGTAAACTTACTTAGATTATCGAGGATGACCCTAAAAGTTCATAGGATTGAAGTTTCATATTATATCTGCTGTTAATGACTTGATTACCGATCGGATCCAAACACTACAACACCAGTTGAAGGTGTGTGTAAACCACAAGGAGTATAGTGTTGTAAAATGAACTTTATTCTATGAGAGCTTTTTGATCAGTCAATGAATATTTCAACTGATCTTTGTAAATACACGCATATATATTTATATTTATAATAAATCTTCAAATAAAAATTGTCAACACCTAAAAAATCATACGAGTATCTGTATTAATAAGAGTCAACAATCATTTAAATATTTTTTTATTGAGAAATATGTTACTTGATACCTCCTTGCTTAACACTCACCAATATAAGGTACGTATCAAGGGTAAAGTAGAGCAATCCAAGGAAAGGAGTAGCGCAGTGTAGTAGCTATTGAAAAGGGAGCCTTCTGATTACCCTCTACTTTGGTCACCAATTTTACTTATATATATATATATATATATGTGTGTGTGTGTGTGTGTGTGTGTGTGTGTGTGTTTGTACTGAAAACAGTAAATTTAGTGGTTATCGGATTTTTTACGCTTCTTGTGTTTCGTAGAACTACAGGCACACCCCCATTAGGGATGATGCTGCAGTGACAGGAGCATGCCCGTTTTTAATCCAATGGAAATGGTTGCTACACGTGCCTTGGTATTGACTATCCTTCTTTCAGAGAATTTTGCTTATTTAGGTTATTTAGGGAAGAGATAATGATCCATTTTAATTTTTGCGTAAATGATTTGTGATGGAGCATCAATAACACGGAATGAAACGTTAACAGCCCCATTCAGGATTTGAACTTGGTTCATCACATTCATTTTTTTACGATGTTACCCATTACACATTCTGGTATCTTTTTCACTCTCACTCTTTCCAACTTTACCTCTGTCTGTCGGTCTCTCTCTTTCTTTCTCCGATTTATCTCTCTCTCATGAACATGCACGTTCACACTCACTCTGAAATATATATATATATATATAGAGAGAGAGAGAGAGACAATATAGATAAATGTGATGACTAATACATTTAAAAGTTGAGTTTTGATCTGATTTTTGACTGTATAATTCTCGGTATGCATGAGATATATTGCAGTATTATTGACTTTTGTGAAATAGCAAAGAAAGAGATTCTTTAAAAAAATGTTATATATACACATATATATAATTTCTTATTGAACGAACTAAGTGGTAAACCTACACACATAAACACACGCAAAAACACACAAACAGACATGCATATACGTAACTACAAATGTCAGTGTATATACGTGTAGATTTGAGCGTGTAGCCTAGTGCGATAATTTTAAAACAGTAGTTTTAGGTGAAACGACAGTTTCTACAAATGAAGCCAACTATAAATTCTTTTTGTGCGATGTTCTTGCTTCTTAAACAGAAAATTAATCTTAAGGGTAAGATTTAAGAACCTGGAGGAGATGAAAAAATTCGAGAATGCAGCTCCATAAGTTATCAATAGAGGTTTTTTAACAGTTCAGCGACTGATGGAAAACTTGCTTAAAAAATTGTGTTGAATGCCTCGGTAAGTGTTTCGAAGAAAATTAAGGATTTATTCAACGTCTATTACTGCTTTGGTAAGTGCAACTTCAGCTTCAATACCTTTTGAACTCAAGTCTCTTTTGATTATATCCCAATTCTTCGAGGAAGATGTCACAGATCGCAGACTTCGGAAGTAAATATTCCTGAGATATCGCCTTGCCTATCATTATCAATTTTGTCCGCTGTTCCTCACAACACACTGCAAATTTGATCTTCAGAAGATGGTAATCATTGACACAGTCAACAAGACGTCGGTTTATCATCCCGTTGGCTCCTAAGACAATTGACCGAAGAGAAACCAACTTTCTCCTCCGCATTCTTCAAAGAGGCTATTTATGCATTCGGGTACAGTGATGCTGATAACATAAGCACAGTTTTCTTTTTTTATATATATGTAATGAATGTGTGTACTTTTGTTTCCTAACAACCCTCTAATAGACAAGTGTTATATATATATATATATATACATATATATATGTGTGTGTGTGTGTGTGTGTGTGTGTGTGTGTGTGTGTGTGTGTGTTATAAAATGTTGGTTGTCACTAAATCCCTTTGTGAGTTTGTGGTGAACCAAGTGCAATATAATATGAAGAGTGCTCAATATCTAGGATATAACTATTATATAATAATTATAGATAAATATACAGTATATTTATATATTCAATGCCTTGGAAATTTGTCTGAGACCCCTGGGTTTCATAAAGGTTTTACAAAACAGCAATCATCAGGCAGATAACCAAATGAAATGAATCGAAAATCGAAAAATACTGTCAAAACCCTTGGGGGTTGTGTAGTAATCTTTACGTGTGCTTGTGTGTGTGTGTGTGTGTGTGTGCGTGCGTATGTGTGTGTGTGTCTGTGTGTGCGTATGTGTGTTCGTGTGGGTTATTGTTACGTATTATGGTGTGTGTATGTGTAAGTGGTATATAGTGCATGTGTATGTGAAGGTACTTGCGCAGCGTATTGTTTTAACCGGATGCTAAGCGTCAATGTATCTGATTTTGCCACAGAATTGTCAGGAAATATTCTTTATCTATTTCTGTATGTGTAGGTGATTCTGACGAAGGAACAAAACATCATAATTGCATGTTGAGGAAAATAAATAAAAATTTGATTTGTATGCGTATTTAAGCGAGTGTAGTATGGTAGAGCAGAATCAGAGTGAATATTGGAAGTAGGAATATATTGTATTGCACTATACTATGGGATATTGTGCAATATTGGTATTATATGTAGGGATAAAATTTGGGCTAGAATATAATGATAATTTGATGAAATGTTGCGTATATATTATATATACTATTGTTATCTGTGATAGTACGTACACAATGACAATAATGAAGGGTTACGATAATAGTTCGTATTTTTATGTACGATCATGATTATAACAGAAGAGCAATGTGTTGTCATGATAAAATTAAGGAAATAGATGGTGGGTTTGGGAGGTACGGGTAATAATTGGGGGTTTGTTATGGTTATTTGAAATAGTTATCTGTTTTAACGTTATATTACTTATACGCTGTTGTGGTAAAAGATAGAGTGTACGTGGTAGATAAGATGAATAAGTTGCTTCAGGTGTGGTGTGGTTTTATTTGATTTTTTTTCATTTTTTTCTTTTTTTCCGAGTAGAGGTGTTTAATGGGTTACGTGTATGGGTCGAAGTGTGAGAGAAGGATTTCCTTTCAAAATGTAGGCATGAGAACAAACAACTTCTCTCACACTTCCACCCATGCACATAACCCATCTAACACCGCTACTCATATAAAAAAAATCAGATGACATCACACCACACCTGAAGCACCCTAATTGTGTGTGTACTATCTTTCTCCATTAATCACCATACTGTTCTCCATACGCCTCCATTATCTTTTAAATTCATATTTTCATGAGCGTTAATAATAGGCCTCAAAACTCTACATTCATCTTATCTACCACGTACACGCAGTTCTATTTAAAGCAGTTCAGTTTAGGACCCTATCAGCTGCTACCACTCCGGGCCAGAGTGGACCAGGGAGCGATGGAAATGAAGAGGTGCTCGGTATTCTCAATAGCTCCAGCATTACTGGAGCCTCACCATCACATTCTTTAGTGTCATATCCAGGGCACTTGTTGGAGGGGTCTTACCCCTTTGCAGAGATGCAGTCGATGTATTCTACTGCTCCAGCCAATTAGACCACAGCACATTCGGCCGTTCTTATACATATCTGTCCTTCAGTAACAGCCAATGAAAAACAGGGCATTCCACACTCCTCTACTATATATAACACCATCTTTACCTCATCCGATTTCTGTTGACTACTTCCGGATTCGGTACCGAGGTAAGATGGTATTTTTAATACTCGTCAACGTCCATGATTTACACTTAACAATACTTACACATATCGCCCTACAAAAAACTAGCCTATACTAATACTTCCAAACTAACATGAAATAAGCCCCTACTCTAACTATTCAGTCAGTCTTTAACTCTTACCTTATACCCTTTTTCAAAGCCAAAAAAAAAAAAGGAAAACCCCCCATTCATTTGGCTCACGAAATCATTTGCTACAGGTTAACTCATACTTATTTGCCCAGATCTCCGTCCCCGTTTGTCAATAATCTATACTCATATTACCAATCTAATGCATATTTCTAAAAAGAAACGGTACTCTATTCAACTCCTTACATTCTAACTTATTACTATTACGAACCTATCTCCAACTCCCCCACTTCATCCCATAAACTATTTGCAATTAGGTTTCAATCAATTAACTAAAACTACTAGTGGGCGCTGGCAAATAAACTTATTAAAACCTGAAATTAGTAGCGGACCGTAACCAGTATACGAGGACAAAAAAAAAACGGATCATTAGATATCCATCCCCCACTCGCAAACTCCAATGATTCTCAACCCCTCCCCCTGACATTCCGACTACCCTAACTTAATATCAACTCAATATACTGTTATAATGTGTAATATGTCTCCTATTCTTCATTCTTAGGCTCCTCCATCGTCCTCTTTATTTCTTCCATGGCTCTGATCTCTTAAGCCAAATCCACTTTGACGCCTTCAGAACTGTGTTGGTAATGTCCTTCAGCGCCCTCATTCTAGCTGCCCCGGCTATACCAATTTTTGTTAGGGCTCTGCCCAAAGACTGTCCAGCAAAGCCCCTACAACCAACTTCTACGGGGTCATAATGTATCTTCCATGACTTTTGTTGACACTGCTGGATCAGTTCTTAGTATTTGGACCTCTTCCTCTCATTAGCGAGAGTGATATATTCCTCCCATGACACAGTCAGTTCCCAAATAATGCACTGCTTTGTGTTATCAGAGTGCAATACCAGGTCCGGTCTTAGCGATGTTACAGCTATGTGTCTGAGGAACTTAAGCTGAGTCTCCAGATCCACTATTAACTGCCAATCGTCCGCGGAAGATAACAGGTTCGTTTTCTCTCTCCTTTTTCTCTGTATATTCTCTCCTGCTTTTACGAAGTTTATCTGCTTCAATTTCTTTCCTAGTTGATGATTACTAGCCCTCATAGCTTTAGTCACCTCATTCGCAATTACCTCTCTCTTTCCCCATATGTGCAGGTTCGTTGGACTCGGTAACACATCATACACTGATTTAATGAGAAATCGAATATCGCTAAAATCCGCCTGCCAGCAATCTGACCATGTAATCCTTTTCTTCTCTACATCCTCCCACCTTGTCCAGGCTCCTTGCTGACTCAGACCGACCATTTTACAGTAACGCACTTCTTCTACGCCCTCACGGATATCTTCTTGGATGAGTTGGCGTCTTTCTTTGCCTTTGGCACTGTTGGTAAGCGTAGAGGGGAAAAAACCCAATCCCGCTCTGCCTTTAGCTATCGACCCTAAGATAGCTTTATGCCTAAGCCTCCCCTCCGCCACTTGCAACTCTCTCTTCGCACTCCACTTCCTGCCAGATCTTATCTGAATTCCTGCTGCCGCCACCTTTTGTTCTTCAAACTCTGTATACTGCAGTAGTCATCTTGTCTTCGTGATTTTGAATTCTTCCACGAGAATGCTGCAGGAGAGGCGCAACGCGTTGCTGTTCCTGTAGAGAGCCGCACCACTTAAGCATCTCGGCAAGCCCAGCCACCTTTTCAAGCGATTACTAATTGCTCTTTCTAACGATTCCACGGTGGTAATCGGAATATCATTGACGAGCAATGGCCACAATATCCGGGGCAAAACTGCATGCTGGAATAACCATGCCTTAAATCGACCAGGCATCCAGATTTGTCGATCTTCGTTAGCCACTCTTCAATATCTTTTATAGTCTTCTGTTTTGCGGCTGTATCCTTCAGACTGCTGTTGAAAGTATTGCCTAAGCTCTTAATAGGCTTTTCGCTCAGAATAGGTATTGTTTCTCCTGCGACTGTAAATGGGACTTTCTCCATGACATTGCCTTTTTTTAATACTAGTGACCTGGATTTTGCTGGCTTGAAATACATTCTAACCCAGGTCATATTTCTCACGAGACCCTTTAAGAGCCATCTACCTCCCATGACAGACGTCGTCGTCACGGTTAAATCATCCATGTAAGCCCTTATTGGTGATTGGCGGACTCCTGATCTAGACAAAGGGCATCGGCATTCCACCTCTGCCGCCTTTACAAGCATGTTCATAGTCAATGAAAATAGGACGGAAGACATAGTACATCCTGTAATGATACCCTTTTCCAGGGTCTGCCACTCTGATGTTACTGTACTTGAACATGCTCTCAGCCCGAAATTTTTATAATAGTCTGCAATGAGATCGCATACTGATGGCGGTACGTGATGTCTGTTTAGGGCTTCCTCCAACAGTTTGTGTGGCATGGACCCGTAGGCGTTAGGGAGATCCAACCATAATACAATCAAGTCCCCTTTGCTTTCCTTTGCCTCTCTCAGGAGTTGTGTCAGGACTCCTGTATGTTCAAGGCACCCTGGCATACCGGCTACCCCGCCCTTCTGGACTGATGTATCAATGTAGCCGTTACCTAGAATGAAATCTGACAAGCTCCTTGACAATAAACCGAAAAAGATCTTACTTTCAGTGTTTAATAATGAAATTATTCGGAATTGGTCCAATGACTTCGAACCTTCCTCCTTCGGGATCCATACCTGCTCAGCGAATCTCCATTGCTCCACGATCTTAGCTCTCCTCCAAATCACTCTCAATATCTTCCACAGAATTTGTAGAATCCCTTTACACCGCTTGTACACAATGTAAGGTACCCCACTTGGTCCTGGTGCTGAGGTGGATCTTGTGGCTTTCACAACTTCTTGCATTTCCTTCCAGGTTGGCAAGCGGGTGTCATATTGGACCACTGGTGAAGGAAAATGACCAAAATGAACTATGAATAAACTTAGACTGAAATGAATGAAACGAACGAAATGAAATATGAATAAAACTTGGACCGAAATGAATGAAATGACCGAAAGAAATATGAATGAAATTTAAACCGAAATGAATGAAATGATTGAAATGAAATATGAATGAAACTTAGCACAAAATGAATGAAATGACCGAAATGAAATATGAATGAAATTTAAATCGAAATGAATGAAATGACTGAAATGAAGTATGAATGAAAATCAGAACGAAATTAATAAAATGACCCAAATAAAATATAAATGAAACTTAGACTGAAATGAATGAAATTGCTGAAATGAAATATGAAGGAAACGTAGAACGAAATGAAAAATGAATGAAAATTCAATTTTTTTTCTAAGCAATCCCCTTTCTGCTAAGTACATATTCTTTTACTCTAAACACAACTGAGATTCCGGTAATAATATGGTGTGAAGCTACCAATCAGATTTTATCGTTAAGATGAATTTTCCCTTAAGGAACCATGAAAAGTCGCATAAAGCATTCCGGTGAATACGGAGCTTGATGCCTATTTGCAATATCTTCTTTTTCACCCAAAAATTACTTTTCAAAACTATCAAGTTTGGCTTTACAATTTAAAAAAAAACTGACACTGACCCATCTAATATGAAAAGAAGTCAAACTTTTATTTTATGTTATTTTTTATTGTACGATATCATTTTCGACTGACGAGTATATAAATCTGGAAAAAAAACAAGTGCTCTTGGGAGCTTTCTCCTGAAACGCATCTCTCAGCTAATGCTTGTATTATATATACTTTGCATCAACTCTGTATTAGACGCACTAAGGAATTTAACGTGCTAAAATATCAAGACTATTCCAGCCATAGCAGAAAGGTGGACATTTATGTTGTAATGGACAAGATGTGGAAGTAGGGTTAACGTTAATGGAGGAAATACCCCACAATCCTCAAAACTCCGGAACTGGAGGGTCAACATTGTGTTATATACTCACATAATAAATATGCTTATATACACATGTACTTGTTCATGCAGCATCATAACGACACAATAAATAATCAAACAGACGCACAATGATAAAGTCGCAAGAATAAACGACGCATGCAGGAAAGAAGACGCAGGAAGACTTCTTTATAAAATATTTTACCTCTCACTTTATTTGTAAGGTTTCGAAAAGGGTTACTCAAAGTTTGCGTGTGAGAGGTAGCTGGGGACCGAACATTACTGAAATATTTTGACCCCGAAGTTATGGCCGTCAGCGTTGTGTCTTTCTCGTTCTCCATGGTTGCTCAACCGGACCCTGAAGTAAACTCTTCTGTGTGCTGGCTTTCCCTACTACACGCGTCTACTTCCGTCTTCCACTGTACTGCTTGCCCTCCTTCTCGCCTATCTCCCACTGTCCTCAATTCGTCGGCCTTCTATTACCTTCAAGCTCCCACGCAGTAATATAGACACGCCTCAACGCCTACGCAACCTCTTCCGATTTCCAGCGACCGGGATGTGTCACTTCCTTCCAGTGCACCACCTTGAATGGCATTTTTGGCCGGGTCAAAAGGTCAAAATATAACAATCCTTCATTAATTATTTTTCAAAATTCCACATGCGGAATTTTCTTCACGTTCGTCTCCATCACCCTCACACATATTTTACAGAATAATTTACAAGGACAATAGATGGCTAAAAACTCAAAAAGAATAACTTGAAATACAGCAAATAATATATTACTTAGAAGGTGACCTTCTCTCTATATAACACTTGCCCGGCTAATTATTATCTAAATTTGTCTTACTATATTTGCGTGGTTGGCCATCTTAGCATGTGTGCATCAAGGTACAGTACGGATGCATGCTTTATCCTCTCAACACAACGGGCCCTCCATAATTCCTTGAAGAAATTTCAAAACCCTAAAAGGACCATACTCTGGTCCCATATCTTGGTCACAAACTTAGTGACCCTGGTCATTCCAGCAATACATTTCGCCTGGATTCCTCATGACCACACTCCAGTTCTTTGCTCAACAGGTTCCTACCTGGAGTAACCGGAGAATTTCATCAACTAAAACACAATATCTTCAATGCCCAAAGCATTCCCCATAAACTACAAAAATCATGGCCCTAAACAAAGAATCACAATACATCCGAATGTATCACAATCTGGCACGCATGCTGTAAACCACCTAAAATAGTCCAAGCAAAATACTAATTAGCAATGTGTTACCCATTTTTTTTCATTAAGTTTCTGTTTCCATGCCCATTGGTTTGCAATCCCTTGAGGAAACATGCTTTACCTGATCAAACCCACGCTGGGTTTCTTTTCAATTAAATCAGGAACCCTCGTGGCTACCAATATATAGGCACCTCGCCTTTCCCTGATTCGTTTCGTTTCGCAAAATCACATACGAATCCAAAACATCATCGTGACTGAAAGACTCGGACATCATCCACAAAATATTGGAGTAGGCCACGCCTTTTTTACTTTTATTCCATCCTCGGAACTCCAATCTAAAAAAATAGAAGCCAAATAGGCCCTCAACAGCTTTATGGGCCGGCGAATTCTTCGATAGAATTCCTTTCTTTGCCGTCTACCCAACAACAATCATAACCAATTTGATGAATGTCTGTCCAATTCTCGCGTCAGCCACAGATTCTCTCAAAAACAGAAACCCCCAACAAAATATTCCCTATTCCACGAAAACCCCAAATTCTAAAAAAAATTTAGAATCGATATAATTACAATTATTAGTAAACCTAGTATAAAATCCTGTTAATGGTTTTCGTCAAATTTCATAATATGAACAGGAAAAAAAATTCTAATGTCGCCTTTAAACTCAAACAAACTCAAAAAGTTGCACTTTACAACAAGTCAAAACAATATTACAATCACAGTTCAAAAATGTTCAGTTTTCTTTTCTTCTTTTTTTTCAATCTATGTACTGTCTATTTGAAAAAAATGTTCGTTCTTTCTTTCTCTTTTTTTTTTTTTTCATATGCTGCGTTCAACAATATTCAAGTGTCTTTTCTTTCTTTTTTTCTTTTTTTTTTCATCTTCATTGTCCTGTAGCTTTTTTTTTCTTTTCATTTTTTTCTGTTTTCATTTTTTTTTCTTTTTTTTTTCTTTTTTTTTTCATTCATAATAAATTGCTCATTCAATGTCTCTTTTTATTTCTAACCTTATCTCTACATCTCTCTGTCATTACCTTAATACTATAACTATAGGTTCGCTTCCCAGTTTATTCAATTTCGATCTATAGTACCATAAATTAAGTCTGATTTATAATAAAACTTTTTCAATAGCTTACGAACATTCTTCTTTTTTTTCTTTATTTTTTTTTCTTTGCGCAAAATATCCCGGGTGATTTTTTTTCTAAGCAACCCAAACTTTTATCAATTTCAGCCAACAATATTTGCCAATTCAAAATATTTCCTAATCCGAATCTGCGAATCTTCGCCACACCTGGTTCCGTCAAAATTCTGCGCATCTCTTTATCATATCCAAAACCCTGTTTCAAAATATCTTCCCCAATAACAATCTCAAAACTCCACTCTGGGGTAACTCACAAAATACCTGTCTGCCACGTCAGACACAAAAAACATCTGTCTCTTAGTTACTCTGCCTCCTCGGCGAGACCATTTTCAATGAACAGGGACCATGACAAGTCCATTAATTCGTATCAACAACTTCTACAACGAAAGAAAAACGGCTTAATTCTACCAGCGCCGAAAATATCGATTCCCCCAACTTCATAAATATCGAAAAAGTATATGCGCATTATTCAGACAAACCACCAATGTGCGAGATTCTTGAACAATCCCATTAATGCTCCCAAGATTCCATCTCTCGGATTAAAATTCTCATTTCCAATCCACAAGTTCCAAACATAAAAACCTTCTCTAAAAGTCTTAACTACAGATATGCGGGATTCCAAATCTTGGACTGAAATTCTAATTTTCAATCATCACTTGTCTTGACCACTGATAAGTTACTACAAATTTTTACACACCAAGACCTATTTATTATTAAAAAAATTCCATTCATAAAATTTATCATATTTACTATCAGTTTTTACTCACAAAGACCCCGTCTATGGTAACTTTCATTTATGACAATCTCATTTTTTTTTTATTGCTGTCTATCAAACAACGGACAGCAACTGTCCCAGTCCTCTATTTTTTTTTCCTCACTTCGATACAATATTACACATAGCAGTAATCTCAATTTTTATCTAGGGATCACACATTTAAAAAAAAAATTTCTTCCGATTATATGCTTCTAGAAAGGCTCCTGTCGTTGAAACTAATCTTTCACTGTTATAATCAAATTAATTGACAGAGAGGTAGAATTATATGAATGAGGGATGTACTTACTAATTTTCTTTGTTTTCTTTTTTTTATTCTCTTTTTCACTTTACTGTTTTTGTAGCTGGTCTATTCTTGTTTCTTGTTTTCAGTCTGTTCATCTGTTGCTCGTTCATCTGTTGCTCGTTTGTTCTTGTTTTTTTTCTTTTTACTTCTTTCAATTCCAGGATTTTTCTTTGTCCTTTTCGTTTATGTCGTGTTGTGATACTTAAAACTGTCGTTTACGGTAACCAGATTCATTCTGAGTCTTTGAAAAACTCTGCTGGCACAGGCACCAAATTAATATATGTTATATAGTAATCTACAGCATCATGCAGAAATATACATATATATGCTGGATACATACCGATGCAATAATAATTAAGACGCCCGATGATAACGACACAGGAACAAACGACGCACGCAAGAAAGAAGACGCAGGAAGACTTCTTTATAAAATGTTTTACCTCTCACTTTATTTGTAAGGTTTCGAAAAGGGTTACTCAAAGTTTGCGTGTGAGAGGTAGCTGGGGACCGAACATTACTGAAATATTTTGACCCCGAAGTTATGGCCGTCAGCGTTGTGTCTTTCTCGTTCTCCATGGTTGCTCAACCGGACCCTGGAGTAAACTCTTCTGTGTGCTGGCTTTCCCTACTACACGCGTCTACTTCCGTCTTCCACTGTACTGCTTGCCCTCCTTCTCGCCTATCTCCCACTGTCCTCAATTCGTCGGCCTTCTATTACCTTCAAACTCCCACGCAGTAATATAGACACGCCTCAACGCCTACGCAACCTCTTCCGATTTCCAGCGACCGGGATGTGTCACTTCCTTCCGGTGCACCACCTTGAATGGCATTTTTGGCCGGGTCAAAAGGTCAAAACATAACAATTGGACATAATCAAATTTAAATAATCTTTATATGTTTCTCGGATTGTTTTTCGTTTTTTTATCATACAATGCGTGAAAACACATGCAATACCTTGTCCTCATCAGCCACCAACCAGAATTGATGCTTCAGTTTCGGTAGTTAATGTAGTACTACGAGCCTTGCGCCACCAGTTGCTCGGCTGATGAGGACGGGGTATCGCACGTGTTTTCACTCGTATTAATTAAATCTTTACAATCGTATATCATGGATTGAAACGATGCAAATATATACACATTCTCTCTCTCTCTCTCTCTCTGTAGATAGATAGATTGATAGATAGATTAATATCAACTCACACACACACACACTCCATTTTCTCTCTTTTTCCAACTAACACACACATTCTATTTCTCTTTCACTTTCTCTCTCTCTCTATCCGACACACACACACACACACACACACACACACACACACACACACACACACACACACAAAGCACACAGGAACGCGCATGCAGGTCTTTCCGCATCGTTGGTGTCTAATACGTAGCACTGTATAACGAGCTACTTTTTAAGAACAGTTCATTCATCTCGTGAATTGGAGTCCAAATGGGATTCTTTTTTGAGTATAAGCTTAAAATCCATACATACATACATACATTTATATGAATGCTAAAAGTGTATATATATATATATATATAATCAATGTATTTTTCCTATGTCACAAACTAAAGTAATATGCAACCCATGATGACTGGAAAGTAGGAGAAGTGGTGACCAAAATCATCACGTGTTAAGGAGATGCTGACTCAATGAAATTATTCACCAGTGTCAATAACGGTGTGAATATCTTCTATGTACCACAAATCGATAGAAAAGAATCAGCTTTCGGGAAATATCAAATCATACCGGTTTCTTTTGGTTGAGGAGAAGAACACTGGTTTAAAAAATATAAGAGATGAAGAATGCCCTTCTTTTCTGATCGCAAATAAAATGTAAAACCTCATCTTGAATCTATACATTTCCATATGTTGACATTGTCATCTGAACATTCAATTCTTCTCGCATGATTGAACTAAAGTTTCATATATTATCTCACGGGCACTGGGTGGAAATTTATGAAGACGAGATTTAAATGAAGTTGGTGTTTTCAACCTTTGATTGAAATGCTACCTTGTCTGGAGGTATTGTAAGTTACTGCCATCAATCGTAACTCAGAAGGCATATTGTATGAAGTGTATTGCACATTTTTACCAAAATACTTGGTTGTCCTTATATATATATATATATATATATGTCTGTGTGTGTCTGTGTAAGTATGTGTTATATATCGTATGTATGTTATATATGTGTGTGTATGTGTTTGTTTTATATTGTATTAATGTTATATATATGCATGTGTTATATATATATATATATATATATATATATATATATATATATATAAAGTACGTATGTGTATGACTTAATATCTATCAATCTGTCTGTTCATACTGACTTATCGATCTATCGATCTTCCAAGCTTTGATCTACTTTAATAGACTTGTCGTCTTGTCGTGAGTGGGCTGAATTCAGTTTCCGATAATCACAGTTCCTGTCAATAATAAAACGCCAAAGTTTAACATCCTACTTCAGCTCCACCCACCAAAATGGAAATAGGCTACAAATGAAAGTTTTCCTATTTGGCCGACTTTTTTCCCGTGGGCAAATCTCAGTCGTATTAATCATTTTATTTCCATGTTTTTATGCTGGTCAAAATTCGACTAGGACTTCCAAATGTTGACAAGTTAGCAATTGTTTAAGATTACTATCAATACAGCGTAGTAATCTGGACTGGTAAAAACTAAAATCTTCGAATTAGTTTTCGATCTTTAGCTACAATAAAGCCATGTTTTAAATTATCCCTCATTTTTTATCAGTTTATATGCAAGATTTTTTAATAGATTTGTCATATTTATTTAGCTTAATAATCAACCATCTCAGGATTATTGTATGCTTAACCCAGTTTAACAATTGTGGTCTCGTTACAACATACATATCTTTAGATTAGTTTGGTTTGGCTTGGTTTAATGATATATCAACTATTGTAGTTTAATACCAAATCTATTTACATACTTATAAACAGTTGTATTTCAAATAATTCACTTTAGCATAAGTACACACTTTTAATGTCAAACATTTCTATTCGACTCCTAAATGGGACCCTATTACGTGCTACCACTCAACGGCAGAGTGGACAAGGGAGTGATGGCAATGAAGGGGTACTCCACATTCCCCAAAGCTCTAGTTTTACGGAAGTTTTACTATAAGATTATTTAGTGTCATATCTAAGACGCTCGCTGAGGAAGTCTTACCCCTCTTCATAAAAGCAGCCAGTATATTCTACAACTCTAGTTGACCGGGCCAAATACATATCATTAAAATCATTTTAACCAGGTAGACACTTCATTAAAAGAAACGGGTCTCTATTACCCTTAAACGTAATCCTAACGAAGATGACTACTCCAAGTCAGTGTGGTGCTGAGTGAAATGTTAAAGAAGGAGTGACTCTATACTCTTCTAAACTCCAGAACTAAAATCTCACCACTGGATGAAGCTTAGTATCGTTCTCAGTACACACATTTTTACGGGTATGAGTCGTACCCATCTGCAATCATTGCTGTTGGTGTATTCTAGTCTATGGTGTCCTTATTGTCAGGAGTATCTCTCGAATTTGTGTAACACAGTGTACCCTACCATAATCTCAAACCATTTCCCCACCACATTAATATAATAATCTTCTAATGTTACTCGTAAATTTCTGTTTATGCAAATTAAAGAATTACGAGTAGGATTAAATAGTATGATTTTAATCACAATATATCTTCCTAAATGTATTTACGTTTATGTGGCTTCATTAGGTCAAGTTGATATCCCTTAAGAAAACTGTTAAATTCGAATCAAAATCGTGCCTGGATTGCGTTCAAAATATTTTCGTATTAAAATCATTTTATCTTTAATAATGTTTATATAAACAAGCTACTGATTAGTTTTATCATAAAAAGGCATGGGAATACATTTGTTTAAAATTGCTCAACTGTAACATTGCTTATTTCATATGAGAACGCAAACAATATTTACTCAAATATAAACATAATCTTTATTAAAGAATAATTATATAATATTTAAATTTCATTGGGGATTGGGCTTAGAATAATCTGACTGTATCTCTTGCCAAGAATTAAGACTTATCCTCGAGCAAGAAAAGAAGTGTCTTTAGTATGATACTAAACTACATCTAAAGGTGATGATCCAATGCTGGAGATCTGGGGAGAGGAGAGAAGCCTCCCATTACAATTACTGTCAGGGGCTATTTGATATGGGAGATTAAAACGTATTAGGGTCCCATCCATGGAATCAAATAGATCTGTTTAAAGATTTTTCTTATTCAAAAGGACTGACAACAAAATTATTCGTATTCAATGAGGTTGAGAGTAAAACCTTATTCATATTCAATAGGACCGTGTGCAAAAAATAGTCGTATTCTATTGGACTGCGTGCCAAAAATTATTGGCATTCAATAAGACCGAGCACAAAATAATCATTCATTTTCCTAAGGGCCTAGAGCAAAAAAGTATTCGTATTCAATAGGACCGAGAGAAAAAATTATTCGTATTCAATAGGACCAAGAGAAAAAATTATTCGTATTCAAAAGGACCGAGTGAAAAAAAATTATTCGTATTCAATAGGACCGAGAGAAAAAATTATTCGTATTCAATAGGACCAAGAAAAAAAATTATTCGTATTCAATAGGACCGAGTGAAAACAAATTATTCGTATTCAATAGGACCGAGAGAAAAAATTATTCGTATTCAATAGGACCGAGTGAAAAAAAATTATTCGTATTCAATAGGACTGAGTGAAAAAAAATTATTCGTATTCAATAGACCGAGTGAAAAAAATTATTCGTATTCAATAGGACCGAGAGAAAAAATTATTCGTATTCAATAGAACCGAGTGAAAAAATTATTCGTATTCAATAGGACCGAGTGAAAAAAATTATTCGTATTCAATAGGACCGAGTGAAAAAATTATTCGTAATCAATAGGACCGAGTGAAAAAAATTATTCGTATTCAAGAGGACCGAGTGAAAAAATTATTCGTATTCAATAGGACCGAGTGAAAAAATTATTCGTATTCAATAGGACCAAGTACAAAATAATAATTCGTATTCCATAGGACCGTGTGGTAAAAAAATATTCATTTTCATTCGGACCTAGTGCAAAAAATTATTCATATTCAAAGGGACCGAGTACAAAATAATTATTCATATTCAAAAGGACCGAGTACAAAATAATTATTCGTATTCAAAAGGACCGAGTACAAAATAATTATTCATATTCAAAAGTACAGAGTACAAAATAATTATTCTTATTCAAAAGGACCGAGTACAAAATAATTATTCATATTCAAAAGTACAGAGTACAAAATAATTATTCTTATTCAAAAGGACCGAGTACAAAATAATTATTCATATTCAAAAGGACCGAGTACAAAATAATTACAGATATTCTAAAGGAGCGAGTACAAAAAATATTCGTATTCTACAAGACCGAGTGCAAAATAATTACATATATTCAATAGAACCGAGTAAAACAAAATATTCATATTCAATTGGACCGAGTAGAAAAAATTATTTGCATTCAATTGGACCGAGTGCAAAAAAGTCATGCCGTTACAACCAATGAAACAAGCAAGTAAGCAATTTCAAAATTTCATGGGAAGGAAATAATTCATTATATGCAATGTACTTCTCCTAAGAATAACAAGGAAGACTCATTGAAATAGCAGTTCAACCTCTCTGCGTTCGTTTCTAAAGTTAATAGTCCTTGAACCAATCTGACGGTTAAAAGACGCAATTCGAGGGCTTATGTTACTGCATGTTTCTCATTACAGAAAGTATAAAAATAAATTGATCAGAAATCATCTAGAATCAGGTCAGTTTTTGATTCTCAGTCTGGCTTGAATCGATGCTGGGATTAATCACAGGTTTATTCGTTTAGTAAAAAAAAGTTTTCTGTCCTAAATAATAATATCATTAATAACTAAGCAGAAACAATTTTCTTGTATGTTTGTTTTTTTCGGTGAGGGTCCCTTAATGGAAGAAATTTGCCATCGGACGCAAAAGATTCGAGAGACATTTAACTTCTCTATATGTGGATGTTAATGGGTGTGTTCGTGTTGAGTGAGTGTCTGTTTATGCTTAAGATGGGTTGAAGATATTTGTTTTGAAAAACACAACAGATAAAGACCAAATATTGGTCTGCTTTTTTTAATGGTTAATTATCAAGCATCTGATGCAAAGACATCTACAGGCACATAATACATGCTTGATTTATTTTTTTAAATGTAGTAAAATGTAGTCCATTTTTTTTAATATCTTAACTTGTATATTTCAAATTATGTTAAAAAATGGCCCGAGTGACAATAATCATCGTGTGTCACAACTTATATATATATATATATATATATATATATATATTGAAGAGTGTATAATTAGGCAGCGAGTTGTTATCAAGGCAAGTTTTACTAAAAACGATGGAACACTGTTTATTATCTTTAATTGTAATTTCTCAAGTCTTCTAGTTAGTTTTCTTGTATGGGGATCCAGGTGGCAAAGGAGTTATCCTATATCTTCAACCCAAGCGCTTCCAATTATGATTTCGGTCGTCATCAGGGGTAGTGTAGTTTGAATTGATAGTCTGAGTTTTATTGTTTTGATTATTTGTAGCGTTTTGTTATAACTTTGTCGGTGGAACATTTTAAGCGTTTTGTTTTAAAACGCTCTGTTGGAAAGGTTTACTAATAGAATTTGTGATTTTAGTTGTCAGCATATTCAACATGTTGGTGCCTGTGTTAAATGTTATCTAATTTATGTTTGTTTCTTTATGTATAATGTTTGTAGGTTTGGTAATCGTTTTTTATGATTAGGTTTATAATAATTATTGAATTATCTGTGAGAATCTTTCTTACACCGGAAGATGTAAGTTGGTCGGTGCTATTATTGTCTTTTATTAAAAGTTGTTTAATGGCGCTATTTTCAGAAGGGTGATAAGTTTATCTATCTATCTATCTATCTATGTGTGTATGTAATTTTTCAAGCTAAAAACATTTTTCTTTTCAACAAGCATCCATATGTTTTTCTACAACCAGTTGTTAAAAGTAGTGAGTCAATATTTTGGGGCGATGCCATAAACCCTGCACAGCAAGGTTTTGTGATGGATTGCAATAAACAGTTGTTCTTGGCATGCTTTTTAACACATGTTTTTACCGGCCACAAATTGGTTATCTGCTCTTGTCGAAGAAAATAGTACTCTTTTTTATATATATAAAAAAATCAGCACCGATAACAACATCGTTATGAACGTGTATATATGTGAAGTAGAATACCCTTGTCGATATGCCAGTCAACATGTCCGTTTCGCTTTGCATAGAGAATGTGCTTTTGTCGATACGAAATCGTGTAATTGTAGATCTACGAGCGTCTTGGTGTTTGCCCAAAAACATGTCGGTTCTCGCTGGCTAACTAGTACCAAACAATCTTTTTCGCATTCAAGAGAAAGAAAGTCGTTTTGCATTTATTTATTTATTTATTATATTGGTATTGTCTTGTTTTCTAATTGATGTTGTTTCACGAACGTTCAAAATGTTCCATATGTATGTCGTCTACCAGAATTTGCTTAGGACAGACAGGTATGAGATTTATCTTCAGGCGCACCTAAAATGATAGATATTTGTTTTTTCCTTCTTTTTTTAAGTTATTTTTTTTCTTTTTGCATTGTCTTTTTTTTTGTTTTTCTTTGTCTAAACCTTACTTATTTATGACTTGAAGCCTTGCATTTCGTCATCCATTTCTCTTCTTCGATGAATTCGTTGTTTGTTTTTGGCTTCCTTTTTTCTCTTATGTTGTCTTGCTTGTTTCACGGTTTCATATTATTCAGCTTTTTTATGAATGTATATTCAGTTCTTTTACATTAATTTGCTTTTTTTTTTTACTTTGTTTTTTTTTTTCTAATCTTATATTCTTTTTGTTCTTTGAAAATCTTCGTTTATCTCAATTTTTATCTTTTTTTTATTTTCATTTCCTTCGGCACTCTTCTGATTTTCCAATAACAGTTTTCTTTTTTAAATGGTATTCTTTATGTCTTTCTTGTGATTCAAATTTTATTTTGCTTTCTTTTCTTTCCTTTTTTTTTCAACAAAATACTTCGTTCCTTTTCTTTCTTCTTTCATATTTTTTTCTTTTTCGTTATTTCTTTCTTTCTGGTTTTGAATGATTGATTAGTAATTTCTTTCTTTTCGAATGTTGCTTATTTATATTTGTTTATGTCCATATTGGTGTTTTTATTTACTTTCTTGGGATTTTTACACATATATAAAATATTATATAAATATAAATATACATATATATATATATACATATGTGTGTGTGTGTGTGTGTTATATTTCTTTCATCATTCTTTTATATTTCTCTTTTTAACTTTCTTTCTTTAACCTAACTCTTTCATCTCTATCTCCCATCACTCTACCTTCTTTTTCTCTCTCTTTCTTTCCTTCATCTCTTTCTTTTTTTCCTCCATTTTTCTTTTTGGCTTTGATTCATTGATTACTGGTACTTTTATTTTCGTAGTTTCTCATTTTTTGTCATTTTTGGTAGTCTTTGTATTATCCTTCGTTCTTGGTGTTTCTTCTTCTTCTCTCTCTCTCTCTCTCTCTCTCTCTCTCTCTCTCTCTCTCTTTATCTCCTCTTCTTTGTCTGTTTTGTTTTCCTTTATTTTATCTATTATTTTCTCTCTCACTCTCATCACTTTCTTCTCTCTTCTCCTTCATTCTCCTTCTTATTTTTCTTTCTTTCTTTCTTTCTTTCTTTCGTTCTTTCTTTCTTTTGAAGTTGTTTTGCATTTTTTTGTTCTTACCACCCTTTTATTTATCTATGTCATTTATTCTTTGTTCTTTTTCGTCCCTTTTCTCCCTTATACTTCGTACATGCATTGCTATCTTTTATTTTTCTTTCTTTTTATATTGGTTTATTTTATTCCAATCTATTTTTCTCCTGACTTCAGTTATGGTATTTTTGCAAAATAAAAAAAGCATTTATTCGTCGTCTCTGATACCAAGGGTCTGCGAGCAACACTTTGAATAGCACTTCGACCTGAACCTATTTTATCTTGAGGACAGGAAATAGATAAGAACACGGTTATTCGATTCACTTGCATACTGCCTATCAAGCATTTTTTTCTTTCTCTCACAAATCTCATGTATAACAAACTTTCTTTGTTAAAAATAAAAGTCATACAGGCAATTTATCTGTCTGAGACAATCAATATTTTTTATTCCCTTCCTTAGAAACAAAGAAAATATATTATCTAAAATCAGCGGAAGGTTTGAATCATTCTAAAATTACATGTTTTCAAGTAATTTTTGTTTTAACACATTATAAGAGAACAAGGAACGGTTGTTATGATTTTTATTTTAAATATAATATTTACCATCATCTTTATTGAGACTGATATGGCCTTGTCAGATATATCTGAAGGAAGTCGATGGTAATAGGGTGGCAATAAGTATTCAGAAATTTCTAATGGTCTCGTGTTGAAGAGGACATATACAAAATGCTATTCCTTTCAAAAGATCTTTGGTAATGCAGAAGGCAAAGTTACTTAGACTGTATAATTTTCTCAAAATATTTTTTCAGCTTTGTTTTTATATCTTTTATATTTCTTGGAAATAGTTTATGAATAGAAAGAGATAAATTCATTTTATTCCTTCTTTTACGTCTTTTTATTCATGTGGCAGGGTTTCATATTTCATGTTTCCCATCTAATTATTACTTTTACAGCGTTTTCTTGTAAACGATGATCATATTTACAGAAGGTACATTTTAGACTTCAAATTGATAGCTATGGCATGTTTTTCTGAATTTTTTAATACCCACTTTTCACATATCATCTATTGAAGGTTCTCAATTTAATGAAGGAACAATGTAGTTTGTACCGAATATCCACTATAATTTGAACTGTAACTGAAAGACTTCACTGGGGATCATGTGACAATAAATCCTCTAAATCATTTAAACGAATATTTGTTGCCAATTTGTTGTATAATGCTACTCCGGACAAAAATCCTCGCCACGTTTAGAGAATACACATCTTGGTTTTAATTTAGCAGTAAATAAACTATTAACAGATGAGACATGTTTTTTTCTAATTTGATAGATGAGGACTCAGAGATGAATAAATCATTTTTCAGAATGATAATGTCTCCCTTTACTGAGAAAAGGGGACGAAATTTGTTTTTTAAAAGAGATATATAATCAATGACATGTTCGATGACAATCAGGTTTTATATCCTCTTGAAAATTTATGGTGGGAATTTAAATCAATATTCAATGAGAAGGCTCCATCTACCAAGAAGGATCTACGAATAGCCATTCGTGAAAGTTGGAAAGAGTATGCAGAATATTACTTTAAATTATTAAAATTCTTGCCTGGAAGAATTAACGATATATAAATAAAATCGAGTATGTGGCAACTGAAGATCTTATGATAGAAATTCTGCTCAAGATTCTAAGATTCTTCTCAGTATTTAATTTTTTTACCCAATTGGCTGGCTTTTTGCATTCTTTTTAACTTATGTATTTCAATGAAAAGCAAACAACATCAAGTCTAAGTAATCATTTAGCACTCTCCTAAGCATTATGATTTTATTTTTCACTTGAATTACTTCGATCCTCCCTAAGATTTGTCATCCTATCTGTCTCTTTGTATCGGAAATATTAAAGGCTTGTCAATAATGTGGGATACAATTGTCTTCTTCGCGTTTTACAGTTATTCCAGTTTTTTTGAAAAGTCAACGTTTCATCTTTCCTTCAATTTGATTCTGTTTTCGGTTAGAACAGCAAAATTTAAATCATCGCGCATCATATTCCATTCGTTTAAAATAACTAGATTATTTGTTGATATACCAATTTTAACTTGTTGTTTTCATCAGAGATCAAGTTAGAGCATTACTTTTTAATAATCCACAACTTAGCTTGATGTTTCATTATTAATTATCATTGATTTTGTTCACCATAATAAGAGTTGGTAGATATGAAATCACATTAAGTCCCACATAATCTCCTTTACTATGTTCTTATATACCCATTGTGTTTTTTCTGCAAATTTATGTGCAATAACTTTCATATGAGATCAAATCGCAACGAGTCGTTATAGTCACCCACTCTCAACATTATTTAATTATTAGTACTCTCTGGGTTTCCACTCCAATAGGAACGGTTGGTTTTGGTTGGTTGGTGGGTTAGTTAGTTGGTTGGTTGGTTGGTTGGTTGGATTTTTATGGCTGGTCGGTTGATTTTTATAGAATATGAACCATTGCAAGTTGGTTGGTTGTTTGGTTGGTTGGTTTTTCATAGTATATCAACTATTGAAAAACGTCTTTACACAAACATATTAAATATATATGATTTATAAACATATTTTCGCGATAACATTATACGAGCCTGAACTCAGTTTTTGGCACACAGTTAAATAGTTCAAGTACTGCCATTTAAAAGTCACAATCTAATATCAGTTATTTGTTTGCACAAAGTTTGGGGGTAATTTCATTTTCAATTTAGTTTGATTTGGTTTTATGGCATATCAAGCGGTGTAAGTCATTTCATGGCAAATCCTTTATGTATATATGTATATAGGATTTCTTAATACATTTTCTAAATAACATTTTTAAATGAGCCGGAGTCCATTGATTTTTTTCACACAATTAAATGGTTTCACTTAATTTCATCAAATACGAATAATTCTATTTACTATTAATCATTTGTTTACTCACAGTTTATACTGATATTGCCATGTATCACTAACAATTCAATTAAACATCAGTCAATTGTTTACGCACACTTAAATGATCAAACAGTTCTATTTCAAACAATTCAGTTTAGCAAAAATATGCAGTTTAAACATCAAAGAGTTCTATTTAACCCATAGATAGGACCCTATCAGATGCTTCAGAGATGCAGTCCGTATATTCTGCAACCCCAGTAAACCGGGCCCGGTAGTTTTTTCGTCTGTGTCCAAATGACAGCAAATCTCTTTAATATCTCAACACTATCCAATGTTATACCTGTATTTGCTGATTTTCAGGTAGTGACTTTTCTTCCTCGAATTTCCAGCTTGTTTGACCCTTTCGCTTGGCTTTTATGGCTTCAATTTCCTGGCTTGAACTATGATTAGGTCAGTCGTCACCAACAGGTTCCGCCATATCTTCATATCTCCGGCGAGGATCAGATGATTACTCTGCGTTTTACTTACTTTCAATTATTCTCTCTACCTGTGCTGGAGTCTCACGTGATGTAATGGTTCATTAGCAAGGCTAGCAGAAAATGGTTAATGAGTTCGACTATCACTTCATTGTGTGAACTTTAGACATTGTGACAAAGTTAAGTTTCGTAGAAAACCCTTCTGCATCAATTTAAATAGCAGACTCAAATATCTAAGATGATTTTTCTTCTTGCACAAGGTAATTATATCCTGTCTTCCGGCCTCGATTTAAGGAAAAAATTGAAACACAACGATTTTTTCATCCTGTCAGTAAGGCTTAGTATATACTGACTGTATCCCCAGCAGATAGGTAAGACCCCACCAAAGTGAGTTGTCCTGAATATGACACTTAACATCTAATGACAAGGTTCGGTTCTGAAAATGTGGGCTATATGGCGTACCTCATTTTTAAAATTTTATTCCTACGTTTCCTCTCACCTTAAGTGGTAATAGTTGTAAGAGTTCCATATATGGGGGATTTAAAAATAATTTATATTCGTTTGGGTCATATGCAGAAAAAAACTCTTTAGAAACAACCCCCCACCAAAATATATAAATAAACGTACACTGAGAGTGAATCCCTAACGACTTGGCATAAAATAATTCAAGAAGGACTGAAATGCCGTTAAATTCAATTAAATCAGTCAATAATAGATCCAGTCTTCTAGCCTTGATTAAAAATCAATGTCCCAAACAATTTAAAGATTTCAAAACTGGCAGTTAGATACTGGTTTGTTGTTATCATTGTTTTCTTCCTCTAATTACAAACATTTTTAGTTCCCGATGAACCCCACTTCTCGCACACTCAATCAACTTCTTATGTAGTTAATTGTTTCATTTTAAGCCACCTGTGGTCTAGTTTTTGTCATTCTGCTGTATCTTATCAATTTTACCCTTTATCTAATAGTTTCGGTGCAGGCATTTATGTCAATGTAACTATCGTCTCCACATTCTCCAATAGTTAATACTTCTATTTTGTTTACACTTCACATTATTCATTTGGTCTTCCAATATTCCCGATCAGTATTTTTTTTTAATTTTGCATTCGCACTTTCAGGTTTCTCTGCAGAGCTATGATGTTGATACAGATCGATTGGTCATTTACGATGATTAGATATTAATTATAGTCAAAATATGCAATTCAACTATTTTTGCAGCTCTGGGAGTAAAGAAAATATAAATTTAAAAAAATTGTAGTTTTATAAATGATTATTCACTTTATACAGTTTGGTTATTATCAAATGTATTTTACTAAAAAAGTAGGAAATTTAATAATTGTAATTGCGATTATTTTGTTAGCTCCGTATTTTTATTATTTTATAGATGATTGAATATATTTATTATTTTTGAAACGCAGAAAGAAACAATATCATAATTATTTGTGTGTGATAAGCATTCATTCATAACATGCACTGTTTACTTTGGAAGGCGCCTCTGGTGGTGTAATGGTTAGCAAGCTCGACTAGCAGACCTACACGAGTGAGTTCGAGTCTCATTGGGTGCCCCTTTCATATGGCCTTGTGCCACATCTAAGCAAAAAGCTTAGTAAATTTCCACTGTTTACTTTGGAAAAAGTACCAAGTTGTAAAATATACCAATTTTTAAATTTTTGCAACAATTTTGACAAAAATCTAACATTTGTTCAACTTTTTATATTTCATACAATATGTAGTTTATATTACGTCTTTTAACATAATTTTGGTTACTGCATGTTCAAACATACGTTTCCTGGCGACCATCCCAAAGTATCAGGTGACATCAAGTTGCCACAAATCTCCAAAATTCTTCACACTGTTTATGCCAAATTTAAGACTGCCGTTTTTATAGCTTTAAAAAACATCCTGAAGTTTGATTATTTCTTTATTTCTTTAACTATTTCCGTTGTACTGAGATAAGCTAGGATAAATTATGACTCAGGGAGCAAGCTTAGTATAACGGTTATCGTCGTAGGAAATGGAATCGGCAACATGAGTAAAAATCCTGGACGAAGGTCTTAGCGTTTAACTTCGCCCGAATATCATTGGGAAAGACCTGAATCCATTTATTCTCACCCGCACCCAGCAATAGATAATAGTAGGACTACCGAGGCATAACACTTACATCCATAGCAGCCAAAATCTACAATGCCTTACAACGAAACCGCATGGAACCCAAAATCGACAACATACTTAGAAAAAACCAAAATGGCTTCCGAAGAAATAGATCCACGACCTTACAAATATTAACCATCCGTAGAAACCTTGAAGGTGTACGGGCAAAAAACCTACAAGCGACATTAATATTTGTCGACTTTACCAAGGCTTTCGATTCCATTCACAGAGGAAAGATGGAACAAATCCTACTAGCGTACATCATACCTAAAGAAACAGTAGCAGCAATAACGATTCTCTATAGAAACATCAAAGTTAAAGTACGATCACCAGAGGGAGACACGGAATACTTCGACATCGTAGCAGGAGTACTACAAGGAGACACACTGGTTCCGTACCTCTTTATCATTTGTCTCGACTACGTACTTAGAACATCGATTGACAACATCAGAAAGAATGGCTTCGAGCTGACGAAGAAAAGAAGCAGAAGGTACCCCGCAAAAACACTTACCGACACCGACTACGCCGATGACATCGCAATACTGGCAAATACACCCGACGGGGCCGAAACACTACTGCATAGTTTGGAACAAGCTGCCGCAGGCGTAGGCCTCTATGTTAATGCACACAAAACGGAATATATGTGCTATAATCAAAAGGGGGACATTTCCGCTCTAGACGGAACCCCTCTTAAACTAGTAGACAAATTCACTTACATTGGAAACAGCGTCGAATCAACCGAAAAGGACATCGACATGAGGTTAACGAAAGCATGGACAGCTATCAATAGGCTATCGATTATATGGAAATCAGACCTAACCGATAAAATGAAACGCAGTTTCTTCCAGGCAGCGGTCACATCGATACTGCTATATGGCTGCACTACATGGACTCTAACAAATCGGCTCGAGAAGAGGCTAGACGGCAATTACACAAGAATGCTGCGTGCAATCCTGAACGAGTCCTGGCGGCAACACCCCACAAGACACCAACTGTATGGCCACCTACCCCCTATCACGAAAACTATTCAAGTTAGACGAGCCAGACATGCAGGACACTGCTGGAAAAGCAGGGACGAACTCATAAGTGATGTACTCTTATGGACCCCCACACATGGCGGTGGAAAAGCAGGACGACCAGCACGAACATACATTCAGCAGCTATGTGAGGATACGGGATGTTGTCCTGTAGACCTGCTTGGGGCGATGAACAATAGGGAGGAGTGGCGAGAGAGGGTCAGGGATATCCGTGCTACCAGCGCGACATGATGATGATGATGATGAGGACAGACTACTCTTTAGCCTTGATTAGGCAACCAGTCTAGGCGAAGGAAAGCACAAACCAGCTTTACTCCGAATAAATTTGACTTTGTTTCGTATCCTTTTCGTAACACAGGAGACGGGTAACTACATAACAATTAGAATTTGTATTTTACAATCGCTGTCTGCAAATATGTCTTATCTTATGGCTTCGTTTGGATGATCAGTATTTAGCAAAATTCAAAGTTTTCGCATTCTAAAAAGCATCCTTTGATTTGTGTTTATATCATTTTACGGATAGTTGAATGTTATAATTATTATTAAAACGGACAGAGAAACAATACTGTAATTATTTGTTTATAATACATATTCATATATAACGCGCACCCCTAACTTTGGAATAAAATTCTATCGTGTAAAATACACCACTTTTTAGATTTTATAGCAACTGTTATATAATAGCCGAGGGATTTCGGTTCATGCCTTTGAGTTTAGTTAGGCTGAGAACCTTTCAGTTCAGCACATGGGTTATTTAGGTACAACATTGAGGCTGGTGTTAACGCGAGTGCGTGCGGACGGATGGAGGTGTCACTCAGATGTCATAATAGTCCGAGACGAAACGCGGTGACAGGGTGCGGGTGACGTCACGCACCGGAAGCGCGCGGAGGTTTGTGTGAGAATTGAAGAAAGAGAGAGTTGGGTACTAGACGCCAAACGAGAAAGATCGACTTTTGGAGCTCGCAGACGCGAGGCGAACTTGCGCGCTATGGGGGCCGCTCGAGACGGGGGCCAAATGAATAAGACAGCATAGAAGATAGTGTCTCTCCTCCTTACGTCTAAACCTTTAACTCAAAGTTAATAAAAATGTTTCGTACCTGAACAAGAAGTCGTTACGTGTTTTCGAATTCTGAGATTTCTACGTTCTTTATATGTTCTATCGTTAGGAACATTATATGTCCATTTCGCACATAGCTTAATTGTGAATATGGTACACAACTAATTTTAACGAAAATCTAGAATTTGTTAAATTTTTTTTACATTTATCACTGTATGTAACTTACATTATGTCTCAAAAAACAAAAACAAAAAATTCACATTGTTTAAAGCAGTCACACAACATGTTTGCATAAAACTGCCACAAACTTGCAGTGAAAATAGCTTCACATTATGAAAAACAAATCTAAATATAAACACTCATTCCAGGAGATATTTTTCTGTGACGGTGTAAAACACGTTGGTTTGAAATATTGTCATAGTTTACTTTTATATAATTCGCTGCTCTATATTTAGGCTGAAAAATCTTGAAAAGCAGTGTCGTATATCCAAATGATTACAGCATGTTGAGGTTATTGTACTGTTAAGAGCAGCTCTGATTTTATTTTTCATAAAACTACGCAGACGATGAAGTGCTTCTTGTAACTATTCCAGCTCAAGTAGAATGTCTTCTGCGTGGAGCTGGCAGTACTTGTCTTTAGATAAATAGTCCATGAATTTTAAGCAAGATGTTGACATCTCATTAAATGTCAAGCCTCTGAAATTTGTATACTAGTATATATACATTGGGAGCAATATCTCATCTACTAGAAGCGATATCAATATATGTTTTAGTGTAACATGAACTACTATCGGCAAATTAGAGATATGAAAATCTAATCTCTGATGAAATGAAACGAGAATGACCAATAGGGACAGATGACTAGAAGGACTTTAAGTAATCAATGCTGTCGCTAAGCTCTGATGAGGATTAATGACTTAATCTTTTTACACAATTATCAAATATAGTACAATAATTATTATAATCATTATCAAAACCAGCAGCTGATAAGTCGAGGGTCATTCAGTAAATAAATGGAAGTTTTTTGAAAAAAGCAAAATATTTTTGCCCAGTTGACTGGGGATGTACAATACACCGACTGCTTCTCTGCAGAGGGGTAGAACTCCCCTAACGAGTGTTCTGGATATGGCATTAAACAATCTGATAGCGAGGTTCTTGTAACGTTGTAGCATTGGGAAACGCAGAGTACCCCTTTATTGCAATTGCTCTAGGTCCACTCAGGCCCAGAGTGGTAGCACCTCATAGGGTCCTATCAATGGGTCAAAGAGAATTAAACTGCGTACTTATACTAAACTGAATTACTAGAAATAGAACTGTCTTGACACTTAACTGTGTCAACAAAAATCTGTACATACTCAAAACTAAATTGTTTGAACTTTTTAACAAAATAAATTCATCATCATCATCATCATCATCATCATCATGTCGTGCCGCTAGCACGGATATCCCTCGCGTCACTTTTTCCTATCGTTCATCGCCTCTGGCAGGTCTTCAGGGCTACATCCCGTATCCTCACATAGCTCACATGTATGTTCTAGCTGGTCATCCATAGGAGTACATCACTTATGAGCTCGTGTCTGCTTCTTCAGCAGTGTCCTGTGTGTCTGGTTCGTCTAAATTGGATAGTTTTCGTGATGGGAGGCAGGTGTCCGTATAGTTGGTACTTTGTGGGGTGTTGCCGCCTGGACTTATTCAATATTGCTCGCAATCGGCGTTAAATGACCCAAAAGGGTTGATAAACCGTAAACCCAATCAACCAACCAACCAACCAAAATATTTCTATCGAACATTTTCCATCAATGAAATTTGAGCATTCTTTGGAATTAATCTATGACAAAAATTATTCTAATCCTACAAAAAGATTTGTGAGACTTTTTAAAATGACCGCAAATCAAACAGACGGTTTCAGGCTTGGGGTATGATATTCAATTTTTTTGTGACTGAGAAAAGCAAACCACTTGAAATTGGAAATGCATTGACTCTCCGGTAAAGATAAATTTCCAGACGTAGTAGCCAGAAGATGGTCAGCATGACCCTGCTGAGTCTTCTGGTGCATGAACGGAGCTATCACTATTGATTTCCCTGAAAACAGTGCAACAATAAACAATTCTTCCTACTGCCAACTCCTTTGTAAAATTCAACTCCTTATTGAATGACACTAGTATTTCCAGGCTCATTGAATTTTTTTCAGCTTGTTATTTATGCCTTTTATTATTGCCTTTTATTTTCATTTACTCTTCTTTTTTTTGTTACATAGCCAAAATAATACATCAATTTCATGTTTTTCCTTCTGCGATAGTTGCTCTTTTCTCATCAAATATTTTTCCTTAATTTTATTCGTTTTATCATTCATATTTTCTCATTCCTTTTTTGAATCCATTGTTTTTCCCATTCTTTTTCCGATGATTTGTTGAGAAAACATTCTTTCATCATATTTTCACATTGTTCAACATTAATTCCAATAATTGCATTCTTTATTTAGTTACTCTTTCATTCAGCCATCCATTCGTTCATTCTTTTTTTTTTCTTTTTTTTCTTACATTTAAACTATTCTTTTTTGTTTTTTTACTCTTTAATTAATTCATTCTTTCTTTCTTTCTTTCTTTCTTTCTTTCTTTCTTTCTTTCTTTCTTTCTTTCTTTTATACCTCTCTTTAATTAATGCTTTCTTTCTTTCTTTCTTTTATACCTCTCTTTAATTAATGCTTTCTTTCTTTCTTTCTTTCTTTCTTTTATACCTCTCTTTAATTAATGCTTTCTTTCTTTCTTTCTTTAAAAAAAAAAAAAAAATGAAATGAATTCCCCACCCACCCCACAAGACCGCCTCCAAAGCTACGTAAAATTTCAGTAGTAAATAAAAGTCGAAACGAGGAAGAAGCATTTGAACTCAGGAGCCAACTAGAAGAAATATCAATTTTGGTCAGTATGTCTTTAAGTCCTATCAATTTAAAATGCTGAATTTTACAAAATGTTATGCTGTATTTTGTTTGTGAAATAATGCTTAAACTATGCGTTTTAAATGTAAAGACACGCTTACTCTACTATAAAGCCAAATTGATGTTAGCCATTCCAATGTCAGCGAACAAAGCAGAATGTTTTTGAATGACTTCTATCGAATAATTTAAAAATTCGTAAAGAAAGCCCTAACAGTAGTTTAGAAGAAAAAGCCTAAAACACCTAATGCTACCACAGCCCCCCCTAAGAAAAAGAGAAAATTTGTTAAGCTCTATAATTCCTGAAGCCTGCTAGGTTCCCAACTGTAGTAAAAGAAAAAAAAAAAGAAAAAAAAGAAAAAAAACCTAGGAAAATCCCAATACAGCAAAAAAAAAAACACAAGTCAGTACCAGTGAAAGTACCTTAATGTTGGACTTTAACTAAGTTAAAACTTAAGAAAACTTAAACCAAAATTACCCCCCCACTTTTTTTTTTTTTTTTTTTTGCGTACACATGGGAAGCAGCATGATGTACGTAAAGGTATTTGAATAATCCCATGTACGACCAAACTCAATACCTAAACGGGTCCTGGACGTGAGTTTGACGACTTTACGCTCAGGATCGCTAGTTCGATCGGGGAACTACTGCTGCTCTTCTATAAGAGTGGCTTCTATAGAAGAGAATAAAACAGCCATTGAAAGATAACCATGACCCACACTCAAAGCACTTACACAAACCGCATCGCTCTTCGCGCGGGTAAAAAAGGGGCGCGTCCTGCTGAGGTTGTAGCCCTGGCCTCGGTGTTCGAAAAATCAGCTACAGAGCTCAAACAATCAAAACTACTAAAATGCAAGCAAACACTACAAATAGCCACATTTAACGTTAGAACCCTAAATAGAATAGGACAACTCCCAGAGCTAATCGCATCGGCCGAAGAACACAAGATAGACATAATATGCATACAAGAACACAGATACACGCACTCCGAAGATATCAAATATCACGAAACTGGCAATGGCTGGTCGCTCGCCACTGTATCCGGATGGAAAAACTCTGTCAACGCCGCAGTAGGAGGGGTAGGATTACTTATAGGACCTAGAGCATTAAAAACGCTTAATAGCGTTGAGAAAATACAGCCTAGAATGATGGCAGCTACATTCAACGGAAACCCCAGAGAAACAATCATCTCATGCTACAGCCCCACCAATGTTAGTGAAGAAAATGAACTAGTCGCCTTCTACGATGAGTTATCCTCATTAGTGCGTAGCATCCCGAAACACAACATGTTAGTCATTGGTGGAGACATGAATGCCCAAATCGGGAAAAACGGAAACAATAAATACAGCCTCCACAACACGTCAAATAGGAATGGGCAACATCTAACAGATTTCATGATAGAAAATAGATTAGCATGCCTCAATACAAACTACCAAAAAAGAGAGGGCAAACTATGGACATACACGTACGCAAACAATACTAAAGCTCAGATAGACTACGTCCTTATAAACAAGAAATGGAAAAATAGTGCATTGAACTGCGAGGCATACTCCTCTTTTGAGGGTGTGTCCACTGACCACCGAATAGTCACGGCAAAAATACGGTTAAGCCTACGAAAGAACGCCAAACGAACAGCGACCACCAAACACTATGACTGGGTCCTATTAAACAACAAAGATATAAGAGATAAATACGTATTAGAATTAAGAAGCAGATTCGAAACACTACAAGAAAAGACGGAAACAAGTACACCAAACGACGAATATGAAAACTTCGTCAATGCACACCTCGAGGCTGCAGCAAAATAGATTCCAACAAAACTTAAAACTAAATATAGAGTCCCATGGGAAACTCTAGCTGTGAGAGAAAAACGTGCACTAGTGAAAACAGCCTCCAAAAACTATCGAAAAAACCCAACAAACACAAATACCTTAAAACTAAAAACGGCACAATATCAATTAGCAGGCATATATATAAAGGAACAGACAGAATACATTCAAAACCAGATAGATAAGATCAGAGACTCGGTGGAAGATAGGCAATCTAGGATAGCATGGCAAACAATAAACGAAGTGAGCAGAAGAAAAAACACAGCCAAAGCAAAACTTAAAGCAGCAAACCAACAAGAAAGAATAAAACTGTGGAAACAGCACTTCGAAAACTTACTTGGAAACCCACCAAAAATAACGCATGAACCAATCACCAGAATAATTAGCAAACAATTAGACATTGAACTAGGACCGTTCACACAAGAAGAACTCGACTCGTTTCTCAGAAAAATTAAAAATAGGAAAGCTGCAGGGCTGGACGAAATTCCCCCGGAAGTATGAAAGACCAGACAATTCGACGACATACTGCTCCGCCACTGCAACGCAGTATACAATCAAAATCCGATAGATAGATGGATGAAGGGATGCATACTCCCCTTCCCTAAAAAGGGGGACCTCGGATTTGCCAAAAACTACCGAGGCATAACACTTACATCCATAGCGGCCAAAAGCTACAATGCCCTACTACGAAACCGAATAGAACCCAAAATCGACATCATACTTAGAAAAAAACAAAATGGCTTCCGAAGAAATAGATCCTCGACCTCACAAATATTAACCATCCGCAGAATCCTTGAAGGTGTACGGGCAAAGAACCTACAAGCGACATTAATATTTGTCGACTTTACCAAGGCTTTCGTCTCCATTCACAGAGGAAAGATGGAACAAATCCTACTAGCGTACGGCATACCTAAAGAAACCGTAGCGGTAATAACGATTCTCTATAGAAACACTAAAGTAAAAGTACGATCAACGGATGGAGACACAGAATACTTTGACATTGTAGCAGGAGTACTACAAGGGGACACGCTGGCCCCGTACCTATTTATCATTTGTCTAGACTACGTACTTAGAACATCGATTGACAAAATCAAAGAGAATGGCTTCGAACTGACGAAGAAAAGAAGCAGAAGATACCCCGCAACAACAATTACCGACGCCGACTACGCCGATGACATAGCGATACTGGCAAATACACCTGACCAAGCCGAAACTCTTCTGCATAGTTTGGAACGAGCAGCAGCAAGCATAGGCCTCTATGTTAATCCACACAAAACGGAATATATGTGCTATAACCAAACTCTAGAAGGAACCCCACTTAAACTAGTAGACAAATTCACGTACCTAGGAAGCAGCGTCGAATCAACCGAAAAGGACATCGAAACAAGGCTAACGAAAGCATGGACAGCTATCAATAGGCTATCGATTATATGGAAATCAGACCTAACCGATAAAATGAAACGCAGCTTCTTCCAGGCAGCGGTCACATCGATACTGCTATATGGATGCACTACATGGACGCTAACAAAACGGCTGGAGAAGAAACTGGATGGCAATTACACAAGAATGCTGCGTGCAATCCTGGACAAGTCCTGGCAGCAGCACCCCACAAGACACCAACTGTACGGCCACCTGCCCCCTATCACGAAAACTATTCAAGTTAGACGAACCAGACATGCAGGACACTGCTGGAGAAGCAGGGACGAACTCATAAGAGATGTACTCTTATGGATCCCCACACATGGCCGCGCAAAAGCAGGACGACCAGCTCGAACGTACATTCAGCAACTATGTGAGGATACAGGCTGTTGTCCTGAAGACCTACCTAGGGCGATGAACGATTGGGAGGAGTGGCGAGAGAGGGTCAGGGATATCCGTGCTACCAGCGCGATATGATGATGATGATGATGATGACTTATTCATTGATGCTTTTTTTTGTCTTTTTCCTCAACTTGCTGTTTATTGGTGTATTTTTCCCACTTTTTTCTTCTTTCTTAATTAGACCGTAAGTTTGATTTATATCATTCCTTCCACTTATTTTCTATATCTGTTAACACACACTGATTTTCTTCTTCTTCTTCTACTTCTTCTTCTTCTTCTTCTTCTTCTTCTTCTTCTTCTTTAAATGTTTTTCATTCCTTATTTCATCTTCTCTCCTTACATCTTGTTTTCCACTTCCATTTCTTCTTCTTATTCGTTGTCGTTTACTCTTCTTCATACATTCCTTCTCTCTGTATTTATTCTAACAATTCTACGTCTTTTAGACAACTTTTTCTTCAACTAATTTTCCATCGTCAAATTTTTCTCCTGACTGACTTCTCCTTCATTCAACCTTCTTCTTCTTCTTCTTCTTCTTCTTCTTCTTCTTCTTCTTCTTCTTCTTCTTCTTCTTCTTCTTCTTCCAAAGATGTTGATCATCAGTTTATTTCTCCCATTTCGTTTATTCCTTTTTTATATATTCATTATAAGTTTTTCTACATCTCATTTTGCCCTTCACCCAACCTTCTGTTCCTTTTACCCTGAGTTTTTCCAACCCCTTCTTTAGCCCCCTACCCAAACCATTTCTACTTTTATCTCTCCCAGAACTTATTCACAATTTTTGATACTTTGACATATCTTTCAACATTAATTTTACCTACGCACGCCAAATTTATTATTGAAGCTTTACCCTCCCGCTACCAATCTGTTCGTTTTAAGATGAATATACTGAATGCCTTGCTTTGAACTTTACCCTTGATACATTCGTCTTCTTGAATTTTGGCAACACTTAAAGGAAAAAGGAAAAAAAGAAATCTGCACATCCGTAAACACTTTCATGCCCTTCGTATCGGTGTCCATTTACATGGGAGGCAGGGTAGAGTAATTAAGTTTCTGCGTTGTGATGAAGCGACTTATTAGGCGAAGAATGTGGTGAAGACGATATTATTATTATTATTATTGAGGGACAGGTAAATATTCGCTGCTTCATATATCTATTAGGCAAAAGGATAGCTCTTTACGTGTGAATATGTGTTTTTATTTAACTCTATCTTACCCGCGTAAGATTTTAAAACCTGCATACACATTGCTTATAATATTTATTGGTTTGTTTGTTATTTTTTGTTGATTTTCTTTCAGTGATATACAAATGTCCGAAGTTAATAAACAAGTAATATGGCAAAAAATAAATATAAAATACGATAAAATTTTAAACCAGGTCATCTTTAAGTAAAGTTTGAAAGGCACGAAATCTTTCATAATAACTGGTTACAGACATTTGCCATTATCTAGTAGGTTGTAATCGAGTTTTACTAGTACCCGTTTAATGAATCTGTAAACCTAATGTACATCATTCGGTAGTGTCCATCGCTTCTCGAAATTACTGACCAACAGATTGTATTAGTTGTAAGTAACTATACCCGACACAACATATCAAAAACCCACCATATGTTACTTTTACAAATCTTGGGCTTTCTGATTATTTTTCGTGAATATGAAAGTAAAATTAAAAAAATCTTAAATAAAAAATTTAAACACCTACATTTCCAAGCCATCTTCGAGTAAGGTTTGAAAGTTTCGATACCCGCTGATGGTTTCATTTCATTGTAACTGGACGGGAAATCCCCCACGGATGTTTCCCATAATCTTTTTCATAATCTTTTGTCTTGATCTTCATGTAGAACGTCGGGTTGGTAAGCTAAGTAATTCTCCTTTATGCTATCTCTCAGGTCAATGCACGTTATCTTTCTTTTTATACTTTTTGTCCTTGCTACACTTTCAACCGTTTCTTCGTTAAAACCTTTCTTTTTTTTCCAGACCTTTAAGGGTGGGATCCTCAGGGTGTAATGGTTAAAGTGATAGACCGCGGAATCATAGCGAGCCAGTTCGAAATTCAGTCTTGCTAGAACGTTCACTTTCGGGCAAATACCCTTGGGAAAGGCATGAACACCCTTATCCTCGAAACTATGGGTTAAATAGCCCCACTACTGTTCTTCTTAATGGATAGATTTGGCATAAATTAACTTACGAATGTTGATATGCCATTAAACAAAGAAACCAAATCAGAATTTTAAAAACGTCGTATTTCTTCTTTTTTTAATTTTTTTCCGCTCGTGATGTATAAATGATTGTCACTAGTTAAAAGAAAGTTTTAAAGATTCAACACCAGCAGTTGATTTCCTTTTAAAATAAATGAACGGGGAAATATTTGAGACATACTTTGATTTTTCCTCACTTTTTAAAAATAAAACAGCTTTAATTTCCATAAGGAATAAAAGCTTCTTTTTTGTCTGTCTAAATGACGAATTAAAAAGGAGCTTTTTTCATCATATAATTTGTGCAATTGGAACAAAAAATTCTGCTGCTAAAATATGAATTCGGCTCAACATCCATCGTTCAACTCCGATCCCTTCATTGAAAGTGATACATCTTAGATATTCAAGCATTAAGCTGTACGTCAGATTTGATGCCTCCAGGTGCGCAATGGATAAACTTATCATTACGAAAAACTATTCAAAAGAGTAATAACTTTTGTCATCGATGAAAGCTCAAATTGTCTGACACTGTGCCAGACTAAGACAAGATTAGTAAATAACCAGTTTCTCCGTCATTCTCCTATTTTTTTTCAAATTCCGACAAAATGCATGTTTACAATACCAAGTGGAGGTTGATTTCCATAATTTTATGATAGTTTAATACATCTCAAAACATCAATGTTTGTCCCCACATAAGATTGATGATTTTCAATAAATAATTTAATGTTGTCTTCGTGTATCATGTTAAACTATTTTTGAAGTGAAAATTACAATAATAGTTCAATAAAGTTTACAGCCTCTTTAAAATTGATAGCCCCCTAATTCACTAAAGGTTGGTGGAAGCCTAAAGAGGTATATTTGCCATCAAGGTTATCTCTACCGAGTTCAGTTTCCACTTGGTGCTTCGTATATCTGACCTTAAGACAATGTACACAAAGCTTTATTATTTGTTCATATATTCGCTCTAATGGTCTTCTGTCTTCTTTTCTTATACTCTCATTACTATCCTAAGCTTTTTCCCGCTTCATTAACCACTACTGCAATCTTCAATTTTATGAAATAAAAATAGTTGTTTTGTCTTATTCAAATAATGATCCCTTGCTTCTACAGCTTCTAAAAGAATAACTTTTTTGAAGGAGTAGTACTTGCGCAAGTGGGCAGAATAAAGGAGTTCGACAATTTTAGAAATCCAATATCTATTTCTGAGTTCTTTTTATTAGCTTCTTCATTGGTGTGTCCTTAAGTCAGACTGTGCAGATCTAAGTAGAAAACTATGAAAATATAATAACAATTGAAAGCAGCCGTTTTTATCATCTTTATTTAATGTACTTGTATTTCACTGGCTATTATCACGTGACCTCACCGCCAAAAAATCATCCCGTTATCAACGTCAAGATTAAATTACCACACATAGGCGCAACAGATGTGCTACCCTTACATTAACAGGAAAATGTTGTGCATAGAATATCTTGTTCTCTTAGGCTTCTTCTATTTCAATTCTGACTCCTAAATCTAAAATCTGCACAAAGATCTTTGGAATGTTTATTCAGCAACCTTAGGATATTCACTGGAATAGTTCTGCCAACGCTTTTAGCAAGTTATCTTTAAAACCAAGCATATGTCTTCTAGACATAGAGCAATCGGATTGAATACAGTTAATACGGGTGCATGATTTATGATACGGCCATCTTTTAATCACTGGTCGTGAATACTACATTTCTACGCATCGTTTATTCATAAAATCATGAAATACGAAAATAATATCCTTCTAAAATCTTCTTCAGAATCGATCAAAAAATCACAAAGACGAACAGAGTTGTCAAACTAGTAACTTACTTTTTATACCTCCGATAAAAATCGTTAATAGTCCCTTTAATCTTTAAAAATAGATACAGATTTTATTCAAATATTGATCCTTATTATCTACAACCGTTGTGAGTATTCCCTTTCATAAATTACTAAACATTAATATTTGAACAAGCAGATTGACTAAAAGACTTTCGAAACTAATAGACATTGGGATATATTAATAAAAAATACACCCCGGACAAGCGAAATAATTTTAAAAAAGGGATTCAATTCATATATATATATATATATATATATATATATATATATATATATATAAAGTAAAATAAATTTGGTGACCGTTGTCGAGGGTGACCCGAAGGCTTCCTTTTCGATAGCTACTACACCAAGGTGTAGCGGAGGGTGCTACTCCTTTCCCTGGGTTATTCCACTTTACTCTTGATTCGATTCTTACCTTACAATGCTGAGTGTTAAGCAAGGTGGCATCAAGTACCATTTTTTGAGTCTTTGGTATGACTCGTCCTGAGATTTAACCCAGGTCTCCCGGGCCATTGGCGAACACCCTAACCATTATGCCAATGTCCGGTCGATTTAGACCGGCTCATTGGTCCAGTGGGTAGAGTGTTTGCCATTGGTCCGGGAGACCTGGGTTCAATTCCAGATCGCGTCATACGAAAGCCCTTGAAAATGGTACTTGATCCCTCCTTGGTTAACACTCAACAATATAAGGTACGTATCAAGGGTAAAGTGGAGCAATCCAGGGAAAGGAATAGCGCCCACCCCTACACCTTGGTGTAGTAGCAATCGAAATATGAGCCTTCTGGTCGCCCTTGACTACGGTCGCCAACTTTATTTTACTTACTTTATATATAAGTAATATAAGGTACGTATCAAGGGTAAAGTGGAGCAATCCAGGGAAAGGAATAGTGCCCACCCCTACACCTTGGTGTAGTAGCAATCGAAATATGAGCCTTCTGGTCGCCCTTGACTACGGTCGCCAACTTTATTTTACTTACTTTATATATATATATATATATATATATATATATATATATATATATATATATATATATATATATAATGCAAATAGAACAAAACTCAAAGCTGGTTAAGTTGTTATCATAAGTTTATTTCAGCGAAGAATATCATTATACACTTCGACTCTTCAGATGATATTACAAGCTTAATTTGTTGTTGAAAAACACCAAAAATCGATTAGGTATATATATATATATATATATGTGTGTGTGTGTGTGTGTGTGTGGGTGGGTGTCTGTCTGTCTGTCTGTCGGTCTGTGTGGGCATAAAAAACTTTTTTCATATATATATATATATATATATATATATATATGTGTGTGTATTGTAATTGATATTTGCTATTTCTCACCCTTAAATTAAGCGTGTAAAGTCATCTGATGGAACAAAGAGTATAATGATATTCTTTGCTGAAACAGATTTATAATGTCAATTTAACCAGCTTTGGATTTTCTTCCACTTACATTGTGAACGCTCTGTATGTGAGTTTCATTATATAAATCTGAAAAGGAATATATAACAAAATTCATACATCGACCACTCCCTTAAATTTATATGAAATTTATCATATGTTCTATACACGAATAATCCTCACCCATTGTCTTCGGACGCCGACTGGATATTAAACACACACACACACACACACACACACACACACACACACACACACACATATATATATATATATATATATATATATATATATATATATATATATAGTTTTTGGTATTGAGCTATAGACTGAATCGAATTAGCTAATTCCGAATCCGAGATTTTGTACAATATATACATAGACCCACCTGTAAATCTTAACCCTTTCACCCCTTTGAGTAGTAATTGTTCTTATTAAGAACTTTGTAAAAACAAGGATTATAAGATTGATGTTGATACTAAGACTTATATATAAAACTGAACTCATAGAAAAATAATACAAGACTGAAAATAACCATTTTTCTTTGACTCAAGTTAAGAGAACGAATGTTTGTCAAGCTAAAAGGTAAACTGAGAAGTTGGCATGGGATTCATTTGTATCAATTTTACATAGATTTCTCGTGTCTTATTGAAATTAAAACGATTCTTATTTAATAAAAACAAGCTATCAGTGCAACAAAATCCTTATCTCGATTTCCCTCACCGAATCTGGATACGTTAAGAGATGATTGTGAAGAAATATTACGTCAATATAACCCATGGAAAGAAGATACCAAGCGCATTTCAACGCAAATACGATGTGTGCTTAATACTAGCTTCTACAGCGATATATGAGCACCTCCAACAAACGCAAGAATTGATGTCTTCAACATTTTAAAAGGCTAGTGACCAATCTTTAAATTGAATAAATTCAGGATGCATATTCTATTACTTAATAATGGACAGTTTTTTCTCATCAACATAATTTTAGCAAATGAGATAGGATGAATATTACCTGAGACGATTTACAATATAATATGGCATGCGAGGGAACATTTGGTATATAACATTTTCCTGATTATATCTTAAAAGTGTGATGGTTAAATTCTTATTTCACATTTGAATTCAGGGTTCCGAAATCATTAAAGAAAATAACAAATTCCTTTAGTAGCAGACGAAAGTTTTTTTTTCAGTGTTATCAAACCACATTGCTTAGTAATCAAGTTAGAATGGTGGTGGATCGAAAGCATAATGAATTAGAATGGAAAATAGTTGGAAAAAATTTATAATTAAGCACTGCTTTTGTCTACGTACGCATCATCAATATTTTAACATTTCTATCGATAGTGTTTCCAATCGTTAAAAACCACGGACTTGAAAATATTTAAATAACATTATTCCCATAATAATGATAGGTCCTTTTTTTTTCTTTTTATTAAACGAGTTATATTATGCATCTGCTGTGTTCCATAGAGACTGAAGCTGTATTGACCAAGACGGAAATTAACGACGTACAAAATATTAATTTTGTCTAAAATACTTATTTCCTCAAGTTTTCCTACCAAGCACATGTGAACACATCCTTTTGTAATGCATGGAACTGCACCATCAGTTTTATTTTAATGTCCTTCACTCTCTCAAATCTTAGCCATGAGAGAAATCATAGCAAAGAAGAAAAACGCCCCTTGTTTTATTCTTGTAAGTATGGAGAGTGCTACACTTACACAATCGTGTTTTTGCCTTAAATCTTTCATTTAAAAATTATCACATTTTTTTTCAAAATTGTAAAACCTCGCCTGGGTGAAGTAAAGACGTCTAGACGTCTCTAGATGATTATATTATTATAGAAACTAGATAGATATGTCCATTTACAATTTTAATTTAAGATTTAAAAATGTTTAAAGTTCTAATGTTTTTTTTCTTTTTTGTCATGCCTATCAGGCAAATAATCAATGAATTTGAAACTCTCAATTTTCTTTTGCTCATCTGAAAGCAATCTAGATTCAAAATTATATTTTATTTTACAAACACACATCTATAAAAAATATTTTAGACTTTTGGTTTATTTTCTTGAAAAAATAATTTGAATTTAATGTGATTAAATCTTGTTTTTCCTTTCTCCCAAAAAAAAATTAAAATCAGGATATTTTACAGATATTTTAAAATCTATTTTATTTCGACGTAAAAGAATTGGAAATTTTTTTTTTTCTCGAATTTGCGATTCCTCTTTTTTTATATATTGATCATAAAATAACTTTTTTGTGTGTGTCCAATACTTTTCTTAATCTAAGGGATTAATCGATTTTAAGAGAAAAACTCAAATCTCAACGAATCATTTTAAAGAATGTAATACTGATATGAATTAAAGGGGCACTTATTATCAGAACTTGTTCACTTAATTTATGTCTATTTTAGCAATTTCTCCTATCGCTATCTTTTTTTTATTTTTACTATCTATCTATCTATCTATCTATCTATCTATCTATCTATCTATCTGTTTAGCTATTACGTCCACTTTTAGATAGATACTCTTAGGAAAGGTATGAACCTCCTTATCCTATCCTCCCAGCTATGTGTTAAATAGTACCACTACTGTTTCGGGCGTAGTGGTTTGTGGTTCTTTTATAGTTACTAATAAAGTGCTTGTTTTGATTGGAGTGTGATCATTTTTAATTCAAATAATTTATTTATTGAAGCAGTACATCCTTTTTTTGTGCACGTATACATTTGTATATACATGTATGTACATCGGTTGTTCTTTTCTTTTCTTTTCTGATGCAGTCAAAAATTCGGAGAATCGAAAACCAAAATAATTTATGAAACTTTTTCTCACCTATATTGTTAAAAAAACACATTTTTTAACGATTTAGAATCATAGATAAATTATCAACTTTTAAAATATAATTTTGATCCAATCTCAATCTTATAAATAACTATAAAATAAATACATCGTCACAAGGATATACAGATTGACAAATTTTCTCGAATATTATAACTAATGAACGTTTGCTTCCATGCTAAATCAATGAATTTCAGCAAAGAATCTAAATTTAATTTACATCACGTTTCATAGTGGTGCATAGTATCTAGGCTAATCTCAAGACACCGTAAAAATACTCAAATAATATCGAAGTTACAAAGTTAAACGCAGTGCATATATGTATACGCGTGTTTAAATATGCACACACACACACACACACACACACACACACACACACACACACACACACACACACACATATATATATATGTATATATATATATATATATATATACCGTATTAAAAAAACTTTTTAAAATTACTCATAATTTTTGTAATAATAATTATTTCAGCAGACCCTATACTTCTAAAATGTTAGATCTGCATCTTATATATATATATATATATATATATATATATATATATATATATATGTGTGTGTGTGTGTGTGTATCTGTGTGTGTATATATATATATATATATATATATATATATATATATATATATATATATATATATGTATATATATATTACAGGCAAAAAGATTGGGGATACTTTGTTTTTCTTTTAAAATATCTTTAGATGATATATTTTCTTCCATTCAGTAATCTTTCTTTCTCAACCTTTCTTCTTACAAACATTCTTCTCTATCAACCAAAAAGTTTTAATTTGAACTCCTATGTCCACAATACCTTTTGCTAAATTATAAATACTTTGTATGAGATACGTTATATTTTGTTTTCTCCATAAACATTTTGGTTGACATTTTTACATAAGCAAAATATTCAACTAAGTTAGATGTTAATAAAAGAAGGAAGTTACTTACCAAGTAACAGAAACTTCCTTCTTTTATTAACAAGTACTTGCTTATGTTGTGACACTGGTTGCGTTTATAAGAAACATTCATTTTGGCTAAAACATAGCCGTCGCTTTTCGTAATAAAAATATTGTTCATTACCGCTGTATTTTCATAGTTTTACTCATTTATTTTTAGAAATAATTTATACAAAATGCAGTATCTAAGCAGTTAAACATTGAGATAATGACCCAAATTAAAATTTCACTGCAAGAAGGTTACTTTTAAAGATAATTTACGTAGAAGTTGAAAATTTCTGGACATGGAGCCAGACATTTGTTAGAAAGGCAAAGATTGACAGAGAAAGAGCGACAGCACTAAAATTTACTACTTTTGCTGAAGATAAATACTTGATTATTGAAAGACATTGAATGAAAACTCATCGAGAGTTGACAACTGAGCTTAATTCTTTTCGACAGCAAGCAGTTTTGCTTTCAACTGGAATTAGATCAGCGGGTCTCAGTGGGTTCATAGTCATGTTACGGAAGGTGAATAAGATGAAAGTAATCTCATGTGCAAAAAGCATGAGAACAGGTCATTAAAATGGTAGCAAAATATATTACACATAGAGAGGTCCAAATTTGAATTGTGGTAAGAAAAAAGAGTGTATTAGAAGAATGCCTGTTGAAAGAATGAATGAGGTATGTGTGCTTCTTACAGTTAAGAATAGTGGTGGGTCTATTATGGTATTAAGATTTGGGGAATGGAAGACTGAAGATTTGATTCAAGTCAAGGAAATTAAGAAAAATATCATTTGATTTCTCAAAGACAAGCTATAGAATCTGGTTTACGCAATATTGGAAAAAAAGTCTTCTTTAGAACAAACAACAATCCAAAATACTCTTCTAAATGATGTCAATATTAAAACAAGTGAAAAAAAAAAAAAAAAAGAGAGCTTCATAAATTCGGTCTTGTTTGTCCCACTCTCCTGACCTCTTTCTCAGAGAATTTCTATGGAATGAATTTGGTTGGCGATTTCGAAGAGAATGTCCTAAGAGTGCTGGAAGAATGCTTTTGAAGGTCAGCAAAAATATTTTTTCCAAATAAATTTGAAAAAGAAATTCAAGAAATCGTAAATTAAGTTAGGAGGTAGTTTTATTTAGGAAAACAAAATATGCTCCTGTTGTATTATTAAGAGATTATTTTTTATTAAACAAAAGGAAATACACTGTAATTACTGAAATGTAACTTTTTACTTATGAAAATTTAGAAATATTCCATTGTTCGTGGTATTTTATGAAATGCAGTATGTCCCCAAAATTGTGGCAGTAGTATATATATATATATATATATATATATATATATATATATATTCCCAAACTGACGTATGTCGACTGATGGCTGAGTGGTATGATATTAAGTCAAACATATAGTTGGGCAGGTTCCAATCCCAGCTTGATGCGTCCTGCCACACTGATGAGTTGTGATATAACGAAACAGTCTGTCTGTGGATGACTATATGCATAGTTATATATATATATATATATTTGTTGATATTGAGAAATCTGCACACACATTCACGCACACACACGTATATAAATATATGTATATAGTATTATCATATGACATATTTTTTAAACCAACACACACACACACACACACACATATATATATATATATACGACAAAATTTCCCGGCATTGCCTGCGAACAGAGACATTAGATTCAACATAATATACTGTCATTTCTCATTCCATTTTCATGAGGGTGTTCTGAGTATGAAACTAAACTTCATCCGTTCGTGTTGCTCGAGTACTGGAGATCTGGGGAGTGTGTAGTACTCCCTCATTGCCATCGGTCTCAAGTCTACCCTGACCCGGAGTGGACGTACATGTTAGGGCCCCAACTACGAATCATATTGAGCACTCTAAAAATTATTCAAATTCATTTTGACGATATGTTAAAAATCTTACGAAACAATAACATGAAAAATGAAAATATAACAGTAAAATAAACGCGATTCCCTAACATCTGTACATAAAATACACATTGATGGGGTGATAAAACATTTAAATCAATCAATGCAATAATGATGGATACAAAAGTCAGTATTAGGTAAAAAAAAACCAAAAAAATTGATATATTATTTTATGCAGGCAAATAAAAGTATTAATCGTTTTACAAATGAAACGTTACATTTCTGCGATTTTCAAAATAGATGAATTAAATAGACCCACCAAACAATGATCCAAAAGCAAAACCAAAACAAACCACTGAAGGCCTTGTGCGTTTTAGAGCTGAAAATGACTTGAATAACTAAATAATTTAATTATGTATGCAATCAACAAAACAATCGCTTCATTTTATGAAGACAACAAAAATCATATTAAAAACAAATAAGAAGACAACGTTATAAGTCACATTTTCAGTTTTATAACTGAATATTGTAAATTAGATATTCCCTTCAACTAAGGAATCGGTAGGTTAGCCCACACATAAAATGCATATAAAATGCATATCAATTGCATAGAGATGTAAATAAGTAACACCCAATATAGCATTCATTCATTAGAATAAACGGTGGTATTTTTGTTGTTTTATGTAACATGCACATCCGCGTGCACGCGCGGACGTATTTGCACATCTACATCCGCATACACTTCCACATCCAAACACCCATTCGTATACACATACACTCACCTGCAGCGTTCAAAGTTCAAAGGATTTTTGCATTTCACTTCGCGCGAATACCCGCTGGATGGGCACGAATCCACTTATTCTCTCTCCAGCAATGAATAAATATTCGAGCAGACTTAATATAGCAACTGGACTACGAGAAGGAAAACTTAAAACCAATTAAACTCATCGTAAAATTAACCTTAGGTTTGCAACTTGCTCACTGCAAAGTGTCTGCATACTCACACCAGCGTGCACATATATAGACACACATGGATAAAGAACTAACTTTATATACAGTGAGGTCTATGTGCATCCGTATACATAGGTGTACGCAGCAATTGTGCGAGTGTGTATAAACACAGCAGAAAGCCGAAAAGAGGTTCTGATCAGGGTGTCTCAATATACAAGGGACCCATGTGACGGCTAATAACTCTACAAATAATAATGTTATCTTCATTTGAAAGAAATGACTCAATATACATGGAACTCATTAAGACTGCTAATACCTCTACTAATAATAATAATGTTTTCATTTTTTGTTTCAGATTTGAAAATAGTATACTATAAAAACTATGAATCCTCGGTCACCATGCCTTGGACAAGAGAGGAAAATATTTTTTCGTCACACCTTATTTGGAAACAATATCGTTCAAAACTCTGGAAGCAAAATTTTGCAGGAAGTTTAACTTTAAAAATTGTCCCCAGAAAATCCAATTTTATCGTTGGTTACGCAGATTTCAAGCCACTAGGTCAGCAAACAACCTCAACAAGAAGGCAGAAAATCCCAGACGTGGTAAGAAGTTAACTGCAAGATGTCCTGAGAATATGGAAACGGTGAGAGATTCTGTCAGGAGTCCGAAAAATTCCTTTCGAAGATGTTCTCAGGAACTTGGTCATTCATATGCACTGTAGGATAAAGTCAATCAATTCCTGCTCTTGTCATCTGGTTTGACCTTTCTGAAGTGATATTATTGTTTTTTAAGACGTGAATAAAATATGACGATACAATATGAATTATCATATTAATAGGCTGCATCTATTTTTAGACACCCGGTAAGCAATTTAGAATAAGCGAAGATTCTCATTGATAAAATATACAAATAGATGCGAACATATAAAAAAGATAAAGAAAAATCGAGAAAATATGCAGAAAGATCCAAAATATACAAAGATATACAAAAATAGAGAAAACTTTATTGAACTAATGCTGCTCCTCTATAAGAGTGGCTTCTATAGAATAGAATAAAACAGGAATCGAAAGATAACCAGGAGAAGAAGCTAGACGGCAATTACACAAGAATGCTGCGTGCAATCTTGAACAAGTCCTGGCGACAACACCCCACAAGACACCTACTGTACGGCCACCTGCCTCCTATCACGAAAACTATTCAAGTTAGACGAACCAGACATGCAGGACACTGCTGGACAAGCAGGGACGAACTCATAAGAGATGTACTCTTATGGACCCCCACACATGGCCGTGCAAAAGCAGGACGACCAGCACGAACATACATTCAGCAGCTATGTGAGGATACGGGATGTTGTCCTGAAGACCTACCTAGGACGATGAACGATAGGGAGGAGTGGCGAGAGAGGGTCAGGGATATCCGTGCTACCAGCGCGACATGATGATGATCATGATTATTAAAAATATAGAAAATATATAAAAGGATTCAAAATATACAAAAATATACAAAAAGATGCATTGTACTTGTTTAAGCGACAAAAAGAAAAAAAGAAAAGAAATAAGATTTTAAAAACTAATGTCAATTGTTTAAAAGATTAACTGGTTCAGAGTTGGAAGTACGACAAAAATCAAAAGAAATGAGATTTTAAAAAAGAAACCTAAATTAAAAATCTCGAATCACCAAGTAAGTTGTATATTTTCTTTTTCTTTTTTAAGTAGAATAATTATATTGCACGTTGAAGTGCCATAAACGGAAAATCCGGCAAACACTTACGAGCGACATATGAAACCACTGGACATCTGTTTCAACCTTATTAGGTCTCATCAGCAATGTATACCGTGATCTCCCCACTGGAGGTCACCGTGTCCTCAGTAAAGAGTACGGATGTAACTTACGAGGCATATTAAGGTTAATTGACTGTGCAGCTGCGATGATTAGTTAATTTGGCATGGCTTGTGTTCGATGTGGTTGAGGTCCGGCTCTGCATTCTGTTGTCGCTGGTTCAATATTCATCCCTATAAGGAAATTATTATTATCTGGTTATGAATGAAAATAATACTCTTTTATTATTGTTACACTTTCGGTTAATATTTTAAGATCATATAACGCTATTGTACAAACAAATATATTTCTATCATGTGCCGTTTTTATTGCCATACTTTAAGATACAAATTTCGAACTATTAACACTGATTAAATATTATATATATATAGTTTGAGATTTTCAGGGTGTTTTAAAAAATGGATATCATTTCGTTATCTAATAACTTGACAAATTCTCATTCAAAAGACCCGGAATCTAACAGCGTATGTTGAAACAAATCCAAATTATCTCTTTTAATTCTTTTTGTTTTCTTTTCCAGCGAATGGTATTTCTACCAGAATAAAAATCATCGAATATCAAACATAAAATTTTGAGTAACGAATTTATATGATTTTTTCTGAATCACCCTGCATATATATATTAAACAAAGTACGATTCTTTCGCCAACTTTTTCCCTTATCGTATTCAGTTTACAAGATAGAGCGCTTGTGTGGTGAAATTAACTTCAAAATGTTGGTTTGGTTTGATTTGTAGAGAAGAGGAAAATCTCATATTTTGTTTTGGCGCGCTATTTAATTCGACACCGAATTTCACCCAATCAGGATGACATATCCCATTCAGCCCGGACCTTCATTTCCGGCTACCAAACGGGTGAGCGGCCAAACACACTCTTTTCGGCTGGAGGCGGCGACTAGAACGGACGTGTCTCTGGTCGCCCCTGCTTAGCGATGCCTTATAGCTAAACAAGCCACCCGGTGTGGACATATCACCGTGGCTTTAACCCTAGCAGCAGCAACATGGACATTCAACGAGGGAACCTTCTAATTTATGGATTCTTTGCGTCTAATATTTTAGACCAAGGAATCCCAGTTGAATATGAATTAGATACGTTCAACATGCCTTCCACAAGCACCACAGAAATTTACTATGTCGATTCGAGCGCCACTCCGCTCTCGACAAGTTCCCTTTTCACCTCTGGTACACTGTAATGGAGACAACGCACGCCTCTCCCCGAAACACCAGACACACGAAGCTACACGGTGGCCTTGAATACTTCCCTCACACATCCAACGACACGCTGTCATTTCCAACATCCCGCTAAGCTATCGCGTCTCCAAAAAACCCACAAGCCTAAATACCACGAGTTTTGCAGCGCCAAGAACAAACCTCCTCAAAGCTGCAAATAAAGAACTTTCGTTGTTGTGTTACCAAAGAATAGTTTCGCAATTCATTTCTTGTGCCATAAAATCTATAGTGTTCGGGAAAATAACTAATTCCCACAAAACATGCTATAAAATGGTGAAACCGACGTGATTTGGCACATTCTGAATTGCAAGACAAAGAAAAAAAACTATTCATAACAACACCTTTCGACCTACTTCATCTTCAACCACCTTATTATTTCCAACAAGCATTGGCGAGGACCTTACCGCACCCGGAGAGGAAACGACACAACGTAGACACACATACGTTACACCCTTTTCCTCGCTTACCAACAACAAAAAATTTCAAACATCACTAAAATTAACGTTCTGATAACAAACACAGCCTTACGAACATTAATCAACCCCACGAAAGAAACAAAAACAGCGAAACATCCAGAAAAATTTTCAAATGTCCCGCCGAATTATCTTCAAGGACTATCCAAACAATGTGGAATTTTTTTTCAGCAAAACTATCAACACATTTTTTTTTACTTCCTAACTCGCAAAATAGGTAACTTTAACTTTCACTCATCCTACTCCTATTTTGTTTTCTACAGCAACGTGGGTTACCTCTCCCACCACCTCACTAAAACCTATAGCGACTGCTATCAATTCCAGAGAACCCAAAAGAAAAAACTCACACTACTCCTCTGAAGTACACTGCTACTCCTGTATGCCAATTTCTCGGCTCATGAACTTTTTCTCAGTGACATTTTGTTTTAAAAAAAAACAAAAAAAACGTACCACTAGGTGCACAAAAAAAGAACTAAACAGGACACTTTCCCTTTTTTCTTATTAATTTGCTTTTGTTCGTTTTTCTTTATATATGTATGTATTATATTTCATTGTTTGTATTTGCTCTTTCGTGTTGTGACACTCGTGGCTTCTTTTCTTTCTTTTCTCTTCTCTTACAATTTTGTGTATCGAATATCAGGTATTCCATACCTGAAATTCTAGGGCCAACCTATGTAGAGAAGAGGAAAATCTCATATTTTGTTTTGGCGCGCTATTTAATTCGACACCGAATTTCACCCAATCAGGATGACATATCCCATTCAGCCCGGACCTTCATTTCCGGCTACCAAACGGGTGAGCGGCCAAACACACTCTTTTCGGCTGGAGGCGGCGACTAGAACGGACGTGTCTCTGGTCGCCCCTGCTTAGCGATGCCTTATAGCTAAACAAGCCACCCGGTGTGGACATATCACCGTGGCTTTAACCCTAGCAGCAGCAACATGGACATTCAACGAGGGAACCTTCTAATTTATGGATTCTTTGCGTCTAATATTTTAGACCAAGGAATCCCAGTTGAATATGAATTAGATACGTTCAACATGCCTTCCACAAGCACCACAGAAATTTACTATGTCGATTCGAGCGCCACTCCGCTCTCGACAAGTTCCCTTTTCACCTCTGGTACACTGTAATGGAGACAACGCACGCCTCTCCCCGAAACACCAGACACACGAAGCTACACGGTGGCCTTGAATACTTCCCTCACACATCCAACGACACGCTGTCATTTCCAACATCCCGCTAAGCTATCGCGTCTCCAAAAAACCCACAAGCCTAAATACCACGAGTTTTGCAGCGCCAAGAACAAACCTCCTCAAAGCTGCAAATAAAGAACTTTCGTTGTTGTGTTACCAAAGAATAGTTTCGCAATTCATTTCTTGTGCCATAAAATCTATAGTGTTCGGGAAAATAACTAATTCCCACAAAACATGCTATAAAATGGTGAAACCGACGTGATTTGGCACATTCTGAATTGCAAGACAAAGAAAAAAAACTATTCATAACAACACCTTTCGACCTACTTCATCTTCAACCACCTTATTATTTCCAACAAGCATTGGCGAGGACCTTACCGCACCCGGAGAGGAAACGACACAACGTAGACACACATACGTTACACCCTTTTCCTCGCTTACCAACAACAAAAAATTTCAAACATCACTAAAATTAACGTTCTGATAACAAACACAGCCTTACGAACATTAATCAACCCCACGAAAGAAACAAAAACAGCGAAACATCCAGAAAAATTTTCAAATGTCCCGCCGAATTATCTTCAAGGACTATCCAAACAATGTGGAATTTTTTTTCAGCAAAACTATCAACACATTTTTTTTTACTTCCTAACTCGCAAAATAGGTAACTTTAACTTTCACTCATCCTACTCCTATTTTGTTTTCTACAGCAACGTGGGTTACCTCTCCCACCACCTCACTAAAACCTATAGCGACTGCTATCAATTCCAGAGAACCCAAAAGAAAAAACTCACACTACTCCTCTGAAGTACACTGCTACTCCTGTATGCCAATTTCTCGGCTCATGAACTTTTTCTCAGTGACATTTTGTTTTAAAAAAAAACAAAAAAAACGTACCACTAGGTGCACAAAAAAAGAACTAAACAGGACACTTTCCCTTTTTTCTTATTAATTTGCTTTTGTTCGTTTTTCTTTATATATGTATGTATTATATTTCATTGTTTGTATTTGCTCTTTCGTGTTGTGACACTCGTGGCTTCTTTTCTTTCTTTTCTCTTCTCTTACAATTTTGTGTATCGAATATCAGGTATTCCATACCTGAAATTCTAGGGCCAACCTATGTAGAGAAGAGGAAAATCTCATATTTTGTTTTGGCGCGCTATTTAATTCGACACCGAATTTCACCCAATCAGGATGACATATCCCATTCAGCCCGGACCTTCATTTCCGGCTACCAAACGGGTGAGCGGCCAAACACACCCTTTTCAGCTGGAGGCGGCGACTAGAACGGACGTGTCTCTGGTCGCCCCTGCTTAGCGATGCCTTATAGCTAAACAAGCCACCCGGTGTGGACATATCACCGTGGCTTTAACCCTAGCAGCAGCAACATGGACATTCAACGAGGGAACCTTCTAATTTATGGATTCTTTGCGTCTAATATTTTAGACCAAGGAATCCCAGTTGAATATGAATTAGATACGTTCAACATGCCTTCCACAAGCACCACAGAAATTTACTATGTCGATTCGAGCGCCACTCCGCTCTCGACAAGTTCCCTTTTCACCTCTGGTACACTGTAATGGAGACAACGCACGCCTCTCCCCGAAACACCAGACACACGAAGCTACACGGTGGCCTTGAATACTTCCCTCACACATCCAACGACACGCTGTCATTTCCAACATCCCGCTAAGCTATCGCGTCTCCAAAAAACCCACAAGCCTAAATACCACGAGTTTTGCTGCGCCAAGAACAAACCTCCTCAAAGCTGCAAATAAAGAACTTTCGTTGTTGTGTTACCAAAGAATAGTTTCGCAATTCATTTCTTGTGCCATAAAATCTATAGTGTTCGGGAAAATAACTAATTCCCACAAAACACGCTATAAAATGGTGAAACCGACGTGATTTGGCTCATTCTGAATTGCAATCAAAGAAAAAAAACTATTCATAACAACACCTTTCGACCTACTTCATCTTCAACCACCTTATTATTTCCAACAAGCATTGGCGAGGACCTTACCGCACCCGGAGAGGAAACGACACAACGTAGACACACATACGTTACACCCTTTTCCTCGCTTACCAACAACAAAAAACTTCAAACATCACTAAAATTAACGTTCTGATAACTAACACAGCCTTACGAACATTAATCAACCCCACGAAAGAAACAAAAACAGCGAAACATCCAGAAAAATTTTCAAATGTCCCGCCGAATTATCTTCAAGGACTATCCAAACAATGTGGAATTTTTTTTCAGCAAAACTATCAACACATTTTTTTTTACTTCCTAACTCGCAAAATAGGTAACTTTAACTTTCACTCATCCTACTCCTATTTTGTTTTCTACAGCAACGTGGGTTACCTCTCCCACCACCTCACTAAAACCTATAGCGACTGCTATCAATTCCAGAGAACCCAAAAGAAAAAACTCACACTACTCCTCTGAAGTACACTGCTACTCCTGTATGCCAATTTCTCGGCTCATGAACTTTTTCTCAGTGACATTTTGTTTAAAAAAAAAACAAAAAAAACGTACCACTAGGTGCACAAAAAAAGAACTAAACAGGACACTTTCCCTTTTTTCTTATTAATTTGCTTTTGTTCGTTTTTCTTTATATATGTATGTATTATATTTCATTGTTTGTATTTGCTCTTTCGTGTTGTGACACTCGTGGCTTCTTTTCTTTCTTTTCTCTTCTCTTACAATTTTGTGTATCGAATATCAGGTATTCCATACCTGAAATTCTGGGGCCAACCTATGTAGAGAAGAGGAAAATCTCATATTTTGTTTTGGCGCGCTATTTAATTCGACACCGAATTTCACCCAATCAGGATGACATATCCCATTCAGCCCGGACCTTCATTTCCGGCTACCAAACGGGTGAGCGGCCAAACACACTCTTTTCGGCTGGAGGCGGCGACTAGAACGGACGTGTCTCTGGTCGCCCCTGCTTAGCGATGCCTTATAGCTAAACAAGCCACCCGGTGTGGACATATCACCGTGGCTTTAACCCTAGCAGCAGCAACATGGACATTCAACGAGGGAACCTTCTAATTTATGGATTCTTTGCGTCTAATATTTTAGACCAAGGAATCCCAGTTGAATATGAATTAGATACGTTCAACATGCCTTCCACAAGCACCACAGAAATTTACTATGTCGATTCGAGCGCCACTCCGCTCTCGACAAGTTCCCTTTTCACCTCTGGTACACTGTAATGGAGACAACGCACGCCTCTCCCCGAAACACCAGACACACGAAGCTACACGGTGGCCTTGAATACTTCCCTCACACATCCAACGACACGCTGTCATTTCCAACATCCCGCTAAGCTATCGCGTCTCCAAAAAACCCACAAGCCTAAATACCACGAGTTTTGCAGCGCCAAGAACAAACCTCCTCAAAGCTGCAAATAAAGAACTTTCGTTGTTGTGTTACCAAAGAATAGTTTCGCAATTCATTTCTTGTGCCATAAAATCTATAGTGTTCGGGAAAATAACTAATTCCCACAAAACACGCTATAGATTTCAAGAGATGTTGACGGACGTCTTTCAACTTTTATCATAAGTCTCTTCTTTGTTAAATGGCATATCAACCTTCGTTGGACACTTAATGCCAAAGTCATCCTTGTAAAATGAAAGTAAGTAAAAGTAAAGTCGACGACCATAGTCGGGGATGACCGAAGGCTCCTTTTTCAATAGCTACTACACCGAAGTGTAGGGAAAGGCGCTACTTTATTCCCTGGATTGCACCGATTTACTCTTGATCCGTACCTTATAATGCTAAGTGTTATGCAAGGAGGCAGCAAGTACCATTTTTTGACTCTTTGGTATGACTCGACCTGGGATTGAACCCCGATCTCTTTAAATAGGGAGTGGAGTAAAAAGTTTCATATCTTTCCTAAGAGTATTCGTCGGTAAGATAACATTATAGACAAACTGGAATTCGAACTCTCCCTACGACCTTGTAGCTAAAGCGCTGGACTGTGATATAATAGAAAAACGAATGAGTTTAGTTGTCTGAAGAATTGTTTGAACGATATCTAATATTTTAAATTTTTTTTCATAAAAATGTTATCCTTGAAATTTAAAAAAAAACCTACCATATTTCTCGCTATAAAAGTCGCATGTTTGCAAAGGTATTTGCCTAACTGCTTCTCACTAAAACCTCTTTAAACTTCATAATGAGACTTTAAACTTCAGTTGATAAATCTCTCGTCATAATTTCAGTAAATGGGACACGGTATGGTATTGTCAGGTAGCACTTTAATCCTAAATATGCTTCTTATATGTCGGTAAATAAATTGCTTCTCACTTTTTCATGGTGCATTTTGTGTAGGAAAGTGTGACTTTATTTGTCACACTTTCCTACAAATTACCCCTGATATATTATCTTACATATTTTATATACGAAGAAGAGTTATCTATCAGATATCCCCTAAACTATTATCTTAGACATTTTATAAACAAAGCTGAGCTATATGACAATTACCCCCGGAACTATAATCCGGCAGACCAATGTTTACCAGACACCGTAAATTGCTAATAGAAGTATTTGTAGTTTACGGTGTCTGGTAAACATAACAGCATATTATTCGAATATCATATGTAAACACAGTCTCTAATACATTAAATACAGGATTTCCCTTTGATTTTAATTTTAATTTTATATTTTATTTCATATTTCCTCTCTTAGAGATTTAAGCTACTTTAATGGCGAAGAAAATGAAATAAGTGGGTCGAGTTCAAATTTCTGTCTTGGCTGTTTGCGTTCACTTCATACTTAGTAAAATCATTCCATATCCTTTCGCTATGGAAGATATTTTAGGATAGACTCTTATATTTGGTCTTGACCGACAAACCATCTAGAAGTGCAATTCACAGTCACTAAGATACTCCGATATTGTTTTCAAATTCATTTGGACAATTCCCAAGTAATAAAATGTAACCTATTCTCGCTCAGCCTCTTTTAATCCGCGACTAAAATGACTCCAATTCCAACCTTCCCCAATGAGAATTTTGAGATGAATAATAGTAAGCTAAAAAAGATAAATAGTTGAATCCAAAAATAAGTTTTTTTTATCAACGGCTATCTAGAAAACACGTGCTGTGAAGCACGAGAAAAGTGTCCTTTGCATTAGTAGTTGGTCTGCCAAATCATGATAACTGATTATCTACCAGCTGCCTTGACTCTCTTCTTACTGCTGGATACAGGAAATAATAAAGGCTACACACGCGCTGGCTGTTTAGTTTTGATTTTCTGAAATGAAAGCAATAATCACAATCTTTTAGAATTAATAGCGAGCTAGCAATTTCCTCCTCAACAGCTTTCTATAGGATTTCCATGTTTACAATTTAAGTTAGAAAATTTCTCATATATTTGAAGTCACACACACACACACACACACACACACACACCGAAAGAGTTCCTGGGAAGAACTGTCATTTTATTTAAATCAGGTTCACCAACTTTTTAGACAATCTATCCATTCATGAAATAATTGACTCTTTATCGATTTGAAAGAATACTCAGTAAATAAAAAAACGCAATTTTTTCAGAAACTGGCTACAAAATCCTTCTCTACTGTTGTATATCTTCTACCCTCAGTGAATACTGTACTTGAAATAGCCACACTTTACTGGTTCCGTTACGTGGTTTGGGCGCGGAAGCGTTACTCATGTAGTGTGTCTTAGGCTGGAATAGCCTGGTTGGGCCAATATCTCTTAAGGTCTACAACTGATTTGAATTAAGAGTTTTCCTTCTTCGGTTGCCGTAACAAAGTTAAAGAGCACAGTCTGCCCTACTATTTTCCGATAGCATGATAGTGAACAGTTGAATTGATATCTTTCCAAAGGGTAATTAACTCTATGTAAAATGTAATCAGCTTCATTTAGGATTTGAACTCAGCTAGCTGAGTCCACTTCTTACGTTACGAAGTCCAATATTCATGAAATATTGGAACTCAAAATGTTTGGTGTATTCGTGGAAATTAGCTGTAGCAAAAGATTGATCATGGTTATGAAGGTCACAGACTACGGCCTTTGAAGGAAGCCGGAGGGTACAGCTTCCGAAACATTGTGGATGAAATAAATAAGATTTGAAAAACAGAGTGGGAAGTTTAACAGTTGTAAATGTTAATTGTGAATTCAAACATATATTTACCAACCCCTATGTCACCTGCAAAATGTGACGACACAAGGTCAAATCTTAAGCGGAATACGGCTGGTTTTAATTCAGTTTTCATTCTAGACTTGTTGCCTTACCAAGACTAAATAGTCCAGTTTGCTATAACCATAGCTCGAGAGAGGAAGGGGATGAATTCATTCGTTTTCCAAGTCCAAAGTGAGACACAGACGTCCAGGAATCGACCTCGACTCATCGAGTCAATTTCTTATGAAGATAGCCCTTATAACAAATGTTCCTAAGTCTTGAATCAAAAATAAAAGTTTCCAATCTTGTCAAAATACCTGCGAAAACATTGCAAATTGATGTATGGAAGAAATGCGCAATGTAGGGAATCATAATAATTAAAATTAATATTAATTTTTTTTTCGTAATAACAGCGTTGGTCTTTCAAATCTTAATGATCCCTTCGGAATCTTTACCATTTATCAGCATTTTGCTTACTCTTATTCATTTCCAAAGATCGATATCTATCCATCTCCGATTAAACTTTTTGGTGTAATAATAATCTTCGTAGGGAAATGAACAAAACTGTTTTCATTCATAATAGTGCTAAAATATGACTATATTCGTACTTGTCTTTAATTGGAATCACTTTGAGATGAGGTTTCTTAATCTGAGAATCAATTTTTATTTATTGCGGACGTTTTTCCTCATGTTGGTAGTTTTTGTGTTGTTTCTTCTTTCACTAGGTTTCGGCCAAATTTCACCTCTGGCCTTCTTCAGGTGATTTTTACCGCGACATCGGATAGGAATGCTGAGTCTTGTAACCGTATCCCCAGTAATTACTGCCTCCCATAGTTGTTGTCTATCGCACCACGTTTTTGACCAAGTAAACCTCTGGCCGGCTTGGGTAGGATTTGAAACTGCTATCTTCTGACAACACAACACAAAAACAACCAACATGAGGAAAAAAAGTCCGCAATAAATAAAAATTGATTCTCAAATTAAGAAACCTCATCTCAAAAATGATTCCAATTAAAGACAAGTACAAAAATTCGGTACGGACCCGACTCTGGAAGAACAGATAAGGATTTATAAGACAAAAAATCCATCCTTGATCGCCCTTCGGGGCCCGTGGCGCAGCTGATAGAGGCGTTGAGTCTCTGCGGTTCCAGGTTATTACGAAAAAAAAATTAATACTAATTTTAATTCGAGGTCGCGGTAAAATCACCTGAAGAAGGTCAGAGGTGAAATTTGGCCGAAACGTAGTGAAAGAAGAAACAACAAAAAAACTACCAAGATGAGGAAGAAAGTCCTCAATAAATAAAAATTGATTCTCAGATAACTATATTCTCTTCAGTTATGTATAAAATAATAACATACACTGGACTCTTTAATCTTTTTTATGGCAACCTTTCTAGGAGAAAGGAAACTTCGAATTCTAAACAGTAACTGACCCGGAGTGGTATCAGCTCGATTACATCAGACATTCTTTCCAGGAACAGAGCCCTCAATGAACAAACCAGGTTACAGGACAATTGATTATGAAAATCCGCAAAAGTATTCATGTTTATTGACCTCAGAACATTAAAGTTTTATGTGTATTCCTTTCCTAAACCTTGTTTTCCCCATGTTTACTTCTTTTTTATTGTCCTGTTTAATCGTTAGTCAGTTTAATCTCCTGATAAACATATGAACTACTGATGTTAGGCACGATACCCGGAGAGAAATGTTTTAGGCTTTGCAATAAGCCTACTTTTCTTATTTTTGTAAATGTGAATTTAAATTTTATTCCTATTGATTTGATCATCTATCATAATACGTGTTTTATTTATTGATGCATTTAGAATTCCTTTAATCGATATTTACATTTTAAATATCCTGTCAAATAATTATGAAACCATTGTTAATAGCGTTACCGGAGACGAAAAATGTCATCATAATCAAATTTGTATTAATAAAGTATTTCATATTTCCTCACGAAATATAGCTTAATTTGTTAATCAATAAATTTGCTTTTTTTTTTGTTTCTATCGTTTTCAAAAATGCTTTATATAATGGATATTGAATACATTACAATGGATGACGAAAGTATAACATCTTTTAGTTCATTTTTGACCATGTCAAAAGTAAAAAATAAAAATACGTCAGAAGAGCCATTAAAATATATACAGGGGAGTGGGTATATGGGATCAATGAAAACAGTATAATATCCGACAAATACGGTTTCATAAATATTTTTATAAATACAAAATCATTTCAATATTAATTTAATATTTTCATCTATCAGGAAAATTGGCAAGTCTATGTTCACGTTAAGTTTAACCTGTTTTAATAATCAATGCTGTAAATGACTTTGCTGGATTTAAAATATATTACTTGTATCCCCTGCAGAGGGATAAGAACTCGACCAAAAAAGGAGTGTCACGAGTATGACAGAAAACTGCGTGGTGAGACTACGCTTTTGGCGATCAAGAGAGTTTAGAATGCCCCTTTTGTACCAATAATCCCAGGTTAACTCTGACGGGAGTAGTAAGAGTCCGATGTACGGGTTAAATTGATCTGTTTAAGAATTATTCATTTTAAATTTGACTGTGTGCAAAATCATTTTCAGTTACAAATACGCAAAACGGCAAATATGAACATAATATGAAGAAGATTCCTTAAATTGTAGGCATGAAATCACCCAAGATTTGTGGAAATACCGATTACCAATCAATCAATTAATCAATCAATCTAAATGTCAATGGAGGTCTTCTAAAGATTAAGATTTCTTCTTTATTTTGTTTTCATAAGAATATTCACGAACGAATTAAAAACTTGTATGCAATTCGGAAAATTTGGTAAATAAAACACGTGTGAATCTTAACAATGTTTGATTGATCCCCAAAACTACGATATCTTATATATTAATGAGAGGCCCTGTGTTTTAAGTAATTTCAGGTGTGTCCTTTATCAGATTACTTCCCTCATTTGTATTTTCCGAAAGCAACACTTATGTGAATGTTTGCCGCATCTTCCAAAAGCCAATAAAAGAGAGGATTTCTTTCTAGTCATACAATCCTATTACAAAATGCTCTTTGGATGAAAAATGTGGTTCGGTACTGCGAAGGATTGCTAATTTAGCTTGCCTCAATATCTCATTACTTCCACATTGTTTAAACGATATATATTTTGTCAGCTTTAACAATTTATTAAAAAACAGAATAGTTCATGAGGTTTAAAAGTATCTTACAAGAAAAGTTCTCATCAATCTGTCAAAACAACAAGTTTTATATATAAGTATAATGGTCATTTCCTATTTCATTAAAAACTAAATCTTCATCTTACAACGCCAGAGTGACTATTTATAGTAACAAAACATGTAACAATAATGAAAAAAAATCGACAAAGAAAAAGGGAGGAATAATGCAATGAAGGAAACAAAAATAGTAAAACAATATGAATATTAGAGAAAACAAACTAAGGTAATTGAAGACGAGATCATTTCGGCAACCAAAAGAAAGAAATGGAATCGCTATTAATAGAAGCTCAGTATAATCAGTACTAATTATGTAAAAGCTTGAACAAATATGACATAAACAATATGTAGAGACAGGTTCACAGTAAACGTTATAAAAGCGAATGCAGCACAGTGTAAAGAGCACAAGAACAGCATTGCTTTGTTGAGGAAGGTGGTTATACATAGAAATAGAAAATGTGCAGATCTGCAATCTTGAAAAATAGATCAGCCAATCCCTATTAGATGATCAGATATAGTTTTGATTTATATAAATGAAACAACTAATGAAATATGGGATTTCGATATTGTTGTAGAGCACAAATAAAATTAAAAGAAATCGAAAAATTGAGGAAATTGCCAGACTTTTCCAGGGATCTTAAAAGAAGATGACAACGGGACTAATCGTAATTGGAGTACTTGAACATCTTAGCATCTGTAACACCATCGGTCTAAAAGTGTAAACAATACTTAAAGAAACATCTCTTGATGATTGCTTGAGATTGAATCCGGTTGGGATTTAAAATTGATCTAAGTTATTTATCGACAATTATTGTGCACATCTTTCGTAAACTCTAATATATAAATATATATTAGAGAGAAATAGATAGATAGATAGATAGATAGATAGAGTGAGTGAGAGAGGGATATTCCTGGTGTAATGCCTAAGGACGAAAGAAATTGACACACCTAAACGAGTTCAAATTCTAGGCGAGACTGTATTTCACATTGTGCTATTACCCTTGGGAAAGGTATGAATCCAATCATTCTCCCTTTAACTATGGGTAAGTAGTAGAGCTTTGGTATGGCAACCAGTTTAAGAGAAGGAAAACAATACATGCATACACACACAAATGTGCGCATACACACACACACACACACACATATATATATATATATGTATATACGCGGGTGTATATTATGCATAAGATGTTCGGGTATGAGTATATTTATGAACATTTACATATTATTACATAAAGACATATCCTTTCATATTGTGTGCAAAAACTTTGACGCATAAATCCTTCTGAATAGGTTTCATTCATTTATAATCAATCCAGAATGATATCGGCCTGGTGTGTTTTTATCTTAAAAATGCATTTCAAGAATAATTAAGATATATGGCTTACGGTCATTAAGAGAGCCTTTGCGTTGATGGAAATTGGATGGTTTTAATCATTGATATAAGATTATTTAATTTTAATCAATATAAAGAAAATACGTAATCAACCGGGGAATTTCAATGTTCTAGCAGGTCAAACCAAAGAAAAGTGTAAATCTTAGAAAAATACCAAGACATGGCCAGGAATGTAAAAAAGATATTGAACATGAATACAACAGTGATAACAGTCATCATCTTTATCATCATGTCGTGCCGCTAGCACGGATATCCCTAACCCTCTCTCGCCACTCCTCCCTATCGTTCATCGCCTCTGGTAGGTCTTCAGGGCTACATCCCGTATCCTCACATAGCTCACATTCGTACGTTCGAGCTGGTCGTCCTACTTTACCCCGGCTATATGTGGAGATCAATAGGAGTACATCCCTTAGGATATCGTCCCTGCTTCTCCAGCAATGTCCTGCGTGTCTGTTTCGTCTAACTTGGATAGTTTTCGTGATGGGAGGCTGGTGGCCGTATAGTTGGTGCCTTGTGGGGTGTTGCCGCCAGGATTTGTTCAATATTGCTCGCAGCATTCTTGTGTAATTGCCGTCTAGATTCTTCTCCAGCCGTTTAGTTAGCGTCTATGTATCGATACGACCGCTGCTTGGAAGAAACTGCGTTTCATTTTTTCGGTCAGGTCTGATTTCCGTATGATCGATAGCCTATCGATAGCTGTCCATGCCTTCGTTAGTCGCGTGTCGATGTCCTTTTCGGTTGTTGAGACGCTGCTTCCTATGTAGGTGAATTTGTCTATTAGTTTCAGAGGGGTTCCGTCTAGTGTGGTGATGTCACCTGTTTGATTATAGCACATATATTCCGTTTTGTGTGCATTGACATGGAGGCCAATGCCTGCTACGGCTCGTTCCAAATTATGCAGTAGTGTTTCTGTTTGGTTGGGTGTATTTGTCAGAATCACAATCTCATCGGCGTAGTCGGCGTCGGTAATTGTTTTGGCGGGGTACCTTCTGCTTCTTTTCTTTGTCAGCTCGAAGCCGTTTTCCCTGATTTTATCAATCGATGTTCTAAGCACGTAATCTAGACAGATGATAAAGAGGTATGGGGCTAGCGTGCCTCCTTGTAGTACTCCTGCAATAATATCGAAGTATTCTGTGTCTCCATCTGGTGAACGTACTTTTACTTTGGTGTTTCTATAGAGAATCGCTATTTCTGCTGCGGTTTCTTTAGGTAGGCCGTATGCTAGTTGGATTTGTTCCATCTTTCCTCTGTGAATGGAATCGAAGGCCTTGGTAAAATCGACTAATAGAAATATCGCTTGTAGATTTTTTGCCCGTATGCCCTCAAGGATTCTACGGATGGTTAATATTTGTGAGGTCATGGATCTATTTCTTCGGAAGCCATTTAGGTGTTTCCTAAGGATGTTGTCAATTTTGGATTCTATTCGGTTTCGTAGTTGGACATTGTAAATTTTGGCTGCTATGGATGTAAGTGTTATGCCTCGGTAGTTCTTAGCTAATCCGAGGTCCCCTTTTTAGGGAAGGGGACGATGCATCCATTCATCCATCTGTCTATTGAGTTTTGATTATAGACTGCGTTGCAGTGTCGGAGCAGTATGTCGTCGAATTGGTCTGGTCTTCCATACTTCTGGGGGAATCTCGTCCAGCTCTGCAGCTTTCCTATTTTTAATTTTTCTAAGAACTAAGTCGAGTTCTCCTTGCGTGAACGGTCCTAGTTTAATGTCCAATTGCTTACTAATTATTCTGGTGATTGGTTCATGCGTTACTTTCGGTGGGTTTCCTAGTAGGTTTTCCAAATGCTGTTTCCAGTTTTATTCTTTCCTGTTGGTTTGCAGCTTTCACTTTTGCTTTGACTGTACTCTTCCTTCTACTCACTTCGTCTATCTATTGTTTGCCAGGCTATCCTAGATTGCCTATCTTCCACTGAGTCTGTAATCTTATCTATCTGATTTTGTATGTATTCTCTGTTCCTTTATATGTATGCCTGCTAATTGATATTGTGCCGTTTTTAGTTTTCGGGCATTTGTGTTTGTTGGGCACTTTCGATAGCTTTTGGAGGCTGTTTTCACGTGTGCTCGTTTTTCTCTCACCGCTAATGTTTCCCATGGGACTCTATATTTAGTTCTAGGTTTTTTTGGAATACACTTTGCCGCCGCCTCGAGGTGCGCATTGACGATAACAGTCATAGAGTCCAAGAAAAGTTTTAGATATACACAAAGTTGAAATAAACGCTTTCCTATGATGTATTGATGATGGTTTAAAGTGTGTCTGTATATATCTAAACATTCTAATATTTTCACATCAAGACATATTTGCGTTTATTGTTTGTGTGTGTGTGTCTTTGTGTGTAAAAATATCTTCAAAAAAACATACAGATTTGAAAATGATATTTAACTGTTTTTATTTTGTCGAAAATGTGTCCATTAAAAAAAAATCAAAAGTTAATTAGAATATTTTTTATTATCGATGATTGTGTCAGCGTATATTGGAAATTAATACGTGTTGTTTCTCAAGTTGTTTGATTTATCAAGTTCTTTTATGGCTAAGATTTCTACAAGAAATATACTTCGGTTATCATATATTTCTAGTATTGATGTAATGCTACGTTTTTCTGTCCTTTTTATGATGTTGAATTCAGAATCTAAATCCATCAATTTTTATGAGATTTCGGGTCTTCTGTAAATTCTATGTAGGAATCTTGATATTTGGATTCAAATTCTGAATTCATTTGATTAGCGCAATTCATTTGATTAGCGCAAAACTCGCTTATCTTCAAAGTTTCCGTGTCAAATTCAGAACATGATTGCTCTACGAAATAAAACCGAAAGTTAGCAATAAACCTACAACATGCTTCGAAGGATTTCTTTTCTTTTCTAAGAGAATTTTTCTTGCTTTATGATGCCTACCCCACCTAAAAAAAATGTGAAAATAGCAAACTTTCAGGAATTACCGACAATTTGCACGGGCTGAAAGACTACCTTACACAATATATATATATATATATATATATATATATATATATTGGTTTGTATATATATATCTATATACCGAAGGACTCGGACTATGACGTCACTAAAAGGATTTTTGGAGTACCAGTGAGTGAGATAGAAGAGCAGAAAGTTAAGAACTAGTAAGTAAAAAGTAAAGTTGGCGACCATTGTCGAGGGCGTCCAGAAGGCTCCCTTTTCAATAGCTACTACACTAAGGGTGCTACTCCTTTCCCTGGATTGCTCCACTTTACCCTTGATACGTACTATATATTGCTGAGTGTTAAGCAAGGAGGTATCAAGTACCATTTTAAAAGTCTTTGGTATGACGCCACTTGGGATTGAACCCAGGTCTCCCGGACCATTGGCGAACACTCTACCCATCCTTTTTTTGTAGTTGTACTATTTTACCAATTAATTCAAATGGAAAGAATTATACTATTTTATGATTTGTCACTTTTAAATTCTTTTTTTCGTCAACATTTAAAATGATATATGAAAATATGTAAGCCATTACAGTTGAAAGGTTTTAAACATTTTCATGAATTTATATTTTTTACAATCAATGCTCAGTTACAGAACCTTTTTTAGTAGATAATTTTTGAAAACCAGCAGAGCCTTAATTAATGTTTTTATCTATCCTGTGAAAATTTAACGATAAAAGAATGTATGAATTCACGTATAACAATATTCTTTTATTCTGGGAATTTTTGTTTACATTTAAAATATTATTTTAAAACAATATAAACCTAAACGTATTAGTTATAGTAAATATTATGACAACTTTATTTTCAAAAAATGTTTTAAAAATAAGACAAAAAAATTGAATTCTGTTCTTAATTGCTTTTTGAATTATAGTGATAAAAATTGTATTTTAATTCATTTTCTATTTTATCCTATTAAATATAACAATAAAAAGAAGCTAATAATGAAAAATGTAGCCTTATTTTTAGTTGTAAAATTTCGCCTATCAATTGAAATGAAAATTATTCCTTTATTCTAGTGATAATTAATTTCTTTAAAAATGCTTTTGATTTACGCTGATTAAAAATTAATATATTTTGTCTTAAGAAATAAGAAACATGTTCCTTTAAAATAAGTTTTGCGTCAACAATATATAATGTATTAGTTTAATTTTTATTATTCTTTTCTTTTTTACTCAATGACAGTATACCATTGTAGATTGGTACCATAAAAAGAAGCTAAGAAATAAACATGTGCCCTTAGAATAAAAAGAAGTTAAGATATAGAAATGTATAATTTTTCCTATCATAATATCATTGTAGGCTTTACATTTAAAATATTGTTTTAAGAAAGGTAGCCCTTGGTTTGAACTTTTTGTTTTACTTATCTTTAACAAAAAACCCTACTTTTAATATCTAGTTTTATTAGTAGAAAAAATAACCAGCAGGTATAAATACGTAGAAACCTAACTCTAATTATAGAGTAGCCACCCCCTTTTGTGTTTACAACTGTTTAAAACCTCCGAGTTTTGTTTTAAGGGACTGCTTGCTTTGCAAAGAGGAAACGTTACCTGTAGCTTCTTGTAAAAGTAGGGATATGTTAAACCAAAGGTCGGAGGTTTTAAACAGTCATAAACACAAAAGCGGGTGGCTACTCAATAATTAGAGATAGGTTTCTACGTATTTATACCTGAGGGTTTTTTTTTTCATTTCATTTTTTGTTCATTTTATTTATTTATTTTTTTCTTTTGTTAAGTAAATTTTAAGCTGAGTAGGTTTTTGGTGAATATAAAAATGGTGTTTTCTCCTTTGTTGTTGGTCGGTGCTAGAATCCCTGATGATCCATTGAGGTGAAACTTTAGTAGGAGAATTCCGACTCGCGATTTAAGTTAATTTTTGTAATTGGCTCCAACTCGTGTTGAGCACTCTTGTAATTGTAGCATTGCGGCATTTTACGGTGGGTTTTATTTTTCTTTTGACCAACTGACTGCATATCTCTTTATTTTTTTTCAACTGGTGTGACGGAGTTAGTCTTTTCTTTTTTTTTTCTTTTTTGTCCTATGATATTTTTTCTTTTTCCCCCCGGGCGGTGATTCGAGATATTTTTATCTCTTGTTCTTGGCGGGTTTTTTTCCTGGTAACCGTGAATACTGGTAGATAGTAGGTTAGTATATATATATATATATATATATATATATGTATGTATGTATGTATGCGTGCATGCATTTTTAAAGAAAAAAACAAAATAGAGGTAGATAATTAATGTAAGAAAATGGAGAATGACCGGAAGATGAACTGGCAAATAGAAAAGAACAAATTTGGAAAATTTTAGAGAAGTTTGATTTGGTTTTGTTTTATGGCATATCAACCCTTGTAGGTTATTTAATGCCAAATTCTTTTTATACATATATATTAAACATATATTATTGGTAAACACATTTGAGAATAAGATTTTTTAAACGAGCCTGGCCTCATTTTTTGCACACAGTTAAATATTTTCAAGTATTGCTATCTCATATAAATTAGTTTATTTACAATTAAGTATTTTTATGTATCACTAACAATTCAATTAAACATGTGTTATTTGTTTACACACAGGTCAATAATCAAAGTTCTATTTCAAACAATTTTGTTTGCACTCAGTTTAAATGTCAAACGCTTCTTTTTAACCCATAGATTGAACCTCATCAGGTGCTACCGCTCCGTGTCAGTGTGGACCTAGGAGTGATGGCTATGAAGGGGTATTCCGCATTCCCTAAAGCAGTAGCATTCCTTCAACATCACTATCAGATAGTTTAATGTCACATCCAGGACACTTGCTGGTGGATGTCTTATCTACAGGAAATCACTGTATTTAACAACCCCAGTCGACTGGGCTACCGGAGAGAAGAAATCAATGTATTTAAAAAATCAGGATACCAAAAAAAAAACGAGTCACCCATCCACAAAAATGATAAAAATGAAAATATGTGTGATATCATAAATTATGAATTAAGAAAGAAATATTTGAGTTAGAAAGAAAGAAAGAAAGAAAGAAAGACGGGATGAATATAAAAAAAAAAAGATTTAACCAAAAAGAGGAACTGTTATAAAGGGAAAAAAATGAGATGTTTAAATAAATGGGAAAATTTACGAATAATGGTAAAGTACCTTCCTGTCGGCTAGTGCCGTAGAATAAGCCGGCTTGACCCCTGTTAAAGGGTAAAAATTCCCCACTCCAACAAGTTCACATGTTGTTGACGGGTGGCGATACGTAGTGTTTGACGACGGGATACTCGTAGCTAAGCAGTCTTGGCCCCGACAATCGAGAGATCAAATGATTTGCAAAATAGAATTTTGTCTCTAACTGGGTTCGATAAAGGTTCGGAGTGACCCGATATGATCAATCGACAGGTCATTTGAAGTCTTAGCACCTATATGGTCATCTCGACCCTATTCTTCTTATAGCTCTATAAGATTTAACGAGGTGTTGTTGCGTGGATAACACCCGTCTTCTTATAACATATTACGTTATCCCAAAGAGAGTAACCTAACGCAGAATATTCGACAGGAAACAGAACAAGTCAATAAACATAATAAGATATTTAATTGTATACAATATGAGTTGGAAACACAGTTCCCATCCAAGGCTCTACAAGAGTCACAATCAAAGAACTAACAGAAAAAGTACAAACTGCAAAAAGAGGGAAAACACTTACTCTTCTTTGGGTTGGAATCACAAGTTGAAAGGTTCCATCACTGCAAAGGAGCGAAACACCACGTTTGCTCAACTGAAAGTCCTGTTCGTGAAAACGGCGGACCCTATTTACCAAATTTACCAACCCCTCCGCTCGGGCAGGATATGACACAAGGTCAATTTTTAAGCGGAGTTTAGCAGGTTTGAATTCAGAGTTTTCCTTCTCGTATACTAGTTGCCTAACCAAGGCTGAAGAACCTAGTCTGCCCTTTACCCATAGCTGGAGGGAGAATAATTGGATTCATACCTTCCCCAAGGGTATTAGTGCTATGTGAAATGCAATCAGTCTCGGCCAGGATTTGAACTCGTGTCGCCGTGTCCATTTCCTACGACGATAACGACTACACCACGGGCACCTCGTGAAAACGGCGGACCTCCCGGTTTACTTTGTCACGTCACCAAAAAAGATTTGTGACGTGGGAGAGACATTGTGATAAGGAAGACCACTCCGTTTAGTCGTCCAACAGCTCTAGTAGTAAACAAGTACACAACCTAATTTTATCTTGAAGGCAGAGGTTTGGGGTTAATTACGCTATGATAGCAATATCAAAACCATTCAAACTGAGTGAAATTAAACTATCAATATCAAATAAAATTATTTGTCTTTGCAATATTTGAAACCATATAACTGTGAACAAACTTATGAAAAATATTGAATAGAATTATTGAAGTTAGATAGCAATACTTGAAACCATTTAGCGTTCTGGATGTGACATTAAATCGCATCTGATAGGATCTAGTCTTGGAGTTTAAGCAATTTAGTATACCCCTTTATTACCATTAATCTCTGCCACACACTGACCCGTAATGGTAGTAACTGCTAGGTAATATGTGTCAAATAGGACAGATCAATATTTTGCTTGGGGATTATTATTAGCAATTTGAAATTATACATCTGTGTGTAAGATGTTCGTAATAGATTGGAATACTTGATAAATAGAATTGATAATTCTAAATAGTAAGATTTCAAACCATTTAACAATGTTCAAATAAATCGTTAATATCAAATCGAATTATTAGTTTTAGATAATAATACTTGAAACAATTTAACTTTACGCTTAGACTGATAATGTTAAAGTAGATAGGAATAATAGACTAATGCAATTACTAATGTTAAATAGCAATATATAAAAACATTTAACAGAGTGTAAAAAATTAAGTAATATTAATAGAACATTATCATTACTTGAAATTATTTTACCGTGTACAAATGAGCACTAACTCATTAAAAGATAATATAGCCTAATAATTAATTACTAATATATATACTTACTTTGTGCGTGAGTGTGCGTGTGTGTGTGTGTGTGTGTGTAGTTGGGCAGCGGTCTTTCATTTAAGCATGTTTGATTAAATGATAAAGATTCATTTTGTCTGTATGATTTTAAGATCCTTTCAAGTTTCCTGATAAGTGTCTTGGTTTCAGGTTAGAATTTGTGGATGAATTTACCAACATTCGTTCCGAGCCCTTTCGGACCTTTCATAGGCCATCACCAGGGGTTGTTTGCATGTATAGAGAATGCTTTTCAAGAATTTTTAAAAACATATTTTTTAGGTTTTTTATAACATTAGAAATTTATGTAAACGCAGAGTTGGATAAAACTGAGATAATAATGTATTTAAACAACAGAACGCGATCAATGGAAATAGAATATTGTCAAGTAGTCCTATATGTTGGACTTACCACAACAACTCTTTCAAGACGGCTTAAGATGTACCTTAATGATTCTAGTTCCATTGCCAATCATCTTAAAACCCATTCTATTCCCAAATCCAAAATTTGAAAAATTCTTGTTGAAAACATCACAATAATAGTACACGAAATTAATAAGCTGCGACTACAAATCTCAAGCGAGGGAAGAAACGAAGTTGAAAAAATCGAAAAGCGAAAGAAGACGCATGGAAAGAGAGAGCGGAAAAGGTAGGTATATAAAAGAGAGAACTTCTTTAAAAGATAAGTAATAAAAGATGAAGGGAAAGAAGGAAAGTGGCAAATAAATAAGCGTTTTGGGAATGGAAGAATGAAAATAATTGAAAGCAGGAAAGAATAAATTAAACTAGAAAGAAGGAATAAATAAAATTAAGAAAATTAATGAAAAAATGCAGGAGAAAGAAAGAAAGAAAGAAAAAAGTAGGAGAGAAGAAAATATTCATAAAACGATGATATAAGGAAATGCCCGTGGTGTAATGATTATTTTTGTTGGAAATGAACATAGCGATCAGAGTTCAAATCCTAGACGAGATCGTTTGCATTTCACATGGGGCTAATACTATTGGGAAAGTTAAGAACGCTCTCTAGCTATGGAAAAATAGTAGGTTAGACTTTGCTCTTTAACCTTGGTATGTCTATACCGGTCTTAGAGAAGGACAACTCTGAATTCAAATCCATTAAACTCCGCTTAAGAATTAACCATGTCACGCATCCAGCCCGTGCGGGTGGGGTGAGGGTATTGAATAAGTATTAGGTTATTATAATGAAGGAAGAAAAAAATGAAGGAGAGAGAGAATGATGGAAGAAAAAACGAAAGTAAATAATGAAAGAACAACGGAATAAAAGGAAGAAGAAAAAAGGAAAATGATTATTTAAAAAATGAGAGACAGAGACAGAGAAACAGAGAGACAAACAGAGAGGTGAGGAGAAGGAAGAAATAAAATAATGAGTAAAATCTGGCGATGAGTCGAAAGATATTAACATGAAAAGGGAGGAGATAAATCGGTTGGGTTTTTTGAAAAACTAACCTGGCTATTACTAAAAAAAGAATAAAATAAAAATACAAATAATGGACGGCCTGCATGAGTATCCCAGGCTAAAACGGGCAAAATGAAAATACATTTATCGATTTATAACTAATAGAAATTGCTAAAACTAAAAACTAAAATAAAAATAAATCTGGTAATTGTAGACCTAGAGGCTAATCTCAATAGTTTTTCTTCCTACATGAAAATAGAAGAGTTTTCCGAAATAAATCAGGATATGCCCTAGTAAAAAAAAAAAAAAACCTGAAAAAACTGAATGCAATTATTTTCGAGCTGCCGGCAAGAAATGGTTAATTTGAATATACGTATCTACCAAGTCCATCCGCATGAGCTGGATGCGACAAAAGGTCAATTTTAAGTGAAGTTTAACAGGTTTGAATTCAGTTTCTCTTCACTTTGATCGGTTGCCATAACGAAGTTAAAGATCCAATTCTGTCCTAAGTTTTATCCAGAGCTGAAGGGAAAATAGTCAGATATATATCATTGTGAAAGGTTTTTAGAATACCTTAAACGAAAATAGTCACCTACAAGATTTGAACCCTGGTCAACTGGTCCTCATTCTACGACCACATCCATTTACTGAAAAACCTTTGTGTCAAAGGCGATTTTCTTAAATATATTCTTATTATAAAAGGCTCTAAACATATAATTATTTTGCGTCCTGATTCAAAGATCATGTAATTTCAGGCTAGAAGAATCGAACACATACGTTGTTCAGTATATTTAAACAACTATTAGAAAGCGTACTACGATTGATTGATTGATTTTTTCATTGATTCTAACTGCATATCAAACGGTCTAAAGTTATTTTATGCCTAAAGTTTTGGGAATCGTGATCATTATATGTTCATATCTTACATTTTTGTGTTACTGTTGTTAAGTGGCTTTTTTTGTCGGGGAATGATTGCACACAATCTTATCGACTATGACTAAGTTTAAACAGAACTACTTTACCCATAGGATCCTAACTGGTGCTCCCACTCCTGAAGAGAGTGAACCTGTGTGTAATGGCAATGAAGGACCACCTAATATTCCCAAGATCGTCAGAACTGTAGCCTCAGCATCAATTATAATACTATAGTAATAACTGTGATCAATAATATAATTATTCTAATTTATTTTTCATTTATCTGATTTGTTTATTTTTACGTAGAAGTGGATCTTATAAAATCGATATCAAAATATTCTTTCTTCGTTAGAGAATAAGTGCTTAAAACGAAATTAATTAGCAATTGCTGCAATTATTAAGAGAATACAGACAATTATTTTTAAGAAACACTCATATTATTATTAAGAAAATTATGCGATTATTAAGGAAATGTAAGTAATAAGAAATATTTATACGATTATTAGGAAATAAAATATAAATATTTTTAAAAAATTATTGACAGTTTAAAAAATGTAATTTTAAGATTCTTCAAATCCTCATCGATTATCTAACATAGGAGATAAACTATGAAAATGGGAATATTAATAATCATCATAATTTTATCATTTCTTTTTTCGAAAATCAATATTCATTTATAAACAAATATAAGAGAACGGTATTTAATTCTTTCTGTTTATTTGGCCAGATTTGTCATCTTTTTAGAAATGCAACATTAAAGCACGATTTATTGGTTTGGGTTATGGTTCAGTTTTGAAATATGGTTTGTTGGATGCGTATAATACCAACCATTCCTGGTTCTTTTATATCAAATACCACACACACACACACACAAACACACACACACACACACACACACACACACACATATATATATATATATATATATATATATATATATCTGCATGTGTGGGCGTATTTAGGTGGCATTTCTTCCTTCATTGAACAATATAGACATCTTTTGTCTACACATTTTTGTATATGTTCTTTCCGGTTGCCACGTTAAGTCTATTGTATCCAGCCGGATTCACCCCCACCCTGATGATAGCCCAAAATTGGGCAGACTGTATTTGGTAAGAATTAGTTATGGGAGTTTATTTCATCTACCAATTCCAGTCGGATACTTAAATTCAAAGCAGTAACTGGAAAGGACATATACAGGGTGGAACGATAAAATTGTCGTCCTAAAGAAAACAACACCACAGCTTTATTTTAAAACTTTTATTGAAAAAATTGATTCAGGTAACTTGATTATGTAGTAGAGCTGACATCTATTCAATGTAACCGCCTTCAGCCTCAATCACCGCCTCGATACGGATCCGCAACTGGGAGCATGCCTTTTCCACAAAGGCCGGCGGAAGCTCGGCGAATACTCGGTAGATGGCGGCGATCAGGATGGCTTTGGTGTTGTGGGAGGTCATGTTGGTGATGTTCTCGATGTATGGCCAAACGAAGTAGCCTAGCAGGTTCAGGTCGGGGTAGGAGGGTGGACAGTGAGAGAGGGGTACAAAGTCGTGGCACTCCTTCTGAAGCCAAGCCTGGGTCTCTTTGGACTTGTGGGCCGGTGCCGAGTCCTGCTGCCACACCCAGGGTCCGCCACCGGCCACGTAATTGCACCAGGGGATCAGCAGACTCTTCAGCACACCCAGGTACACTTTGGTGTTGACTTTCAAGCCGACTTTGAAGATATGAGGTGGCATGCTGTGGCCTTCCACGTTGAACCGTCTAGATTTGCATTTTGAGGGTGCTGGCAATGGTCCAGTTGTCATTACTTGGATCGGTAGAGAGCATGAATTGTACAGCTGCACATCTACGATCTCGCTCGTTGAACATTGTGTCACTTTCAGACATGATAGAAGGCTCCTATCGCTCTTGGGATTTGCACACAACTGGTCTGCAACAAAAAAAGAAAACCGGTTTTCATTAAACGGAAATGGAATCAAGTCGTCTTTTCTAGGGAGACAATTTTATCGTTCCACCCTGTACAAAAAATTCTAGACTAAAGATATCTATATGGTTCACTGAAATATATATATATATATATATATATGTGTGTGTGTGTGTGTAGGATTAATAAACGAATATTTTACTTGTGTTATTTTTATATGAACCAGAACTCGTTCGTTTGTACCGAGGTAAATGGTTTCGAGTATTTCTATCTAACGGAACTAGTTCTATCTGCACTCATTTTTAAGTATTGCGATGTAGGACTAATAATTCTATTTGATATTGACCGTTAGTTTCCACTTGGTGTAGTGGCTAAAATGCTGGTCTGTGATATCGTAATAGGCGAGCTCGGACTCTGGTCACGCTATATTTATTTTGGGGCTAATATACTTGAAAAATGTATGAACCTTCTCCCCCCCCAAACACACCAGTTTTCAGTTAAATAGCTCCCCTGTTGTTCGATACGAATGGCTTTGGCATTAAATAACCAATGATTTTTTGAAATGCCATTAAACAACTAAACTAAACTAAGATGTTTTTCAACGACAAGTGTTAGTGATGTCTAAGGGAAAATAAAGATAATGAGTTTCAGAGGTAATATTGACTCATTTTGAAGGCATGGCAACAAGTTTGGAGCTATTTTATTCGTAGAGGTTAAGTAATTATGAACATTGTCCGATTTTATTAATATTTTTCCTGCTTAGCTTCTTTAATTCCTGGCAGCAATTTTTATGATATCAAATATGTTTTTATAATGCAAACGAAGCGGATAAAGCAAGAATATTCTAAGCCCTGTCGAGAGGACAAATACAGTTAAGATTTTGAGATATCTTTCAGCGATATCATTAGAGACAAGAATGTAATAATTCTCATGCAGAGAAATACTTATAAAATAATGTTTAGGGTTTCTATCATGACCATCGTTAAAAGTGTTATTTTTGCTTATTTAATAAGGGTTCGTAGATGGAAGCATTTCATCATGGTGAAAACAGGGTAGCAATAGCGTTTAGCTCTTCGCTAGATCGTGATTGGCTGTAGATTTCAGCAATTCCGAAATCGATTCAGTGTCGTTACATGATACAGTTAACATGCATGTCAACCCATCAAGGGATAAGTTATACCTAGAGGTCATGATTACTTAACACTCCGCAAATCTCAAAAACTAAAGGCTCTACATTTGTTGCAGTTTAGGTCATAAGCCTAACACATCTTTTTAAGTGCTTTTCCTAAGTGCAGAGGATACATTCAGCGTATTCTAAGTCCCTATCACAGGGTTAGAGTCGTTGCAGAGCTTACATGTCAAAGAGAATTTATATTGATATTTTGTAACACTGATTCAGGGCTCAAATTCAATTTTGTATGCCTTTTGGTAAAATTTTTAATCAAATAAAACTTATTTATCATGAAAGCATTCAGGATAAATATATTATATGCAAATAGCTCCTAATAGCATAGAGCTTAGTTTCTATCATAACAAAGTTAGACTTAACAGCCCTTGACCTCAAGCAAGACAAGATAATTGAATCCATTTAAAAAATAATGTATGTAATCGGCCAAACATTGAAACATCGTTTTTTAGGTCACTTTTACGAAGTAGCAAATGACTATGATTTTTTTTTTAATAGGAGAACGAATGCTCATCATTAAATCTTTGAAAAATTGCATGGCCTGCTTTTATGAATCAAAAAATATATTGAACATTTTAAATTATATATCTTGTCCGGAGGTTTTGAAATTCTGTCCGCAAACTCCATCATCATAATTATCAGAACAAAAGCAAAAACAAACAATAAGTTGATTCAGTAGCGCACACCTACAACCCAAACACACACACATACACATACACGCACAGACACTCAAAACATGCAAATATATATATATATATATATATATATATATATATATATGTGTGTGTGTGTGTGTGTGTGTGTGTGCGGAGTTTCAAAATGAAGACACGTATCTTTAATTTTTTAAAGATGATAATTTTTTATCTTCCTTGTAGTCTCTCATTTCCCAAACTTTTCATATCTATCTATCTATCTATCTATCTATCTAAGCAGACTGAAAGAGACAGACAGATGGATAGCTACAGTGAAAGGAAGCATTCAGTGTTACATTGTCTTCTATAAAAGGTATGATTAGGGTAACGGTTACTGTCGTATGAAACGGAATCGGGTACCCTAGTTCAAATCTTGGAGGAAGCTGTCTGTCTTTCACTTCTCTCTTAGGATGGAATAAATCCATTTTTGCCTCACTTCAACTATGTGTGGATAGAAAGACAGACTCGGTTTTTTAGCCATGGTTCAGCAGCCAGTCATTGAGAAAAAAAAAATATTAAACTCTGAATTCAACGAAGATTTACTCTGCTTAAAATTTGACTCGTGTCACATTTTATTCACAGCTGAAAGTTTGGGTGAATACATTTTTTCAGGAGTTTGTCTTTATGATATCTTTACAAAAACAGCTGAAGCTTCAAAGATAACATTCTAAAAGACGTTCAAAATAATCAAGTGAAACACTCGGTGCATACCATTGAGAAATATTGCTGATATCATATATAAAGTTGCTTGTAGCTCTTCCGATGGTAGACACTCTCAATCTCAAGATGTTTATCAACTACACACACTAAAGTGGTATTGTTATGAAGTATAGTTCGTAACATATCATGGTAATCATCACTCACACACACACACACACACACACACACACACACACACACACACACACACACACATACTTATATATATATATATATATATATATATATTAAATAAGTAAGAAAAATAAGAAAAAAACCGGCAAGTGATTTGAAGATGAAAATATACAACGAATCACTGTCAAGGGGAAAAATATATTGGAAAAAGAAGAAAAGGCCAACCTTGTCATACCAATTGAAAAAATCAAAAGACATGCAATTGGTTGGTAAAAAGAAAAAGCCACCGTAGGGCTGCTAAGCTACAATGCAAAAAGTGCTCAATACTAAATAGAGCAAAATAGTACGGATAAGGATATATATATATATATATATATATATATATATATATATATATATAGCACCAAAAGAAAACAGGACTTCTTCAGATCCAATGAATAAATCAAATGACTTACAGAATAGACACAGGAGAGCAGGGTGGGAGCTGAAGAGTTGCCACCCCATTTACTCACCTCCGGGTTGTTTGTTTTTAATTTTTTTTCATTTTTTTCAATTTCCGGTTGAAATCACAGTAAATTAAATTGTAATTTTTTATCCTAGTTATATTTCAACATTAATTCCAGATTTAATAATGATTTAGGGAAGTACGACATTCCTTAGTAACCTTACGTAAGTATCCAGAATTACTTATCTTCAATTAATTTCAAATTTTAAATATATATTCAAAATTTGTATTCGAGCCTATTGATTCAGTTATCGTTCCATGGAAAAGTACGAGCACATCACATGGTACCTATTTATCTCTTTATTTTATTTTATTCTATTTTATTCATTCCGCCTCAAATTATTTTTGCGTTCTTATTAATTAACTATCATCTATGAATTTACCTATAGTTTAAATCTATTCCTATGTCTACATCTGGCTATTAATTCACATCGTTGATTTAATAATTTTTCAGGGTCTGGGTGTATCATTATATTTATTTTTTCCTCTAGGTACAGATTACATCTACTATCAAAGTATTTTGGAGTATTAGACTTTTTCAATATAGACCATTGAATCCCAGGTGTCAAACCTTTATTTTTCAAATTCCAAAAATGCTTAGACAGGGCTGTTTGATTTTTTAGGTGTTCATGGGTGAAAGAAAATTTATGATTCGAGTATCTTGATTTCCATTTCGTGGACAAAATTCCTATATAGTTTTTTTTTTATCCTAAACATTTTCTTTTGGGTAAATAAGTCCTTGGTGTACAACATTATCTAAATTACATAATCCATTCATGGGACAATTTGTTCGAGTTTTACAATTACATTCATTTTGTTTACTCTTATTATTATTGTTATAATTATTATCGTTATTATTAGCCGTTCAGTCATGAAATTCCTTTATTATTAAATTCCTTTATTGTGATTATTCCTTATTTGAAAAATATTTTTCGTGCAGGAGTAACTAATTTTTAATGTTTTTCTATTAAATATTTTATGTAGTATATTATTATGTTTAAAGTGCTTATCTATTAATTTCAAAAAGTATTCACCCACATTAATACTTGTTAGTCAACAAAAAGTGGTGTCAAACCATATAATTTTTCTTTTTCTATTTTTTGACAGCATTTCTTATTTTCTTTATTAATATCATTAGGTATATTTTCTTCTTGGTATGTAAATTCTTCTCTAAACCCGCTATTTTTAAGGACATACTTATATATCTTTTAGGGAAAGGAGTAGCTCCCCCCTACACCTCGGTGTAGTAGCTACTGAAAAGGGAGCCTTCTGGTCACCCTCGACTACGGTCGCCAACTTTACTTTTACTTACTTATATATCTTACTACTTTCCCGGAATATTTTCTCGTTGGGGGATAAATTCTTTATTCTTAATTTTACTGCTTTGGGGACTTGTTTAATTATGTTTTTCGGGTGGCTCGAGTTAACATTAATATAGAAGGGTACTGGTCAGTTTTTAGAAAAGGTTTATACGTGTTATCCGGAAGGTTTAGTAACACATCCAGGAAATTAAATGTCTTATTATTTGATGAAATTTCTAGTTTGAATCCTAACAACATAAATGCCCTTACAATTTTCTTTTGTATGCGTGGGCTATTTGGGCCATTACTATTGGGGATATATGTTATCCCATCATTGATATAAACCTATGTGTTCCGGGCTAACAATCTTACTAAGTGTATCTAATATATATAGGCCCACATATATAGACCATAAACCAAATTTTGAGAATAAAGTACAATCGAGACTGATTAATCCCTCAAAAACAGAGTTAGGTAAGATATTAAAAAATATTATTCAAAATATTGTAACGAATGTAAAAAAAAGGCTAACCATAGTTATCTTTGGAGAAACTCGTATGACACCATTGAATGGTTTAAGAAAATTAAAAATAAGAGTAAGGCTACATTGACTCAGTTCGATATCATTGACTTTTATCCTTCAATAACAAAAAATATTTTAATCCATACCATTAACTACGCCAGAAAATATATAGAAATAACGGAAGAACAATGATATAATTCCAGCGTGTAGGAAAACAATTCTAAAAAATAATAAATCCACGTGGGTAAAAACTGGTTCTGAAAATGTTGATGTCCTTATGGGGTGGGGGGGTTATGATTCTTCACAAATAGCTGACCTTGTGGGTCTATATATATTAGATACACTTAGTAGGATTGTAAGCCCGGAACAGATAGGTTTATAACACGATGATGATGAATTAACGTTGAAATATAATTAGGATAAAAAGATTACAATCTAATTTACTGTGATTCCAACCGGAAATTAAAAAATGAAAAAATAAAATGATAAAAAAAAAATGGAGGTAAGTGAACGGGGAGGTAACTCTTCAGCCCTCTTCTACACCCTCCCACCCTTCCCTCCTGTGTCTATTTTGTATGTCATTTATTTTGCCTATTGAAGAAGTCCTGTTTTCTTTTGGTTTTGGTGTTATTGATATTTATAACATAAACAGGATGGAAATAAATTTATAATCCTAATGTGACCGATTTTGTTTTTCTTAAAGAAATTATTGCTCTGCGATTTTAGTCACATTGAGCTCTTTACCAGGAAAATCTTAAATGTTTAAGTGGAATCAATTTGTCCCGACGGAATTATTCCTGACTCCGGTTTATCTCGACTGAATAATATATATATATATATATATATATGCGCGCGTGCGTGAATAGTAGCACATCATGCATTTTAATATAAGACCAAAATGCTGCTTTCGAAAAAAATCGATTTATCTTTTTTTTTTACTTTGGACCAAATACTAAAACAGAATCTTTTCTTTAATCGTTTTATTCTAGTTGACTCTACAGCCACATCTTTACCTGCCAATTTAATCGGAATGGGAAATAAATTGTATACTTTTTCTTTATTTAGTAGAGGAATTATGTTTTGAATTGAATTACCATGACCAGAAAATCCAGCGAACACCTACGCACGACTCACGGAAACACTGGACAGCTGTTTCGAACTTAATAAATAAATTCAGATTTGTTATAATGTAAGTGCAGGTGAGATATATGAAAAAAGTTTAAGGTGTGTGACTAATCAAAAATCTGAATGAGGCTTTGAACCTTTGGAATATATATATATATATATATATATATACAAAAAAACGTAGTGAAAGTGACGGAGAGCAGAAGTTACAAGATACTACCACAAATAAGTATATCGTCTTTCGATCTATTTGAAATTTATTAGTTATGAGTAACAAGTTTCTTAATAAACATTGTTTGGACGTAATATATCGATAGATGACAATCAACTTAATATTCACTTAACGTATGGGGCAAAATGTCACATTTGAAAAAAGGTCATTATACTAATACTCTACAAAATATATAACAATTATCCTTCGACTGCACACATACACTCTCTCTCTCTCTCTATATATATATATATATATATAAAGTTGGGGACCTTAGTCGAGGGTGACCAAAAGGCTCCTTTTTCAATAGCTATTACACTGAGGTGTGGGGGAGGTCACTACTCCATCCCCTGGATTGCTCCAATTTACCCTTGATCCTTCCCTAATAATGATGAGTGTTAAGCAAGGTGGCATCAAGTACCATTTTTTGAGTCTTTGGTATGACTCGACCTACGATTAAACCCCGGTCTCCCGAGCCATTGGCGAACACTTTACTTATTAGGCCAAGGCCTCAGTAATAGTAAAGTTGGCGACTTTAGTCGAGGGTGATCCAAAGGCTCCCTTTTCAATAGCTATTACACCAAAGTGTAGGAGAGGGCGCTACTCTTTTCTCATGATTGCGCCGCATTAGTCTTAGTCCTTACTTTATAATGCTTAGTGTTAAGGAAGGTGGCATCAAGTACCATTTTTTAATTCTTTGGTATGACTCGATATATATATATATATATATATCATCATCATGTCTTGCCATTAGCACGGATATTCCTGACCCCTCTCTCGCCACTTTTCTCCTTATCGGTCAGGTTTGATTTCTATATGATCGAAAGCCTATCGATAGCTGTCATGCCTTCGTTAGCCGTGTGTCGATGTCTTTTTCGGTTGATGAGATGCTGCTTCCTAGGTAGGGGAATTTGTCAACTAGTTTCAGAGAGGTTCCGTCTAGTGTGGAAATGTCACCAGTTTGATTATAGCACATACATTCAGTTTTGTGTGCATTGACATGGAGACCAATGCCTGTAGCGGCTCGTTCCAAACTATACAGTAATATATATATATATATATATATATATATATATATTTAATGATATTTTATGGTACAAAATGTCATAATGGTGGTAAAGTTATCGAAGTTTATATGCATGATTACAATGAAAACTTAAAAGATGGAAGGCCAGCTAACAGGTTTCGTTCCAAGCTCAAAATTGAAGAAAATATACAATTAAAAATAAGAAATATGTTGGGTGAGAAAAAATTCTTTACTGGAGATTATATCGATGTAATATTAAGTCCAGGCAGATTTTATCTCTGTTAATAGAGAGACGGTCTACTGGACCGTGATTGAGCTAATTTTTTAAAATCTTGACTTGTTCTCTATATTGAGCAAGTCCTACACTCATTTCACCAAAGAATATTGGATACTATTCATATTTTGTCCAGTTAATTCAAAGGATCACAGAAGGAGGTTGCATTTTCTTCTGGCATTCACACAATATGACGGAAACTCAACAAAGTTTGGTGTTATCATAAGAATGTTATAGCCAGCGGTTCTGGTTTAGTGGAAATGGTATTTTGGCTCCGGAATCATCCCATACGTCAAAGCCATTTTCTGCTGTTGGCTTTCACTGCTGGTGTTCGTTTTTCAGCTGCATGTGTATAAAATACCACACACACACACACACACACACACACACATATATATATATATATATATATATATATATATATATATATATATATATTGTGACGCTGCATAAATAATTATCTCAGAATGAGAGTTCATTTTATACGCATGTGATGTCGAGGGCAGTCTGGCACTTGACCATCCGCAAAAATAAGTCCTAATCAAGACTCCTATTTCGGGCATATAGTAAACTGACTGGGTGTTTATTTGCGGCTCGACTGATCTCCGACGCTGGCAAGGGGGTTTCCAATTCACTTTCACTTACCCCACCAAGTCCTTCGTTTTCCTACCCCCTCCGATAACGGAAATAGAGGACTTCAAGGTTAGAAAATATTAACTGCAGTCAAATTTCCAAAATTCCCTTGTAATATTTTAAGGTGAATTAATTAATTTATTTATTTATTCCCTTGTAATATTTTAAGGTGAATTAATTAATTAATTAATTAATTTAGCGAGAATTAATGAAAGTGATACGAAGCTGAAACAGATATGTGCGAAAGGGCGACACGATAGATAAATAAGACAACCAAAAGATTTCAACACAAGGATGCATTTAAAATATAACAAAGTTTTAATAGGCGACGAATAAATAGGTAACGATTAGATTTAAGAAACAGATCCTTTTTCTTTTCTCGTTTCGTTTTGAAATACCGACTATTTTAAGCCAGCAGGCAGTATCAAACATAAATGTCTCTTAACAGTTCTTTTCTTCTTTCTCCTTTTTTATTTTTTTCTTTTTTCTTTTACTTGAGAAAATTCCTAGGTCGCCGGACTGAAGCATGTAACAAAGTTCATTCACGAATTTACTATTGATGAAACAGAATCCTTTCAGTTTCTCTCTTTCTTTTTTTAATACATATAATTCCAATATCTTGGAAGGGTAGTAGGAAAAACAGTTTACGTTGTACTTACCTTTGAGAAGGCTTAATTTTGAGGTTCCTTTCTTTTACGGGCAAGTGACATCCTCAGAATCGGCTGAATCAGCGCCTTTCTGCTGACTTCTGTCCAAAAATTCTGTTCTACCCTTTTTAAGGGAGACTTTCCCCGGAGTTTGCCAAATTGGCGTCTATCTCTTGCCAATGTCTTTCCAGAACTAAACTTTCTTTTCTAAATTTTCTCCAACGAAAAAAAATAGCGTTTGGTCTATGGGCCAATCTTTTAACTTTTTCCTTCTTACACCATTCCATCCGGTTACGATACTAGAGTGACCTGGATTTCTTTCTTTGTCCAACAGATTACAGGTTATAGAGTGTGGGTAGCTTTGACCTTCATTCTCCTACCGTTTTAGCGGTCAGTCTTAGTGACTGCTGATTCAAACAGAGAAGGATAGGGGAATCGACCTCCCTTTCCCTCTCTCGGTAGTATACCACGCCACAATATATATATATATATATATATATATATACAGGGTCATTCATTATACAAAGTGAATACTGCCTTAGTAGTCAGCAATTAGAAGCAGTGTTTAGAGTTGCGGCTTTTTCAAGAAAATCATTAATTGTAGCTCCTTACATGTTCCAGAAGTCTTTCAGCTTCACCTTCTTTACGGACCAGTGTGCTAAGAACTTTTACTTTCTTCTCGGTACTTAATGTTCGACTCATGATCCTAGTATTAAACCCCTTGTGTAGCATATTTCTAACCCTTTCTTAAAAACTATAACACCAATTTTTCTGTAAATCTTAAATTGTTTTTACTTCTTAGCCATCGAAAACATCATAAAAATATCTGTTCAAGCTTGGATCACTGTGTTTTCGAAACGTTTCCAAACCAATATTTTAATAAGATTGAAATAATTTTTTCCACAAACAAATTCCAAACAATATAGGGTTTTCTGTTATAAAAAAGAAATTCTAATTAAAACGTGTTTTGCTTTTTTCATTTCCAAAACTCGCCGTTATTTAATGAATGATCTGTATAAATATATGGCTTCAAGCTGGAATCGAAATCCATCCGCTTTTACTTCAGTTGGACACCCTGTCCATGATGTATCATCACCTCACCGTTAGCAAATGATTTTTTAAATATATTCTTTTACGCTGATCGGCTCCCGGCTCGCTCGGATCATGAGAAAAGCTTTGTATTTACGTGCATGATGCAGCTGGTAATTCTTCACTCGAGTTCTCAACCCATACATATTGACGTCCACAGACAGAGTGGTTCGTTGCATCACAACTTTTCAGTGTGGCTAGACATACGATATACTTCAAGCTGAAGTGGAAAGCCGGTCGATTTTAGGTCAGTCGGACATCTTACTTCTAAGAACATAGAAATTACAAGCATTTTGTGCCATTGGCCTAATGAGTAGAGTGTTTGCCAATGGTCTGGGAGACCGGGGTTAAATCTCAGGCCAAGTCATTCCAGAAACACAAAAATGGTACTTGATGCCACCTTGCTCGACACTAAGGATTATAAGATAAGGATCAAGGGTAAAGTGGAGCAACCCTGGGAATGGAGTGGCGCCAGACCCTACACCTCGGTGTAATAGCTATTGGAAAGAGAGCTTTCGATTAAGGTCACCACCTTTACGACCCAGTCAAACGCTACCTCTCCGGGCCAGAGTTGACCGGGGAGCAATGGCAATGAAGTGGCCATCTGCAGTTCCTAAAGCTCCAGCAATACTGGAACGTCACTATCAGATTGTTTAGAGTTATATTCAGGACACTCAGTGGGGGTAGTTCTTACCTCTGTGCAGATATAGAGTTGATATATTCTACAGCTCCAGCCGACTGGGTAATATTTATTCTTGAGAAAAATTTATAATTTGTAATTTATATATATATATATAGAGAGAGAGAGAGAGAGGGGAGTGAGAAAGAGAAATCGGTATATATATATATATATATATATATATATATATATATATATATATAAAGTTAAAACAGACATAGAGGCCCATTCATAGATTGAAAAGAAAGAAAAAGTTAAAATGTATTATGTAGGTATAGTGTATATGAATACAGGCATGATATTCGGAAAATGAAAATCTTCTATCGGTTTTATATCAACTTAGAATGTCCACTATGAATAACAATCGAACTCTTCCGCAACTTTAAATCTTCAAGATATTCTCTTCATTGAATATAAGTCCATGTCGATTTGTACTTTCCCAAATTCTGAAATTCTTTACATCTCAGGTATGTGCTCCAAAGCTGGTATTCCCGCAGATATCACAGGTGACCGGAACCTTATTGGCTTCCCGCGAACATTTGAGAAGATAAGGAAAGAATGCCACGCTATCAATACACAAAGAAGAAGGATTCAAAACGAATGGAGAGCGGAAGTGTGCTTGCTCTGTTCAATCGAATAGCAATCTTAAGGAGCGGATGTCACGCGACATTCAGCGCATGCGCTGAATCTGCAACAATGGCCGCTAACTCTTTTAGCCGAGTTGCTTTCACTCCTTAACGCAGTCTGAATCCAGCTCAGCATATGAAGTGAAGCATATTGAAGCTTTGGAGAAGTTAAACAAAATCCGTTGATAGAGGAATGAATAAATAAGGCCAATGGTTAAGACAAATATATTATTCATAAACTGAAATAAAGTAAAATCTAAACTTTTAATTGATTCAATTGAGGTTAAAAATAGTTTATTTTGGCACTTCGAAAAGATTATGAAAAAAGTAGTCATTTATAATCCATAAACTAACTTTAAGGACATAAATAGATAGATTGATAGATAAATAGATAGGAAAAGACTGAAAGAAACATATAGATTGATCAATAGATGAATAGATAATTTAAACGCACCCCCTATATATATATATATATATATATATATATATATATATATATATATATATATATGTATGTATGCATGTATGTATAAAACTTAGCTTAAAACATGAGAATATCTAATTTAATGCTAAAAACATCTTTCAACCAAAGACTTACTACAGTAATCAATGCAGGAAAAATGCAGGGCAATATCAATGTATATTTCTAGCATAAGATAATAATAAAAACGAATAAAAAAAAGGTAATAATAAAAGAGAATAAAAAAAACTCGAGTGTCAAAGTTTTACTTGTCAATCCTCAACACGTCTCACATAACGAGTGACAAGTTGAAACTCTCTCTCATGAGTGTTATCGTTTTATTCTTATCTTACTTCATGCAAGATATATATAAATATATATATATATATATATATATATATATATATATATATATGTTTGTGGAAACTAGGATAAATCAAATTTAGATGTGTGATGTTTCGTTCGGCTTTATTTCATCTTCAGGAACTTCTTAAAAAGTTGGTTGGCCTTGTGAAATAGTGCCGTAGCTTCGTGGTAAACCACGAAGCTACAGCACTTGAAGGGTTTTAAATGCTTCTGAGTATTTTTGTATGTGGCGTTGAAAAATGCGACGCGATTGTTTGTATGATTTTATGGTGCATTTGGGCATTACCTTCTCCTCTATGTATTTTCTAGAAAGACGCTCCTGTTCTTGTGGGTGTGAGCTGCGATAATGTGACTTTTGTATTTTTGTAGAAATAAAGCAGAACGAAATATTACACATCTAAATTTGAGTGTTTGATTTATCCAACTTTCCACATATTTCTATCATATTGTCAGAATTACTATAATTCTAACTTTTCCATATATATATATATATATATATATATATATATATATATTGTAAATATATTGTGAAAATATAAGTTTAAAACATTATTATCAGTTTATTAAATTTCAAGAATATATAAATTAAAAAAGAAGAAATAAAAAAGAAGAAAATTAAAACAGTTAAATTTTAAATAGAAACGGTTCCAGCATTTATAATTAAATACATTTGTTTATTTATTTCGTGTCGTAACCAAAACAGTGTCAACATTGGTTGTGTTCAATCTAAATTTTTTCAGATTGATCGAGTTTTTGAATAAACTTTGATTTGTTACACGCAAAGATGACATTTTTATTACTCCGAATAAAATTGTCAATTTTTAATAGAGAGTGTATTTTTCGACCTTGTGCAGCGTGGGACCAAAAGTTCGGGAAACCTACCGATGACTCAGAAACGAATGCTTTTTCTATCATGAACGACGGCAAGCTATGAGAGTTTTCTCTCGGTAGTAGATTACTCTCTCTGACTGCCAGCCGTTATCAAGTAAGGTATTATGTAGAACGTAAATGATGGGGGGGGCGTACTAGGAATCTTGAGCGACGAGGTAGACGTGGGGAAAAAGGAAGTTTGCTCATTGTATCTGTGGTATAAGGTGATTCAATAAAGAGGCGGCATCGCTTACCAGGCCGGTGATTCGAAGTGGCCTCTGGAACGGCGAGAAACTCATCACATCTCTAATCCATCAAGCCGATTCCATACCTGCGTACGAGAATTTCTGGGACCTCCAGTTATTTCTTGTCCTTTTTAATTACGAGAGCTGTGACCTGGCCGTTCAAAGACTGTCTGGGTTTTTTTAATTCATTTATTTATTTATTTTTCAATTTCAATTTTCTATGAACCATTCAATTACGTTACATCCGGATGTACGGGGTAGTAATTTTTTGATATGCAGAGAGCGATTGACTTGTTTCAGTGACTACAGAGCGAAAGAATTCTGAATAATTGTATCGTTATGGGGAATGGACAATTGTTGTATGATTTGAGTTTTGAAGTGGAGTTAGTAAAGTTAAATGTTAGCGTACTCGTTATCAGCCTCTCGTCCCTCTCATTTTACGGCTTTGTAACAAATTTATATCAATATACTATAAAATAAATAAATTTGGCGACCGTAGTCGAGGGCTACCCGAAAGATCAATTGCTACTACATCGTGATGTAGGGGAGGGTGCTATTCCTTTCCCTTGATTGCCTCAATTTACCCTTGAAACGTACCTTATAATGCTGAGTGTTAAGCAAGGAGGTATCAAGTATCATTTTTTGAGTCTTTGACATGACTTGACCTGAGATTGAATCATAGTCTCCCGGGTTATTGGCGAACACTCTACCACTAGATCAATGGGCCAGTTAATATACAATAAATATTGTCCATATTTTCCCTTTGCAACGTTCGGATGAGCTAAAATTTTGTCTGCCTATGATAGTTATAAAGTTTCTATCAAGTGAAATCGTTTAAATAAGAAAAAAGTGTTTGGTTATTATCTCTCTTACAGTAACCATAATTGGTGATTTTTTTTTATTTATCACTTTTTATGCATTTGTAATTTATAATTGAATATTCAACTTTTAATAGCTTTATATAAACTTATTCCTAAAGAAAAATTACTAACTTCTTTTTATCCAAATAAATGGATTTGTTTTTCAAATTTTGTAATATCTGGAGGTTATCAATCGAACAAAAACAAAAGATAATTTCTTTCCTTAAGACTTGCAGGGTTTTATTGAAAAGATAATTTAGTTAAATTTAATATATTAAAACCAGGAAGGCTTTTTAGTATATTTGATTTTACTCGAGGGAAAATCAATTTAAGTTTTGAATATTATAAATGAATAGTATTTAATTAATTCAAATGGATATTTCACACAGTGTGTATTCATTTTTCATTTTGTAAACGGCAAGTTTTTAAAACGGATATGTGTTATAATTTTTTTTTTACTATGCATAAAGGCATAAGTTTTCATATTTTTAACATTGTAAGTAATGATATCTATTTTTGTAATATGGTAAACAAATAACATTAAAGAGCTTTTTGAACCATAGGTATATAAAGAATATAAGAAAGAGATGCAGCCTATAAAATCTTACCAACTCCTGCATAAATAAGGACAACTTGAAAATATCAATTTTTACCAACAGAAGCCTTGGGCACAAATTGAATCACAAAGAAGAAAATAAAATAAAACTATGAAAACTTGATGCGAAACAGAAATCTTTTTCTATTAAAAAATTATGTAAAAAAAGTTCCGTTATAAGAAATGTCGGTGCTTTTTAAAAGGATTTTGTAAGTGAAGATATTGTTTCATTGTAACGATATGAACTTTCTTTTTAGTTACTTATTCAGCATACTGAAATTATACGTATTTCTCCATCTTTTAAAAATAAATTGAATTTGCAAATATCTTATGGTCATTGACTATTTTTTTCACTGTAGTCACTTAAGTGTCTTTACTTATTTTATATTTCTCTTTTCAATAAGTATGTATACAGATCTACTATATATGAATTAAGATAAACAAAAAAAGATAGATACGATTACACATAAGTTGAATGAATCTTTTATTTGGAATGTAAAGTTTAAAAAAAGACTAAACGTTGGGTAACTGTAGGGTAGATGACAGCTTAATGTCAGTTAAAAGTTTGACTTTAATTACTCAGATGATTAAAATCAGAGAAATCAGAAGTTAGATATAAACTTTACTTTAGTCAGCTGAGAAATAGCAGATATAGTGGATATTATTTTCATCTATAGTCGGATGATTGCTCCAACTGACTTCCTGGTTTGGTGAACTGGGTAATTTTATGTGTAAAATAATCGAACAAATAAATTTACGCGCCCAGGGAAATCCTTTTGTTATTCTCCAACTGAAACAGTGTAATGTCTAGAATAAGATAAGACAGTCGGTGACGAGAAGTGATGACGAGCTGAAGAGAAGAGAAAATGGCGACAAGAAGCAAAGACGGGCCGGAGAGAAGAGAAAATGGCAACGAGAATCGATGATAGTGTTGTATAATAGCGATGATCTCAATAACAATTATAATACAAATACTGACGGTACTAATGAGTTTATTTCTTTCTATCTTCAGACCGTGGTGACTCAAGGAGAAAGACAAAAACCATAAAAGCATATGCTAATCATATTATTCTGACCCCCTGCCCGACGTCCGGTGCATCTTGTGATGTCTAAGATCTCTAATCATCTCTGCTGGTCGAGACCTAACTGATCTGCTTTGATCAGATCCGAAAAACCCAGGCGCAAGTTTTAACAGGCGAACCTCAACTCCCCGTCTTTTCAAAATCCTCAAATTCTCAGGACAATTTCTTCCGGGTACGACGTCAACCACCTACTCAATTCACTCTAACGGTCGTCCATTCTCATTTCCTGTCTGAGGGTTTATTATGACCGATGATGATTGTCACACCTTTTCCGCACGGGCATAAGACTGCACCATCTGACTAGGCACCTGAACTAAGAGACACCGAGTTGTTCAAAGCTTTACTAAAGTAAATAATAAAATATAATTAACGAAAAATGATTAATATAAAAAAAATCTTTACCTTAATTATATGAAAATAGGCCATAAAAATACATAACACATAGATACATAAATATTAATAGAGGAATATATTACTGCTCCGACTTTACAGGAGATTTTCGCATCAATCAGAGACTGGATTGACGCTTTCTCTTCAAGTGTGTTCTCTCAGATGACTTTTCAGTCGAGCAGCAGTCTTACTAAACTTGGCGCAGGGATAACAGACAATAAAGTGATGGCTGGTGATGAGTCTTTATTCAGTAATCAGAGAATGTTTTCCAATACCGCCATGTATCTTTCAAATATAGTCAAAAATTTCCAAACAACGGAAAATGTTCGTAAGTGGTATCACCTTGCCTCAAGAAGAGATAGATAGATAGATAGATAGATAGATATGTTATACAATAGCCGAGGGATTTCGGTTCATGCATTTGAATTTAGTTAGGCTGAGAACCTTTCGGCTCAGCACATGGGTTAGTTAGGTGCAACATTGAGGCAGGTGTTAAAGCGGGCGCACGCGGGCGGATGGAGGTGTCACTCAGATGTCATAATAGTCCGAGACGATACTGGGTGACAGGGTGCGGGTGACGTCACGCACCGGAAGCGCGCGGAGGTTTGTGTGAGCATCTGAAGAAAGTGAAGAGTTGAGAATTAGACGCCAAACGAGAAGGATCGACTTTTGGAGCTCTCAGGCGCGAGGCGAACTTGCGCCCTATGGGGGCCGCTCAAGTTAGAGGCCAAATGAATAAGACAGCATAGAAGATAGTGTCTCTCCTCCTTACGTCGAGACCTTTAACTCAAAGTTAATAAAAAGGTTTCGTACCGGAACAAGAAGTCGTTACGTGTTTTCGAATTCTGAGATTCTTATGTTCTTTATATGTTCTATCGTTATGAACATTATATGTCCATTTCGCTCATAGCGTTAATTGTGTATATGGCTATGTAACAGATAGATATCTTCTCTATTATATATTATTATTCCGAAGATGATTGATTCGTTTGGCTTGGCTGTATTTTATGGCATACCAAGTATTATGGGTTATTTAATACCAAATCCTATTAACACACACACATACACACACAAGTACATATATGTACATATAATTTGTAAGCGAATAGTTTGTAGGTAACATTGTTTTTATACGAATCAGAGATCATTTGTTTGCACACAGTTAAATAATTGCAAGTATTGTTATCCAACCCTAATAATTCTATTAAAACTTAGCAATTTGTTTGCACTCAATTAAATGGTTTTAAGTATTGATTTCTAATGCTAATGATTCTATTTATTATTAATTATTTGTTTGCATACAGTTAATAATATTAATCTTTGGGTTGCACACAATTAAATCTTGTCAAGCATTACTATTTAACATTACTAGTAATTCAATTTATCAAATATTCCTTTCCAATACGAAAGACTTGCACTCAGTTGTATGGTTGCCAAGTTGGCTGGAGCTGTTGAGTACATGGACGGTTTCTTTGTAGGAGGGTTAAACCCCAACCAACGAGTGTCCTGATATGACACTAAACAATCTGATGTTGAGGTTCCAGTAATGCTGGAGCTTTGGGGAATACGCAGTACCCCATTATTGCAATCGCTCCCAGGTCCACTTTGGTTCGGAGTGGTAGGGCCGGAGAGGGTCATATCTATTGGTCAAATAAAATTCAACTGTGTACTTATGCTAAACTGAATTGTTCGAAATATAATTGTTTTTGATAATGAAACTACGTACTAATGCTAAACTGATTTTTTTAAAAATAGAACTGTTTATATGAGTAAAACTATATTGTGTATTTAATAACCTATAATGGTCGATATGCCATAAAACCTAACTAAACCAAACCAAACGAAATCAGCTGATAGTTTAAAATACATACCATCAACAACAACAACAACAACAACAATAATAATAATAATAATAATAATAATAATAATAATCCCTAAGAAAAAATTAAATAGTTCTATTTAAATATAAAACGGGACCCTAATACTACCACTTTGGGTCTGGGTAGACCAAAAAGTAATATTATCGAAAGAGTGCATCATATTCTCCAAATTGCAACACTGTAGTCTCACGATCAGACCAAGTTAAATATCATCCCCTGGAAACTAAATGTTTTCAAATATTGCTAACTCTAATAACTATTTTCAGCATTTTTTGTTCGCTAGTACACAGATGGTTTTAAGTATTGTTATCTAAACTAATAATTATATTTAATATTAATCGGTTAATCAATTCAATTTATATTAATCAATTAATCAAACACACAGATAAATTATTTCAAGTAAAGTAAATGATTAAATGGTTTAATTTGACCCAAAGATGACAACCAAATACGTATTAACCCTACCCCGCCGGGTTAGAGTGTGGATCTAGAATTAATGGCCATGAAGGCGTATTCCACATATCCCAGATCTTCAGAAGCCCCAGGACTGGATCCTCCACATAGGATGCATTTAAGAATAAAACATAAATAACACAAACACTCGTAGTGGGGGGGGGGTCTTATCCCTCAACAAAGATGCCGTCGGCGTATTCTAAAGCACCAGCTGATCGGGTGAGAAGATGATTGAGGAAAGTTTTTGCAACGAACCAACGTTACGATTCATATTCATCAATCTAACGCTTTTGTTCCAACCTCTCCACTGACAAGTCTGTCGGCAAATCTTCTTGTTTGTCTCTCGTTCCTGAATCAGTTTGTCGAATGTTCTATCAGTTCATCATTGCTGATCAATTAGTCCTGAATTACAAATATTTTTTTCAATCAATTCCATTATCTTCAATCAAAAACAAGAAAAAGAAAACACAAAAAAATCAATGCTTCCATAATGAAGTAGCAAAAAAGAAAAGTGATTTTTTAAAAGCCACCATTTACTCCCACAAGTCTCAATTAGCCTATCAAAAAATACTGGCTGCTGTGAAAATATTGTACGGACGTCATGTCAGGCGACTGCGACGTGTAACATTTGAATAATTATAGGATTAGAAGGAAAAGCGCTTAATCAACCAAAATGAAGAATATGGTGTATTAAAAAATGAAACAAGAAGCAGACATTTTTACCTGACTAATAACATGCTAAAAGAGATAAATTTTGAAGTATGTCACGGAGAGGAACTTTAGAAACTATATATCAGTTTGATGCTTTTCAGGATTTACATTTCATGACGATATATCACTACTTGCTGGTTTGGTCTGAGGACTTTTCAGCGCCTCTTTGTAATACACGATTGCAATCTTGGGTTTCCGTAACGACTAATATTTATAAAATAGATGATTTTTCTGCTTGCTTTCTTCCAACTATCTTTCAAAGTCTAAATTTTCTGCGGGACGAATGATTAAAAATAAAATCATTCAAATGACTTTGCTTAGTCAGACACAATTTTAAAAAAAATTGGAAGCAAGGAGAATAGAATTGCGTGGCTATAAGTTTTTAGAATTACTCATTCTAAATTAAAGCACTTGTAACGACCCGAGTCAGACTCAAGAACTAAAGATTTACTAAAGGGTATATTTTGGCTAGAAATATGAAGCAGTCAGTGAGATTCAAACTCACAAGACATGAGCAGCTAGACTAGCACATAAACAACAGTGAAGCGTTCACAGTCCGATCAAATAAGTATTGATTTACTTATGATATTTTTTTTGTTAAGCCCAATGTCAGAAATATCTGATACCCCAGTGGGAATTGAAATCACAAATAATACTCACCCAATCTAGCTTAGAAACCATTTACACCACAGATGACGCCCAACGTCGAATTAAATAATAATGTTTAACTTAATTTAGGAAAAAAAAACTGAAATATAGGGCACCCATTGAAAAAGGAATTCACTTGATATGGTCTGCTAGATTTTTTAGCTAAACATTGTACCATGCTAATCCCCCACTGTTTGATAATAGAAATCGCTCCAAATATAACTTGTAATCACATCGTCAGCTTCATCGGCTAGATAAAACTATGAAAGCTAAAAAAGGATAGGATCAAGTTTAATTCTTAATACCTGAGGTGTTCTATTATGATGGGTGTCGGGAAAACTTCAAAATATTTGTTTCTGTTCATACGTATACGTGAAATCCCCTAAAACAAAGAAAGACGTTATAACTGTTTAAGACGCAGGGTTATTTCGTGATGATTGAGTGCACAGTTTAATAGTCAAAAACATTTCTATTTCAAGCTCTTCAGTTTATTCAAACAGTTCTAATTCTGCCAATTCAGTTTATAAGTATATATTCTGTTTACACACAGTTAAATGTCAAAACTGTTATATATTAAACAATTCAGTTTACCGTAAGTACAGTTTCAATATCAGACACAGTTCCACTTCAAACAATTCAGTTTAGTATATGTCTGCAGTTTAAATGTAAGTACACAGTTTAATTTCCCTAAAACATTTTTATTTCAAGCTATTCAGTTTAGTCAAACAGCTATAATTCAAACTATTCAGTTTAGTATAAGTATGTAGTTTAGTTGTATTTAGCCCATGAATAGGGTCCTATCAGGTGCTACCATTCCAGGCCAAAGTGGACCTGGGAGCAATGACAATGAATGGGTACTCCGCATTCCCCAAACTTCAACTTTACTACAACCTCACCACAAGATTGTTTAGTTTGTTGGCTGTTTGGGTGTTATGACATTTCTACCTTCGTAGGTTATTTAACACCGCATCCATTTTATGCAAATACTCAGTTCTCTTTCACACAATTCAGTTTAGCATAGGTACACAGTTTAATTGTTGAAAACATTTCTATTTCTAGCTATTCAATTTATTCAAACAATTCTAATTCAGCTAATTCAGTTTAGTATAAGTTCCGATTTTCTTTAAGCACGCTTAAATGTCAAAACAGTTACATATTAAACAATTCAGTTAAGTGAAAGTAGAGTTTCAATGTCAAAAACAGTTCCATTTCAAACATCAGTTTAGCATAAGCAGACTAATTCAGTTTAGGGTAAGTCCAGTTTAATTGACAAAAACAATTACATTTCAAAACTGTTTTATTTCAGATAATTCAGATTAGCATAAGTACGTATTTCAAATGTTAAAACGGTTCTATTTCAAACAATTCAGTTCAGCATAAATACGCAGTTTGAGTGCATAAAACAGTAAACTGAAGAAACCACGGTTTACTTCTATTTAACCCATAGATAGGACCCTTGGCTGGTGCTACCGTTCCAGGCCAGAGTGCAGCGGGAAGCGATGGCAAGTAAGGGGTACTCCGCATTCCCCAAACCTCCAGCATTACTGGAACCTCTCCATCGGATGGTTTAGTATCATATCTAGGACACTTACTGGGGTGGTCTTACCCCTCTGCAGACGTGCAGTCGGTGTATTCTGCAGCCACAGCCCTTCACCAAATACAAAGAATATTCAGAAAGTATCGAGACTGAAGTCAAAAATTGAAGTTTTCGTTTGCTTTGATGAACAGCATATTATCCTCCTATGGATCATTTAATGCAGAAATTCGATTCATTTGTAAATGTTTGGTAGTAATTATGAAGATACTTCCAATGTTCTATTGCATTGTCTTTTTTTATTTGTCTATTGTCATTTAGTTTCTGATAGCAGTATGATATCAAATATGCCTAAAACTAATTATTCAAAGATATTGTTTCAAGTGAAAACCCTTATTAAATAATAATAATAATAATAATAATAATAATAATAATAATAATAATCGGCCAGAATACTGGGAAGAGTCCTAGAGACTTGAGGAGATTTGCTGTCACTCAAACTCCAGAAGAATACCCTCAGTTAAAGCTTGTGAGAAAAATTCTTAAAGAGCTTGCAAAGGGACAGAAAAAACTATGGAACGTGAAAGTGACGGTAATAGCAATTGTAATCGGTGTACTTAGTACAGTCCCGAAAGATTGGTGAAGGGGCTGGAAGAGTTGGAAATAAGAATACGAGTGGAGACAATCGAAACGACAGCATTGTTAAGATAGACCAGAATACCGAGAAGAGTCCTGGAGACTTGAGGAGATTTAATTTCACTCAAGTTCTAGTAAAAACCGCCTGCTAATGCTGGTGGGAAAAAAATCTTAATAGTGTAAAATAATAATAAGAATAAATTTTCACAATATATAATTTCAATCAGACAAAAATAATTTACGAACAGATTTATTAGACTGTACCATAACGATTGGAAAGATTGAACCTGTGTGTAATGGCAATTGAATGGTGCTCCCCACTCCCCAGAAACCCCAAACAAGAGCATTGTTATTAGACTCAGTTTAATGTCATAATTAGGACATGAGGAATAAAGAATAAACGATCAATTAATTGTCTTCATTATATTCCCACTTGACATTCAAACCACAAATTCCAGAAAGATTTCCATTGGTGAAATCACTTTTAAGATTTTGAGCAGTTGTATTTTATCTCGTGTCATTCAAGGCTTTAAATTTCTTTCTTCAGACCTGAATTTTCAATTTAGGAAAAAAGAACGTTTTCTCTGGTGAGTATCGATGCAGCTGCACTTGCACTGTCCTTTGTTTCACCAAAATTGGATGATTGAAAGTATCGAGGATTGGCACCGAAATTTCTAGATTTACCATGTTACTTAGCTGTGGTGAAAAGGTTATCGTCGTCGTCGGATATGGACACGTCGAACCAAGTTCAAATCCTGGACGAAGACGAAGAGATTTGCTATAATACCCTGGGAAAATAAATCGACCCAACCATTCTCACTCCCTCCAAAGGGTGGGTTGGACTGGACTCTTTACCCTTGTCATAAAAACTGATCTCGAAGAAAAACTTTGAACTCAAACCTGTTAAATTCAGCTGAAAGTTTAACCTTGTGTCACAATTATTTTTGCGAAGGGGCTGGTAAATATATACTTTCTTGTGTCAACGCATTTTGATTTTTAAAAAATATCGAAGCCTTACTCCCTATAATTTACTATCATGTTTCACGCACACACACACATATATATATATATATATATATATATATATATATATATATATATATTTGTGTGTGTGTGTGTGTGTGTGTGTGTGTGTGTGTGTGTGTGTCTCAATACCATAACGGCAACTGGGAATTTAGACATTATAGTGGACTTTTGATAACAAGATGTTATTATGCAATTATGAAAATCAGAAACTTTTGACAATTTCATTTGTTAATAACTGTTCTTTACGTCCAACAAAGCTGTATCTTGTGTTTTGATTTTAACTAAAAAATATAAGTGAATGGATACGATATTCCCTTTTCAATTCATCAAGTCGATGTCATGAACTTTACCTGCTGTGATTAACTCACAAATCCGAGTCGCTAAGTTTTGTAAATTATCTAAATTTGCGTCTATGATACCAGTCACCGTTAAAACTCCGGGAGTTATTAGGCCCTATAAATCAGTATACTTGGGGTCACTTTAATGATGCAATACATCTCGAAGGCCATCAAGTAAAAGTAAAGTTGGCGACCGTAGTCGAGGGTGACCAGAAAGCTCCATTTTCGATAGCTACTACGCCAAGGTGTAGAGGAGGACGCTACGCCTTTCCATGGATTGCTTCACTTTACCCTTGATCCATACCTTATAATGCTGAGTGTTAAGCAAGGAGGCATCAAGTACCATTTTTGATTCTTTGGTATAAATTGAACTGGGATTGAAGCCAGGGCTCTTGGGACATTGGTAAACACTTAAAAACCATCATGCCAACAGGACCATACCTATACCATAAATTGTAACAAACTGAGACTGATAGATCTTGACTTCATTTTTTTAAAGATAGATATTATTAAAAACAAGGAAATCTTTTAAAATTCTGCAAACTATTTGAATTATTTAGTAAGTTTCCTGGTATCCATTACGTAATAGCTCTCTTCATTATATGTTCTTGACTTCGAAGATATGTATGTTAGTATGTAGGAAGAATTTTCAGAAAGTTTTTTTGTTTTACGATACCCACAATAAATGTAACATTAACCATCAGAGGGAGTTAAATCCAATAAATTTTAGTCTTAAAAAGAAACGACAGTAGAATTTGCTGAATCAAATATCATTTCTGACAATTTCGAAAAAAAATGCTGGTTGTTTCAAAATATTTGATATCATTTAAAATGTACAAGGTGCTTCAAGAAAATCGATACCATTTTGTCAACTCATAACTTAATCTAATCTTTAAAATTTTAACGGCGTGTGGATAAAGAACTCAAAATTCTATGTTTAATGTCTTATGTTTTGTTTTTCTTATCAAGAATAGAAATCCTATTCACTTAACATAAATGTCGTTTTAACATTAAACATATAATTTTGAGTCGTTTATATACATGCTGTTAAGATTTGAAATCATTAGAGCAAGAATAAGTCAACTTATTAGATAACGAAATAATATTTTAAAGGAAAACTCCGAATCTTAAACTTAATATTTTCCAGATATTCATAAAGAAAATCAAGATACACAGATTATAAATGCTTAATATACACACATTTAAAAACAATCTCCAGAAACTTTAGTAATAATTAAGATTTAATAAAATGATGTGTACTTATTGAAACGGTGAATAAAATGATTTTGTAAAAATCAAAGATTAAAATATGAATTAGCAGAGAAGTTTTAATTAGATACGTCTTTTTATAAATTTTCAGTATCATACCGCGGGATATATTAATGAGTTTTACTGATTAATTAAATCAAAATTATAAAACTAGTTAAAAGGTTTATATAAAAAATCGCTGGGATTAATATTTTGCTGACATTAAAAAACTTAAATTTGCTAAATAAATCAAAATGTCAATTTGTATGGCAATGGTTTCCTATTCTACTCAAAATTCTTGGTACGTATAAAGAAAATATTTTCACAAATTTCTTCATATCAACATTCAGAACATTATTCGAATTAAAAAAATATTCAAATTTTGTTCAATTCTTTCTTGTTGTGATTTTCAATGAAATATTATATATCAATAGTCTATAAATAATCAAGAAATGAATAACTCATCATTACCTATTACTCACATGCAGATTGGTACTAGAAAGTTTAATTCTTATTGGGTTCCCCATACTTTTGGTCTTAGGTCGAAATATTCTAATCTTATTTGACTTAAGGAAAAATTACGCTAAAAATCATCCGTTTCCGCTAGGTTGATAATGTCAAGCAGATTCCCAGTTACACGTTGGAGGAACCACTAAGAATGATTGTGTATCGAAGGCGTCTTTAGTGTAACGGCTAATGTTGTTGGAAATGGAATTGGTGACTAGGGTTCGAATCTTGGACGAGGTTGTTTGCGTTTCATTTCGTGCTAATGCTCTTGAGAATGGCATGAAACAATCTCTTCTCCTCTCCAGCTATAGTTAAATAGTAGGGAAGACAGAGTTATTTAGCCTTTGTTATGCCACAAGTATTTAAGGAAAGCTCCAAATTTAAGCCAGATTTACTCCGTTTAAAAAACTGACCTTTTGTCACATCCTATCTGTAGCGGAGGGGTTACGTAAATTCAAACATTGCAGAGCTGATGTTGTTATAGTTGAATTATTACCAACGATGGCTTAGACAGAGATATTAATTGCCTAGTAAGTGAGAAGAAACAGAAAAACATTAGACTAAAATGTAGGACCTTATGGTGTTTATTCAGTTTATACAGTCACCGAGGCTGCTGGAAATACGCGAAACGGACAACGAACACAAAGTGCAGGGCAGATTCGCGGGTCTTTCCTTGTCTTCGTGTGAAAAAGCCCCTCTCAAGTTTTCTGATGGTTTTTCTCATTCCACGCAAATGAAAAGCCACCTTTTTTTTATTGGGGTTCTTAGAACACTGAAAATCCAAATCTTGGTTGACTAGCTCTCACGATCGCTTTGATGGCAAATGATTTCGGCAATTTTTTGTTGGAAGCTGTTTTTACATTGGAAGACAACATAAACACTATATTAATACATGAACAAGGAAAGATTTTTTACTTTCTCCACACATTTCTCTTCAAACTACTGTTTTTTATAACATATCTATTCACTTCACGAGAGTATTTTTACATTATATTCAGATTCCCTTGTTAGCAGCAAATATTGTTCTGGGTCGATTGCGTTAACTTATAGACTTTAGATCACGCCCACCAAATATTCGAGGGGCCTTGGGTCAGACAGAAAGCCTATGAATCTGTAAGAGAGAATCTCCCCTTCTAAACTACATATTTGGAAGAATTTGATTTTTTAGGAGTTATCATAGCAACAGGAACGTATAATGGTTTTCATCAAGTTGAAAACACATTTTTGTCGATCCAACAAATACGTATAATCTAATATAAAGATTAGCAAGGAATGTAAATCGAGCAGGTAAGTTTTCTCTATTAGGTTACTATTTAAAAAAATGGTGAAATCAGTCTCAAAGCAAATATTCCCACCGACCCTCTGTTCCTGTATCAGTTTAAAATTTTTTATCAACTATTCAGTTCTTATCATTTTCAGATATGTGACGTACATTGTGATACTTGATACTAAAATATAAACGAGGCTTCATCAGTGTTTAATATCATTGTAAAAAAAAGTATGCACTATTGCATACACCTGCTTGTTCCGTGGCCAGCTGAACTTGAAAAGAATAGAAACGAGTATTAGTAATTATACGACGAGTTGTAATTCTTGAAGCACCTGCTGCATTCAATAATTTCCCAATAGATATTTTCACTATGTTTTGCAGATGTTCGCATATTATTTCAGATGTTTCGAAATCGGTTACAGTTTTCGGACTACCAAAACGACAACAATCATTTTTTGGTCGTCTAAAATGACTCAATATTTTTTCAAAACTGACATCTGCTGTTCCTTTTTTGTTAAGATGTTTTCAATTGAAGTCAACGGAAAATTCTCTCTTCAAAATATTATTACTTCTTCACATTCGATTTCTTCTTATTGTTATTATTATCTTTATTATTCATTTCGATTCAATGTTTGAGCTAAAATAACAAGAAGTGTTTGAATGTTCGTCTACTGAAAACTGGTTATAGATCCGGATTTTAAGGAAAACATACACACACACGCACACATGTGTCCATATATATATATATATATATATGTGTGTGTGTGTGTGTGTGTGTGTGTGTGTGTGTGTATTTGCTTCTCTCTACTGGCATTTAAAATCGCCGTCAGTTTAACGTAGAAAAATACAAATGAGTGTGCGTGTAAGGACAAAACAGGACAAACCCCTACAACTGTTTTCCTGAAATATTCCCGCCACTTTCTCTATTTCCTTATAATATAATAGGGAATTGCTTCTCCGGACACAAAATAACCAAGACCTCGTTCTTCGCAGTGTTCCACTTGAAAAGAAAAATCTCTAAAAGGAGTACCAGATATTACACTTAGATTCTCGATATAAGCATGAATTGTTACGCACTGATCCTGTATTTATCTCCCTCACCTGGTGGTTAATAACTGACACATGGCCAGCATTATGTAAGAGTCTAAAAGCATGCACATGGACGAAAAAAGTATGTGCACAAGCGGTTACCTGAAGACACCGGCTATAGGTAAATAGGAGTATAGACTGGACTCTTTAGCCTTGGTAGAGTAACCAATCTAGGAGATGGAAATCCTTTAATTAAAGCTAGTTGTACCCAGCACAAATATGAACGTTGAGTCAAAACTTGCTCAAGATCAAGGGCTTGGATAAATGTATGTCTGAACCCATCAGCTATTCCAACCTTCTTTTGAGAAACGGGACGATGCTCCCCGTGGAAAAATCCACTAAAACAACTACTCCAAGTTTATCGCCGGGTCCTGTCCAAAGTCACTAGCATGGTGTCTCGTTTCGACCTAAAATAAAATACGGCAGATGATAAAGAGCTGAAGAGTAGATACTACACAAGGATTTCAGTCTGAAAGACAGTTGACAGATTTTGGCTGGAGAACAATACTACATCGATTCATATAGAAAGTTTAGAATGAGATATCATTGGCCTAGTGGTTAGAGTGTTCGCCAATGGCCCGGGAGACCTGGGTTCAATCCCAGGTCGAGTCATACCAAAGACTCAAAAAATGGTACTTGATGCCTCCTTGCTTAACACTCAGCATTGTAATGTACGGATCAAGGGTAAGGTGGAGCAATCCAGGGATGGAGTAGCGCCCTCCCCTACACCTTGGTGTAGTAGCTATCGAAAAGGGAGCCTTCGGGTTACCCTCGACTATGGTCGCCAACTTTACTTACTTTTTACTTACTTATATATATATATATATATATATGTGTGTGTGTGTGTGTGTGTCGCGAGAGAGAAAGAGAAAGAGAGGGAAAGAAAAAAGTGAGAGAAAGAGAGTTTAGAGAGAGTAGGGAGAATGATTTCTTATTTTGAGAAAGTATTTTAGATTACTCTCTTCAATAACTGTTTTTGTACAACAGGGTTGGAGAAAGACGCTGCGATCTTAATCGCAGATACTACACTCTAATGCTAGACAGATGTACGGATCTAAGCGAAAATCATCTCACTATTTTGACATGAACTGTATTAATGAACATAAAATTAATGAGTCATAGATTCTGCATTTCCTTTCTAATCTAACGTTGATTAAAATTTATTTATTTGTTAATTAAATGTTATCTACGTTTGAAATTAATTAATTTCACAAGGTTAACCCTTGAAAATCGCGCAGACTTAATATTTTTACTTTCACGTTCTTTTCTCAAAGGCAGTAAAGTAACACACCCAAAATCTTATAGTTAGGTCAAAGGGTCACAACGTGATTTCATCAACTAATCTGAACTCAAAAACACCGAAAAAAATCATGATTGCCTTTGAAGCATATAATCGATAATCATATTCTTCACGTTTCTGGCTCTTCAAAATGTCAAATCATTATTTTTTAATTAATACACATTTTTTCCTTTTTATTTTTTTTTTATTTTTAAATAATTGCGTTCTTTACATCTTTTACTCGTATTTTTTCTGTTTTCTTTTTTTCTATCTTATATATCGCTCTGTCTGTCCCTTAATCACGTTTTTCTTTCCTTTCTAGTTTTTTTTCTTTATTCTTGCAATTTATATTATTGGCACATTTTTTCCTGTCTTTTCCTCTTGCTTAATTTCATGTTCCTTTGGCTGTCGTTTTATCTCCATATTATCTTTCCTTTCTTTGTCTCTTTCAAAGCTCGATTTTCGTATTTTCCTTCTTTGTCTTTTCTTTATCTCTACATACAATAGGCAGTTGTTATTTTTCGTCGATCTCTCTCTCTCTCTCTCTCTCTCTCTCTCTCTCTCTCTCTCTCTCTCTCTCTCTATCTATCTATCTATCTATAATAACGTTAACTTTTTCTTCTTTTTACCTTCCGATCTAGATTACTTACTTTTTTTCTTCATGTTTCTTTTCTGTCATGTTATCATATTCCTCTTTTTCTTTCTTTCTTTCTTTCTTTCTTTCTTTCTTTCTTTCTTTCTTTCTTTCTCAAGTTCCGATTTTCTTAATTTTTTCTTATTTATGTTTATTCTTTCTTTTCACACAGATGCGAGGCAGTTATTGTTTTTCTGTGTCTCGTTTGTTTTGGCTTTGACGTGATTGGTCCTGTTGTATATATTTTGAATTCAGCGAACGATTGATTCCATTTCTTTTCTTTTCTTTTTTCTGATGCTCACCGAGTAAATATATATTCGTATTATCATTATTTACTCATTAGAGTTTTCACATCACTTTTAGCTGACGGTATTTCACTGGAGTTTAAGTGTCGGCAAGTATCCTCAAATATCCAGGACTCTTCTCAGTATTCTGGCCATTCTCAATAATGCTGTAGTTTGCATGGTCTCCACTCGTCCTCCAACTTCAAAGTCCTCCAGTCCCTTTAATAATCCTTTAGTTACTGTACCAAAAGCACCAATCAGAATTAGTATAATTGCCACCTTCATGCTCCATAGTTTTTTCAATTCCCTCCTTGAGAGTTTTCACATCAGTTTTACCAGATGGTATTTCACTGGGATTTGGATGACAGCAGTACTCCTCGAGTCTCCAGGATTCTTCTCAGTATTCTGGTCGTTCTCAATAATGCTGTAGTTTGAATGGTCTCCACTCGTCATCCAACCGCCAAATCCTCCAGTCCCTTACTAATACTTTGATGACTGTACCCAAGGAACCAATAACAATTGGTATAATTGTCACTTTCATGCTCCATAATTTTTCAATTCCCCAGCAAGGTCAAAGTACTTATCCTTTTATTCATTTTCCTTCAGTTTTATTTTGTGGTTAGCAGGGACGGCAAATTCGTCAATTTTGCAAATTTTCTTTCTTTTGTTGTTGTTGTTGTTGTTGTTGTTGTTGTTTATTCTCAGTTCTGATCTTCTGGATAAGATTAGGTGATCTGTTTGTATGTCAAAGTCCCATAAAAGTTTATGTGTGTTATTCTCTAGCACAGATGCTGGGTTGTGCATATACCATTTATTCGTATGGGCAAACTTAAAGATTTTTGCAAATCTCTCGTAGATCACCTTTCCCACCCAGTCGTTTCTAGTCTTTTACTTCTTCTGTGATAATTTGCTGCAATCCCCTTGTTATGTAATTGATGGTTTTGTCTCTATCACCACGTAACCCATATTTGCTATTTTATTGCATCTTATCTATTCTCACTTTGATATAATTGGTACTTATGGCGTTGTTGTGTCTGCTATTAGGAAAGATTCTGTTTCTCTCTTAAGGTTTCCTTTTTATAACCATGTTCAGGTTTTCTCGTGTGAGACGTTGCTTGGTAGTCGTTTAAAACGCCCAAAGAGTTGTTTTTCTTCCCATTTTTGTTTTCTAGTTATTGTCATTCTTTTGGTCTTCGTGTTCTCGGTATCATTTCTGGTGGCTGTAGTTAGTCCTCCTTCATGCTTTTCTGTCTAGTCCTCGATGTTTGAACGCTGTCTTCAATGCTAGCGAGTCGTCTTCCTCCCTTCTTTCTTGATGCATATAGTCTGTCATCGTCATCTATGGGATGTAAAGCCTTACACAGAGTCATTAGTTTTCTTGTTCTTTTGTCCATTTGCTTCAGTTCTTCTTTGGTCCACTGCAAAAAGGGCCCCGAATATCTAATGATGGGTACAGCCCAGGTATTTATTCTTTAATAAGGTTTCTGCTACATAGTTTTGTCTCGAGTAGCTTTCTGGTTCTCCTGAGATATTCCTTCTTATTTTTTTCTTTCATCTCCACTTATTTGATCGTATCAGCCTCCAATATAACTAAGTATTTGTATGTTTTCTTTTCTACGAGCGTTTTAATCTTGTCTTGATATGATAGTTCCATTCCGTCCGTCAGGTGTTATTTCCCGCTTTTAATTACTAGCATGGCACATTTTTCTATGACAAATTTCATTTCTATGTCCTGACTTTATTCTACCAGCATGTATTAGAGTTTTCATTTCTTTTTCATTTTTTTTGAATAGTTAGATGTTGTCCATCCAAACATGCTTTTTCTGAGTATGTGGTTAAGTGGCATCATCGCAATTCGGAATAGTAACGGTGATAGTGCATCTCCTTGAAAAATACCTCTTTGGATCTTTGCTTCAGCTAAACTTCTCCCTCCTGCCGTCAATTCCACTTTCTATGATTTCATTGTTTTCTCGATAAAGTTTATGACTTCATCTGATATTTTGTTAATTTTGAGGCAGCTTATAATCCAGCTTTGCGGAACCATATCATATGCCTTTTTGTAGTCAATCCAGGCCATAGCTGAGATTTTTCCTTCTGGTCTTGCACTCGTTTAGGATGAGCTGAAAGTAAGTTAGGAAAGTTAGGAAAGTTAGGATGAGCTGAAAGTAAAGTAACTCTTCTATGCCTCTGTATCCTTGCGGCATTCTTTCTTTTTCTCAGAGAACAATCCACGCCTTGTCAGCGAGTCGTAAATCTCCTCCCTTTTTTGTGCTGTTAATATTTCTACATCATCGGTAAGCAGGTTACGGGTGTGTACTACTTTGGGGCTCTTCCCTTGGGTGGGTCCTCCTCGATCAGTGTAGTCTTTCCTTTGGTCATCCATTCAGGTATGTGTGCTTCTTGTAGGCATCTGTTCATATCTAGTACTAGTCCGTCGTGAATACAGGTGAATTTCTTTAACCTTAATCCATGCAATCCATCATGGCCTGGCGTTTTCCAGTTTGATATTATCTTTGTGTTGTTTTGAGTAAATCGCTGTGTATTTCCGCTTTCGGGCCTTCTTCACTCCCTTCTAATTCTTTTGTCATATTGTTTATCCATTCAGCTTTTTTGTTATATATTCTTGGTTGTCATATTTTAGTCTAAAATCGTACGTTTTTTTTCTTAAAATCAGCTGTTGGTATGTTTTTGTGTTATTTCCTCCCACTTACAGGTAGAATTTTCTTTCGTTGTTTTGGAATGTCCTGTCTTGTCTGTATTGTTTTACCCTTTTGTCGATATCTCTTTAATCTTCCTTCTTTCGCTTGTACTTTCTGGTTTATTTCCTCAAGTTATATTATTTCTACCTCAAGCTGTTTTATTCTTTCTTGTGTTGCCTTTTCTTTTTTTCTCTACATGTTCCAGCGTCTTTCCTTTCTTTTATCATTTTGACCTGTTTTTGTAGATTTTTAAAATCTTCCTTTCCAGTTGAATTTTCCAAACTGGTTCTGATTTTTTCTTCGTGCTTTTTGAGGTCACCCCAATTTTCTCTTTAACTAATTTCACCCCGCCATAGATTAGTTCATTTAATTCGGTTATATTATTCGATGATATATAAGGTGGTGCTTGATTTATTTTTTCTGTTTCCGTTCGCCATTCTATGTTTCTTAGTGATGGTAAGAAAGTCTTTTCCCCGTTCATAATCCTCTTTAAATTTTCTAGATTTACTTTTTGCTCTTGTGTTAGTCTTTTCTCAGAACTGTTTAGTTGTGTGGCGTTTCTAATTTCCGAAGTTGGCGGATCATTTGGGTTAAACTGTTTTTCTTAATACTTGGTGTGTCTGATAGTGTGTTACTTTTTTGTTCAATATTTTTCCTGATGCATTTCTAGTATTTCAAGGTCAGAAAACCAAACTTTCTTTATTATTATCCTGTCTTAGTCTGCAAGTTTTTGGCTTATTGTCAGAAAACTAGCGCATTCTTATCAGATCTTTATCATTCTTTTCCTATTTCCTATTTGTGTCGGTTTTCTCCTCAGATTGTAGTGTAGTGCAATTTGGTTGTCTTCCCTAGTTCATGTTTTGTGTTTGCGTCTCTGATTGGAGTGGTTCCTTAAATCATCATTCAAATATCTGAAAAAGAACAGCCAACATTCGCAGGATAACGATCTAGTCTCCCATGTTGGCTATCCGGAGTGCTCCTGCCGATCATGACACCCAAGCCTGTTGCCTGGGTCCCATGTGTCATCTTTTGATCCTACATTTTTATCATGGGAGGTATATAATTGCTATACTAGACCCAGGGGCTCTTTATCTCCTGTATAATGTTTTTATGGCGAATAAGATATTCAGCGAGAATAAATTAAAGCTAATGCAGCTGAAAAAGATATGCGCAAAAGAATGCAACTCGACAGATAAACAACATAACGAATATATTTCAACATAAGAGAACATTTAAATTATAACAACATTTTGATAGGTGAGGGCCAAATAAATATTTAAGGTGCCGGCTATAATACACCAGCAGACAGTCTTAAACGCATATATCTCTCTCAACTGTCTTTTTCTTCTTTTCTTTCCTTCTTTCTTTCTTTTCTTTTAACTATCGGCTTTAAGCCAGGTCGGCTGTGTGAAACACAAATGTCTCTCTTCCTTTTTCCTTTCTTTCTTCTTTCTTTCTTTTCTTTTCTTTATACTTTTCTTTCTTTAACTTGAGAGAGTGCATATAATTCCAATATTTAGGAAGGGTAGAAGGAAAACAGTTTTAAGTTAAACTTAGCTTTTCGAAGGGTTTACTTCTTAGATTCCTTTCTTTTATGGGCGGGCAGCACTTCTTTTGAATCTGGCTGAAGGCACTGTTATCTTCTGTCCAAAGTTCTGTTCCACTCTTTCCCCAGAGTTTTGGCAAATAAATCAGCACGTCTTTTCACGCTTGCTGCTGTCCTAAAGCTGAAAATCTCCTTCCAAATTTCCTCTGACGAAAAGGTCCTGCTTTCGGCGATAAAGGCTTCGGCCAATCATTTGGCTCCTTCCTCCTCCTCCACCTCATCCGGTCATGCTACTTCATTCGGGCTACTACAATGACCTATATCCCCTTCTCTGTCCAACCAACTTGGGGTTATGGAGTGCAGATAGCTTGACCTGCATTCCAACTGCCTCAGTTGTCAGTCGCTGGACTTGTTAGTTCAAACACAGACGGGGAAGGGAGATTAAATCTTACTTTTCTCCTCTCAGGGGCATACCACGTCACAATATTCATTTAAAGTACAATTGTTCACCCAAAGGTTTTACGAGTAATGAAAAATCAATGTTTTTTTTTTAAATAAAGACAAATTTTACTGACCGAACTTTCTTCGAAAAGCACACAACAAATATTCGTTTATCTGCCTTATTGTTCGAGTCCTGTCTTCTCTCTTTTTGGTATATATTTTAAGAAATAGAGGTCATGTGATATTCTAGAATGTTCGATTCTAAAGTCATTCCTTTTTTTTGTTTATTTCTATATTTTGTATTTACCATATTATCATCTCAGGTAAGTTTTACACCCCCTCTAAGAGGTTGTGCAAACTGAAGTCCAAGTAGCAAAAAATCTCCTCACCTCACCATAACTTTTATCAGTTTTCAACTGATCTGACCAGTGACAGTTTCAACACTTCACGAGATCAATGTTTTGTCTCTTTCTAGGTTCTTTCCCTTCTTTGTTCCAAATGGCACCGATCATAACTGATATTTTGGCAAATATCATTTCCCATGTTATTTTACTTCTCTGACAATATATAAGTATTCATGCAGTTTTTCGCTTTCTTTCAACAGCGTATTGTAAATTAATTGCTAACTAAACCAAAGTCTGGTTTTCTGATATATTTGGATAGGTTTTTATCACAAAAACTCAGAGAATTTTGTATCCCATTTTCTACGATTGATTCTGATGTAAACATATGTCATTGATCTATGTAGAGGAAATGCAGGCGATGAGAACATTACCATCCAGTAGTTTCTGCTTTAGTACTATTTTGGCATTAACATTTTAAAATTGATTGCTTTATTTCTCTTTCCTCATAGTTATTCTTCGAAGTCTTGTATATACTAATATTTGCATGCTCGATTTTTATGGTGCTATTTTGGGCTGGACGGAAAAGAAACTAGTCGATTTCTCTACTTAGGATTCCTCTGCGCAGCCATATCAATTTAATCTTACGAGAAACGTTTACCTTGGTTTTCTTAAGTGTCCAAATAGATGTTTTTTTTTCCATTTTACTTGATTTGATAATTCCTGTTATTTCTCTTTGACATTGATTTATTGTTGTTGTTGTATTTTGTCTATTGGTACTTGTCTTTTTCACTTTGATTATCATTTTTCTATTTGTTAGGTTTTTGAATCACTGTAGACTGATGTCTGTTACTGAAGTCTTAATGACAACAAGTCTCCACAACTCTCCAGGAATGTTTACAGTTTTCTAGTTGATCTCAGCAGTGCTGTGGTCTAGAGGGACATAATTCTTCCTTGGATTTCCTGATCTCTCAATGTCTTTTTCGGATTTTTCTGATTTTTTTCTACGGCAGCATCTATGATTGGTAACATTATCTCCTTCATCTCCAAAGCACAATTTCTTTAATTTGTCTTCGAAAGGTCAATGAAATTGTTCTTACTTTTGTTTTCTTGATTTAATAATTTCTACTTCCCTCTTTTTCGTATTGTTATTTTGGCTGCCGTTATAAAAATCTCCCTGTGTAAACACAATCCACAATACTGGTTTATCCTCTTTCTACTTTTCTTGTAATATATATTCTACTTACATCAACTCTCAAGTTTAAGGCTCTGTTGACTTGTTTTGTGGTCTATGCTTCTTAGATCCTCTTTTGTCTTGTTTAAGAAGACCTTCGGTTATCTTACCAATATTTCCTTTTGTTAACTATCTCTTTTATGAGGGTTACTCTTCGGTATTTAGTATGTATTTCTGGTTCTTGTCCTTATTTTGTTCGTTGTAACTTCATGTTGATAATAAATCAGCCATTTTGTTGTGTCATTTTATCTGTTCACCAAACTCTTTAGTCTTGGTTGAATCCTGTTACTCCATTTGCCTCATGCGTTTCTGGTTTACTTTAATATAGAATTTAATTGCTTTACTTTGGAATGTCCTGTTTTGATTGGGTTGTTCAATCCACCATATTTTGAGTCGGCCTTTCCTCCACTATATCTTACAGCTACTTACTTTTTTATGGAATTGTCTTTTTTGGCGCACTTGTCTTTCAGCTGTTTTATTCTCTTGAGTTCTCTAGTGTTTTTCTGAGTATTTTTGCTCCCCCTCGTGTTTTTCTTAAAGTTTCTTCATTATCTTTTACCATCTACATTTTATTTACCTATTTGTCAGGGTTCCACATCACAATACCTTGTTGGATTTTGATCCTGCATAAATAAGTTTATTCAACATTTTAATGTCGACTATCGGAATATTTCCTCGTTTGTGTTGCGAGTATTTTGTGAATTTATCATAGGAAATTATGAAACTTTGCAAAATTGAATGGTGAAAAATTATCTGTGCCCATTAGCCTTGGAGTAATATGCAATTCTTAAAGAGAAGAATACTTTAAACATATTACCAATCAAAAAATGATATTCACAAAATTCAACTCCCACCCGTTATTCTGTGCGCTACTTTGGAACATTGCAAAAAACCTTCTCTCACATCTTATATATCACTTCAAAGTTGAATCTTATTTTACAGCATTTTATTGTGCGTTTTAAGACGAAAATAGACAACATAAAAATATGTTCATCTAAGTTAGTTGGTTGATTAGGTTTTGTGGCATATCAACCATTGAAGGTTACGTAACGCCAAATCTACTTTACACACACATACACACACACACACACACACATATATATATATATATATATATATATATATATATATATATATATATATATATATTCATTTGGTTTGCAAACAAAATTTTTAGATAATATTTCTGAACAAATCTGAGCTTATTCTGCACGCAGTTCAATGGTTTCAAGGATTTCTACCTAATACGAATATTTCTATTTTCTGTGAATTATTTATATGCACACAGATGAATGGTTTAAAGTATTGTTATGTAAAAGTAACTATATAGCACCAGTCACTTGTTTGCACACATTAAAATAGAAGTATATATGATTTGTAAATAAATAGTTTGTTGGTAATTTCATTTTTTAATACGTTGAATCTAATTTGTTCGCACAGTAAAATTGCAATTTTTTCTCATCTGTTGAGTAGTTTTAATTATTGCCATCTAACAGTAAGAATTCTACATAATTTTAATCATTTGTTTGCAGACAGTGAAGTGGTTACAAGTATTACTATTTGACACAAATTATTCTATTCAACTGTATTCATTCATTTCAACACAGTTAAAACAATCTATGCATTGCTATGTAATACCGATAATTCAATTTCGGTTGTTAGTTCAAAAGTTTTAAGAATTACTATTTAACACTACTGGACAATAGCCCGGGAGACCTGGGTTCAATCCCAGGTTAAGTCATACCAGACTTAAAAATGGCATTTGATACCTCCTTGCTTAACACTCAGCATAATAAGGGTAAAGTAGTTCAATCCAAGGAAAGTAGTAGCGCCCTCCTCTACACCTCAGTGTAGTAGCTATTGAAAATGGGGCCTTCTGGTTGCCCTCGACTACAGTCGCCAACTTTAATTACTTTTTTATTTAACACTAATAATTCCATTCAACAATACTCATTCGTTTACTCACAGTTAAAAAGTTAAAAGCATTGCTATGTTTTACAAACAATTCATTTAAATATCAGTTTTTTGTTTACACAGCGGTTAAATAGTTCTATTTCTAAAAATTTGATTTAACGTAAATCATTTGTTTGCACAGTTTAAATGTCAAACAGTTCTGTTTAGCCCATAGATTGGAACCTATCAGAACTACTACTCCGGTTCCGAGTGGATCTAGGAGTAATGGCAATGAAGGGGTTCTCGGCATTCCCCAAAGCTTGAAGACTCAAGCCTTGCCATCCGATAGTTTAGTGTTATATATAGGAAACTCGTTGGGGGATGTTTTTCCACTCTTCAGTCAAGCAGTCCGTGTATTCTACAGCCCCCGCCGACTGGGCTGTATGTGTATCAAATTATATATTATAATAAACAGCACCATTTCTACTGTTTTACAGAGTTCAATAGAAACTTTTCTTTTCATTAAATGAGTTCAACGGCATATCAAATCGTCTGGGGCTAATTTAAACCAGAGGTTAGAGAAATGTGTTCACTTATATTTAGATTTTTGTCTTGTTTCTTTACATTTTTACAAGCTGTTCAATCGAATACGAATATTTTTGAAATAAATCTATTTGACACATAGATCAGACCGTATCAAGTGGACCTGGGAGTAATGGAAATGAAAGGTTCTCCACATTCCACTCATTTACAGATCTAGAGCTTTGCTATCTGATGCAGTTTAGGTTCATATGCAGGACACTTCTTTTTTAGGTGGCCCAATCGTCTGTGGCTGTAGAATAAACCCACTGCATCTCTGCAGAGGAATACGACTCCCCCAACAAGTGTCCTGGATACGATACGAAACAATCTGATGGTGATCTTGAGCTTTGAAAAATTCTGCATTTCTCAAAGCTCAAGATCACCATCAGATCGTTTCTACTCCTTCATTGCCATCGTTCTCTGGTCCGGTCTGGCCCAGAGTGTTAGCACCTGATAGTGCCTGATCCATGGATCAAACAAAACTAAACGGTAATTCCCCAAAACCGAATTGTTTAAAATTAGCATTTTGTGTGTAAACAAAAAACTCTACTTTTGATAAACTGAATTGTTTGAATAGGACTGTTTAGACATTTAACTGTGTAAACAAAACTTAATTCGGCGTTAAATGAACTGAAAATGGTTGATACGCCATAAACCAAAAGAACCAACCAACAAACCCATCAACCTTTTTTAGTGACCTTACATATCTGCAGGGGATTATTTCACTGTATTCTAAGCCCCGTTGATTAAAAAAAATGAATAGGTATTTTTTGAATAAGGGTTGACATAGAAAGCGTTTACAATTTCATTTCTTTCAGTGAAGTGAAAACTTGACTAAAAAAACATCTTTTAAAAAATATGCCTAAAAACTCTGTGTATAACATTATTGATCGGTGTAGTCAATTCTTCACATGTAGAGTAGCACTCAAGTTAATTTCTGAGTGGGAGAATACAACCGGTTAACCAGTACGTTTGAGAGCCGTTAAACTCGAGTTCAATTTGAGTCCACAGCTCTCATTGAATCATTTATGTCAGGTGCACAAAATGTTTCTATTGCAAGAAATAAGTCAGTTAGTGAGAAACACTTAGAATAAGAAGTTTAAAGCTCCATCTTGATTTCAATGATTCTCCCTCCAGGCCGATTGTAGTATAATCATATAAATATGAATAGTAAAAGAAAGAAAACGATCGTAGAGTAAGCAGCTATGCAACATTTATGACTTTTTGGTCCCATGTGAACTAAGCATTTTGACATAATACGGAAAATATTCGAACCTGGGGTGGTGATAACACAAAATGTAAGGGGTTTGAAAATAAGATTAAGAAAATCCACGACAAAATGGATACTGGAAAAGAAAGAGTGAAAAAATTCAGAAAGTATAGGTTAGTTAGTTGGTTAAATGACATACAAACACTTGACACTTATTATATGACAAATCCTTTTTATTGATATAACATGACTTTTACGTGAATAGTTTGTGGCTAACATTTTTAAAACGAGCCAGCGCTCATTTGTTTGCACAAAGTTTTACGTTTTGCTATTAAACACTAATAATTTTATTTGCTCACAGTTAAATGATTTCAAGCATTGAATGTTATACTAATAATTCAGTTTAATATTCCTCGTCATTATCATGTTGCGCCATCAGCATGGATATCCCTGACCATATCTCGCCACCCTTCTCTATCGTCCATTGCTTCAGGCCGGTCTTTAGGGCTAATCCCGTTCCGGCACTGAGCTGCTGTATGTAGGTTCAAGCCGGTCGTCCTTCCTATGCTCGTCCACGTGAAGGGGTCCATAGGATTACTTCACAAGCAGTATCCCGCATGTCTGGTTCGTCTAACTTTGATAGTTTTCACGATGGGTGGAAAGTGACCGTACAGCTGCTGCTTTGTACTTTGCTACCTCCATGATTTGTTCAATATTACTCGCAGCATTCTTGAGTTTTGCCGTCAAGCTTTTTCTTCATACGTTTTTTTTATTATTAGTCATTTGTTTCATGGAAAAGAAGTGATGAAGAAATATAGAATAAATAAAACCAAGAAAGATAGAGGGGAAGATGAGGATGAAGGAGAAGAAAGAAAAAGAAAGAAAATGTGTGCACAGACACGCATGTGCGAACACACATACAAACACGTTAAAAAGGTGATATTTATGTTGAAAAACAAGAAAAAAGAAGGGAAAAATATAAACAGCAAAATAAAAATGACCAATTGGTATCTTGTTTAAAAAGAATAAATTAAGTGACATGCTGTGACACGCCACATCTAAGCTTTGCTGCTTAGGTGTGACACAATGCCACATAAATGGGGTACCAATGAGTCAAACTCACTCGAATAGGTTTGCTAGTCTAGATAAGCTAACCATTACATCCCTTGAGGCGCCCAATTAACTGACGTCTACGTTGTTATAAAAGAAGAACGGAAATATGCTAGAAATAGAGATAGCCAGTCTTTAAATAAAAGAGATAGAAAAATATAAATAAAAAATAAGTTTCTATGAGGGTCATTTTCGATTTTTTTTTCTTTTTGCAGTGAAGCGCGTAGTATAAGGAAAGTTAAAGGCGCCATGATAATTCTATTTTTGAATTTTTATTTAAGTAATGGCGTTCAGGGTGTTGTTGTATGGTTGAAGATTCAAGTTGGTTGTTGAGTTCTGGTTTTGTTTGGTTTGGTTTGATTTTATGGCACATCAACCATTGCAGGTTATTTAATACCAAATCCATTTTTAATCATAAAAACAGTTCTTTTCCAAACAATTCAGTTTAACATAAATACACTGTTTAATTCTATTTGACCCATAGATAGGACCCTATAAAGTCCTACGTATTAAGGCTAAAAGTGACCTGGGAGTAATGGTAATGATGGGATACCCCTATTCCTCAAAACTCAAGCATTACTGGAGCTTCGCCATCAGATTGTTTTGTGGCATAACAGGACACTCGTTGGTGGAGTTTTACCTCTCCGAAGAGATGCAGTTAGTCAACTGGGTCTGTTGTTAATTTGTTTTGCGTTTGAAGTTAGCCAAAGTAAAATTAATTTTATCAATAAATTTAATAAGATGAACTTGCAAGATTTTTTGAATTAGAATCACTCTACTTGATAGACATCACGGATTCAGAAGAATTTTTCTGAATCAGTGCGTTGAGAAAATTTGACACATTCTGTTTTGTTAGGTTAATGGATCGTGGAAAAAATGCGAAGAAAGCGGTTAAAGAGAAGGCCAACGAAGATCCGATGAAACGCTGAGGAAATCGGACACTCAGCAAGATGGAATGAAGTGAAATGGTAGGACCTTTGTTCCGTGAAAGAGAATGTGGCGTAGTGAAACGCAACGGTGGAGACCAATGAAATGGTCGATCAATTTGATACAATTTTTTAGGCAGACAAAATGAAGAGAATTTTTCCAGGGTTTTGATTTCGAGAGCGTGCGAAAGCTCGATGTTCTGAGAAGGAAAGGGAACTGAGTTGAGAATTGAATATCCAAGTGTTCAAATGAGCAATTGATCCAAATGGATTTCTTAAAGTATAGAATTTTTTTTTAAATGATCAGATACATTGGATCTTTTTGTAAGAAACAAGTTGTTTGGTTGTTTGCTTGAAGAGAAAATAGTAAATCGGTGATTTCTGAGCATTGAGACCTGCGAATGGAAATAGGTTGGGATTTGACATATTAAGATTTTAATAGAGCCGAACAAATGCATTGAAAGGTCTATTCTTGATAATCAATCGCTAACTAGGTATGGTGTAGTGGGGCACGTCGGTCGTTATAAGAGAAGTAGCAACAGCCACGTGGAATATGTTTAAAAACTAAAGAAAGGAGGAAATATAAAAATAGAAAATGTCCATAGTTTATGGGATAAATCTTCGCTGCAATGTGTTTTTAGAAATTTTGGCTTGAGTTTATTTTGCATGATAAATACAATGGATATGTATTGTGTTTAGGCAAGTGAATGTTGTTTTTGAAGTTTTTATGTAGAGGGAGGTTTTTCTTTGTGCGTTGTCATTCTATCCAGGAGAAATGCGAGGTCCTGCCGAAGGAAATAAATGGAACATCGAGTCATGAGGTTGTCAGAGAACGACAGGAATCCAGACGAAGGATTCATTTGAAAAGACCAGATTCATTAAGGTTTGGGACTAGAATAGGACCAAAATTGTCCGGTATTTTTGTGATGTTTCTGAAAGGATAAAGATAACCCTGTAATATTTTTTTATCAAATATTGTAATTGTCTAATGCGTGCTAGCCAATGTGAAAAAGCTAATATGGAGATGTTAAAATAATTAGTACAAGATAAATAGTAACCTCTGAATTGAAAATAATGGAAAAAGAAATTCATAACCTGACAGTTATGACTTAGAAAATGATTATGGATGGAATGTTACATAATACAGCGGTGAAACCTTTTTTCACATGTATTTTAGTATTTAAGTCAAGTTGGAGTGGAAAAATTCAAGTGGTTAACCAGTTCGATGAACAGCTGTTGAACTCAATGTCAGTCTGAGACTCTGAGTCTCACTGGATCGTTTCAGTCAGGTGCCTAAAACGGTTCTAATGTGAAAAGTTTGTGAGAAACTCTCTTCGCAAAATATTGAAAGGTCGATCTTGATTTCACAGATTCCCTAAATATGCCGTACAAATCATCAATATGATGTTCTTAATCCTATTGTCATTCCTCATCAACGAACAAGAAATGACCGATGTTTGTTTGTTTGAGTTTATAGCATATCAACCTTTGTAGGTTATTTAATGTCAAATCCATTTTATACAAATAAACAGTTCTATCTCAAACAATTCAGTGTGGCATAAGTACACAATTTAATTGTCAAAAACATTTCAATTTTAAACTATTCAGTTTACTCAACCAGTTGTAATTCAAAGTATTCAGTTTAGTAAAAGTATAGTTTTTGTGAAAACAGTTCAATTTCAAACAATTCACTTTAGCAAAAGTACAGTTTCTATGTCAAAAACAGTTCAATTTCAAACAATTCACTTTAGCATAACTATGTAGTTTAAATATCAAAATAGTTCTGTTTCAAGCAATTCATTTTTGCATAAGTATGCAGTTTAGTTCTATTTGACCCTTAGATAGGATACTATCAGGTGCTACCACTTCGGGCCTGAGCTGACCAAGGAGCGATAGCAAAGAAGGAGTACTCTGCATTCCCAAAAGCTCCAGTATAACTGGAACCTCACCATCAGATTGTTTATTGCCATATCCAGGACACTCGTTGGGCGGGGGTGGTGTCTAACCCCTTCGCAGTTGCCGATGGTATATTCTACAGCCCCAGCAAACTGGGCAAAGAAACGACTAAGACCGTAATCGAAAAAGAAATGAAATGAAATGAAATGAGTTAAGGAATTGGGCGCTGACTGATCGTTCGAATAAATCCAATATTCATATAAACATTTCGCTCACAAAGTAAGGTCCACATATAAATATAATGTAGATTGATAGAGTAAGAGCAGTATATTATATGTAGTTTAGGGATATATATATATATATATATATATAGTCATCGCCAGACAGATCTGTTTCGTTCTATCAGAACTCATCAGTGTGGCTAGACAGTATCTCCCCGTAGCTGGGATCGAAACCCGGTTGACTCAAACGCCAAGCCAAAGCTTCTAACCATTTAGCCACGAGGAGATATTAGCTACGAAGTACATTTTAAACGGTTATGAATCACAATTACTATTGTTTACATACATCCGTTCAACGGCCGCCGAGATCTCAATTCAAATACGAAGAGACTTGCAAAGGCGCTAATGGCAACACGATTACTTCTTCGCTAGAGAATTCGACCCTACGGGGGTAGGGGAGTATATATATATATATATATATATATATATATATATATTGTCATCCACGGACAGACTGTTTCGTTGTATCACAACTCTTCAGTGTAGCTAAACACGTTGGACGCTTAAAGCTGGGATAGAAACCCGCCCAACTTTATGTTAGACTTAGTATGATACTGTCCAGGCAAACAGCGAACCACGTCAGCTCGGGGATTCGTTGGTTTATATTTTTGCCTTACCGAAGTTCTCAGTTCATTGGAAGAACTCTACATTATGTGAGTGGCAGCCGTAAATTCCTTCACCGGAGTGCTCGACCCCCTTGAGGGAGCGTATAAATATATATATATATATATATATATATATATGTGTGTGTGTGTGTGTGTATGTGTGTGTGTGTGTGTGTCTCTCTCTCTCTCATTTTAAAGCCCTAAAATGTTGATTATAGGTTTTATAATTCTTATTGTTTCTTAGTAAATCGTGATATTTCGACAGGTTTTGTTAGATTTAATGGTTAATGATAGATTCAAACTCGTGAGATTGATAACATTCAAGCATTTCAACTAGATCTATCACCGCACCTCATCGAGTATATATATGATTCGCTGCACCTTCTTCTTTTGCAAAGCTAAAAGCGCTTTCGTATTTGCGTATTTAGATATGAGCATATTTGTCTTTGAAAGAAAATAAATAAACTGTAAACTTTGAGTTAATATTAATATATTAATTTAATTTTTAGACCATAGCAGTGACAAGAGGGTAATTATTATTCATGCCTTAAATATATCTATCTTACTTGTTATTATTTTCAGAAAACAAAGACAAACATTTCCCGCTTATGATCAAACGGTGAGGCATATTTCGTCTTTAAACGAGTAACTCTCTCTTCGCGAAGACTTGATATAATCAGATTGAAAATGCAGCTATCTCTTTGTCCGGAACTTTTTTGTTTTGTTTTCAAGCTGAACCTGAAGGTTGCATACATTAGAATAGCAGTGCATACTCTATCCATCGTTCAAATTTTATTTTTCATCAATGTGGAGAGAATTTCTATTAAAACTCAATAAAATTTATAACTTTTCTGTTGACGAAATAAAAGATTAGCAGACATTTATTGTTTGTTAAAGCAGTTTTAAATATTGAATTAGAAAAAAACAGGATTGACACAATTAATTATTTATTAAAACAGCAGAATTAATGAAGTTCATGTTTTTAATATCGAGGAAAATTAATTTATTTTTCTAAAACACGTTTATTATTTTACTTTACGTTGTTAATTTCATAATTATTAATTGGCAATATTTTTTCAAATAAACAAACAGGTTGAATTATATCGGATAAAATTGAATAAACAATGTATGTAACTGGCATGACTGAAAATGGTTATAAAAGCATTTTTACTGGTACCGGGTTCAGTCCCAGGTCGAGTCATACCAAAGACTCAAAAAAATGGTACTTGATGCTATCTTGCTTAACACTCAGCATTATAAGGTACGTATCAAGGGTAAAGTAGAGCAATCAATGGAAAGGAGTAGCGCCATCCCCTACACCTCGGTGTAGTAGCTATCGAAAAGGGAGCCTTTGGGTTACCGTCAACTACGGTCGCCAACTTTACTTACTTTACTTAGTTATGGAAGTATGGTCTGTCAAAAATCTAATTGATTCTTTTCTTCATTAACCATCTTGGGTTTTTGGCAAGGTTTGGTTTTGTTTAGTGGCATAAAAAACTTTGTGTGTTACTCAATACTAAAGCCATCATTCTTGAAGAATAATAGTGTTACCACTTAACCCATAGATAGGATAGATAAATGGGTTTATACATTTCACAATTGTGTTAAAATGAAAGTGAACGTATTAGCGCAAATTCTACGATGACGTAAACCACTAAAACACTTTCACCTCCGCTTGAAATTTTGTCAAGATGATAGTGATGTATTTATTTACACATTCTTCCGTTTCGGCCAGGATGTGCCATACATTCAAATTTTAAGTTGAGTAAAGTTGGTTTGAATTCAGAGTTTTCCTTCTCCAAGACAAGTTGACTAACCAAGGCTAAAGAAACCAATCTGCAGTAGTAATTATATATATATTTACCAACCCCTCCGCTCGGGCAGGATACGACACAAGGTCAATTTTTAAGCGGAGTTGAACAGGTTTGAATTCAGAGTTTTCCTTCTCCTAGACTAGGGAATTCAATAGATTAACGACTTTCCTATGTGAAGGGAAATTCACAAAGGCTCTTCCTGGATTTGAACTATGTTCACCGATTCCATTTAGCTCGACGATAACTGTTATACTTATAGCGTCTCCGTGTCAAAATCTTAATTCTGTTAGGCAGTTCCATGTGTGTTACACTCCTCCATGCAATCATTTAAGTCTACAATCTTGAACGAAGCAAGCCTTTATTGATATCATTAGAACAAAGCACACTGCAGAGATCAAACTTGGACATCAATTCTATAGGATCATATTGTGTAATGCATAAACGCATTTTTCGTGTGGTTATGCAATTTGACGACAATAATTATTTGCCACTGTAACTGTAGCTTTTATTATGACAAGACCCTGATATTTCTATAAGCGCAGGGTTATTTATTAATCTTTTTATTTATTTATAAACATTGCATCCGTCACGGCGCCTCGTACAGTTGATATTTGGCTTTCTTGATCTTTTGCTTTTTCTAAAACTACAAGCACTTTCAAAATATTTTGAGATAAGAATATTGTCTTAGGAGGAAAATATATAATCTTTGAAAATTTCAAGTAAATAAAAAGCATCGGATTATATGATAGATCAGTGATTAAATCTTTTTTTTCTAAATCTATGGAAATTCATAAACGACTACCCCTAAATCCTAAGTTCATTCAATGCAACAATATACGTTCAAAAAGCAAAGTCTATTCTACGCAACACTATTGGTCCTAAGAGCAACATCGCTGAAAATTTTATTCGTTTATAATCCAATTATTATAATGTCCCTCTATTTTAAACAGCTTTTATTTTAGTTCTGTGATAAGGTCTGAGTATTTTCTATATTTTCGCCTTCATTTTCTTTCACTCTGTGGTCCACTGAAATGGCAAAATCCAGTAGACGCCAAATGCTTTATTTTTCTTGTAAACTATCACAAGGCCTGCTCTTCTGGCAAGAATTTGGGTATCTGATTGTATCTGAAAATTACAATGAATCTTATGTATCTCATTTTTTAGGACAAGAAGGCAGCACCCCACAAAACAGCAGCTGTACGGCTACCTACCACCAATCACAAAAACTATCAAAGTTATACGAAGCCGACATGCAGGACACTGCCGGAGAAGTAAGGACGACCTCATAAGGGATGTATTCCTGTGGACCCCTTTACATGGATGTGCAAAGGCAGGGCTATCAGCTAGAACGTATATACAGCAGCACTGTGCTGATACGGGATGTAGCCCTGAAGACCTGCAGGAAGCAATAGACGATAGCGAGGGTCAGGGATATACATGCTGATGGCGCGACGTGATGATGAGGATGACGATGACATACACCATTTATTATTTTAATCTTTTGCACAATCAAAGTTGATCACCTTTCCGATCCCGTTGTTACCTGATCTTGTACTTAATATGATTTGCGAATTTTTTCACACCAACGTTAGCTGATACTTTTTCACTGGAGTCTGCGTGACAGTAAGTCTCATCAAGTCTCCAGAAATCTTCTCAGTTTTCCGGCCGATCTTAACAGTACTGTAGTTCGTTTGGTCTCTGCACGTACACCGATTTTCAGATCTTTAAACCTCTTTATTAAGGCTTTGTGGTTCGTTCCGAGCGCACCAATTACAGGTGGTTTCAACGTCATAGCTTATTTTACTTCTCTGGTTAAATCCAAACACTTGTCTCTCTTTTTATTTCCTTTGATTTGCACGCTGTGGTTGGCAGGATCGGCAAAATCCATAAATAGGCTCGTTCTCATTATAGCGTTGCTTTGTCCTGTTATAAGAAGAGATTCAGTCTCTTTCTTAAATTTTCCCGTTTTTAGCTATGTCCAAGTCTTCTCGTGCGAGATTTTATTGATTTGTCTCTTGAAGTAATCATACAGTTCTTTTTCTTCTCACTTATGTTTCCTAGTTATTGTTGTTCCGTTTATCTTTATTTTGTTTGTGTTGTTTCTAGTCGCTGTAATTAGTCTGCTCTTTTTTATGTCGTCTTCAAGTCCTCACGTTGATTCATCGACGCTATCTTTTGTGCTCCTTCTTCTTTTGACAAACATGATCTTTCTATGTCATCTCTGGGATTTTAGGTCTTATGCATCGTTATGAGTTTTGTTCTCTGCTTCATTTTTTGAGGTTCTGCCCTAATACCTTTCAAGAATTGCCCAGAGTATTTGACATGGTAAGGGGAAACCCAGGTGCTTATCCCTTTGATGAGATTTCTGCCATATAATATGATTTCGTGTAGTTTTCCAATTCTTCTGAGATTCTTTTTTTAAAAAAATTGTTCTTTCAGTTCCGCTTATTTGATGGCCTCATGCATACACTATTCCCAAATACTTGAAAGTTTCTATTCTCTGGAAGTTTTAATTTCTTCTTGATTTGGTTATTGTATTCATTTTTCCGCTTTTCAAATTTAGGACAGCACATCTCTCTGGAATAAAACTCCCAGAATTTTTTAAAACTCCGTTAACTTTTTGCTCCTGCTGTCAATTCAACCCCAGTTCTTTTAAAATGGTTTCCTAGGAAAATTTTATGTCGTTATCGACTCTCGTGTATTTTTTGAGATATTCTATAATGTAGCTTTGAGGGACTATATCGTCTGCTTTTTTTTTGTTGTCAATCCATGCCATAATAAATTTTTTCGTCTCATTTTCCCCCCTTGAGAGTGTGTTGATCAATGTATAGTAGATCAACAATTTCCCTAGTTCCCTTGAGGCATCCTTTTTGTTCTTCAGGAAACAATATGCAGCTTATGAGTGAATAGTAAATCTCCTCCCTAATTTGCACTATCTGTATTTTTCAAATCCTCAGTAGGAATGTTATTGTCTATAGTTGTCGGGATCCTTTTTTGGGGGAGGGATCTTTTTAGATCAGGGTGGTCTTTCCTTAGGCCATCCGTTTGGGTATGATTGTTTCTTCCCAACATTTATTCATTTCGATGGCCAGTCTCTCATGGACGGAAGTAAATCTTTAAACTAGTATCCGTATATGCCATGATGGCCGACGGTTTTCTGATTCGGTATATTTTTGTGGGTTAAGGGGTTGTTCGAGTCCTTCAAACACTTTTTCAATATTGTTTATCCATCCGGTTTTTTGTTATGTTTTCTTCGTTCCCATATTTTGCTTCAAAATTCTTTTGCTCCCTCTGCTTGTTTGTATGTCTTAGTTTGTTTGTATGTCTTTGCTTGTTAGTATATCTTCGGGCATTCTCCATTTACTAGCTGGAAGGATTATTTTTCGTTGCTTTGAATTACGCTGTTTTGTGTGTATTGTTTTATCACGTCTCAATATCTTTTTAGTCTCCTTTCTTTCACCAGTATCTTCTGATTTATTTCCTCTTGAATTATTTGCTTTACCAGTATGGCTTTTCTATTTTAGTCCCAACATATTTCAGTGTTTTCTCTCTTTTTTAGTATATTTGCTTAGTGTTGTAGATTTCTTATCCGTATTTCCTGTTTAGTTTCCCACGCAGGTTTTGAATTTCTGTTCGTGTTCTTTAGGGTATGCGGTTTAACGAGATGTAAACTCGTAGATAATAAACCGTTTCTTTTAATGCATTAGGTTATAAAAAAAGAGTAATCTAACACAGAATATTCGGTTTCAAGAAGAACAAATTTTTTAAATAAATACGATGTAGCATTTAATTCTAGAGCATACAAGGAGGGGACTAACTTCTGGTCCCCAGCTATGAAAGAGTTAGAGTGCCTTCAACGATCATGAAGAAAAGTCTATACAACAAACAGATAGAAACCACTTACTACTTCACAGGTTTGAAAAAATAGGGGAGCTGAGGAGCGAACGACTATATTTACCACTTCTGAAGTCTAGTTGGTAAAAAAAAAAAAGGATGCCCAGGCTCGCCTTTTTACGTTACCAAAAAGGGCTCGTGATATTAGAGAGTTCTTCATATACTGTGACAAGGGAGACCAATCCATTTACTCTCCATACAAGAACACCGAATTTATCAACTACTATTTTTGCTCGTCCATGAATTAGTTCATTTAGTTCCATGATATTATTCGTTAAGATATGTGTTAATGATTTCTTTTTTTTTTTTCAATTTCTGCTTTGACTGTTTTTCAGTCTTGGTTCCTGAGAGATGGAAACGTGATCTTCAATTTAGACATAATTCTGTTTATAATTTGTTTATTTCAACATTCATTTGTTCTTATGTTAGAGTTTGTTCCGTGGCGTCCCGGTGTACTGTTACACTTTTTAACGTTTCAATTAGATTAAATGGTACTTTTTTTCAGTATTCAGGTTATTGTATAAGTGTTTGCTAAAATATCATTTATTTGTTGGTGTATTTCAATATTTCAGGGTTACAGAACTATCCTTTCTTTATTATTGCCCTTGCTTTGTCAGTTCCACATTGTCTTGTTGTTTGAAATCAAGCATATTCTTCCCATATTTCTATAATTTATTTTCAATTCGGTTAACTTTTTTATTCGAATATTTAGCGTCTGGGTTGTTGTCAAGGATTTTCGTGACTTGATTCCTTATTTATTTGTTGGTGTATTTTAATATTTCAAGGTCAGAAAATTACCATTTATTTATTATCGTCCCAGAATTATCGCTGGTTGTCTGAAATTTTACTAGATTTCTTTGTGTAGGGTTGCTCCTAAAATAAACAGTTAAGTGAAAATGTGTTATCTTCCCGAGTCCATTTTCTACGATGGTGAATCTGATTTTCGGTTGTTGCTTAGTTCATCGTTTGTGTACGTGAAAAAAATCAAAACCAAGATTCGCAGAATGGCTAAAGTGTTGAAATTGTGGCATCGTAGTAAGCGAGTTTGAACTATTACGCATAATTATGTTCATTTTTCGACTATAACCTTGGAAAACCTATCAATCGTCTTAGCCCCCGAGTTATGGAGTAAATTGTATCATTGCTGTTCTTCTATAAGGATAGCTTTACCAAAAAAAAAAAAAAAAACACAAAATGCCATAAAACAAAGAAGGCAATGATCATTTAAGTAAAACAATTTTCAGAGATTCTTCTGTTAGTTTTCATACAGTTTCTTTTGGTGCAATTTACAATAAAATCACCCAAGTAGATTTTAAATTCATGTTGGAGTTATTTTCAGACATTTCACGAAATGTTCTACCGTTCTTATTATCATTTCTCATATACATACAGAAAATACATTTCCATGAAACTTGTAGATTATTATTTTCATAATCTTGAGATTTTAGATTTTTTATTTATACAATCAATCTGAAATTTACCCTCCCCTCCCAAAAATTCTCATTTTATTCTTTACAACTGCCAAATATGAATAGCCCTCCATTTTTTTAAGGTTTTGGAATTCAGAAAGCTGTTCGATAAATTCCAATTACATCGCTACTAAACGCTTCGTGATTTGAATATAATGAAGTATAGGGAAAACAGATTGTGTCTTCGGGGATGAATAGAGGAAATGAAGACCCCCCCCTCTCTCTCTCTCTCTCTATATATATATATATATATATATATATATATATATATATATACGGGGAATACAATAGTGTAGGATGTGTCTGGGAAGGCATGGAGGGAAGGAATATAGACACGCGCGTGCGCACACGCACGAACACGCTCACACACACACACACACACACACACACACATATATATGTATATGTATAAATCTTTGTAAGTTTACCAAATTAATTCATTCATCAGTTCAAAGTTTTACAATATCAAGCTGCATTAATATATATATATATATATATATATAGATATGTGTGTGTGTGTGTGTGTATATACTAGCTGTACCCGGCCACGCGTTGCTATAGCTCAGTTTGTTTAAATGGGGAAAAAAAGAAAATGCATGTTTCTAATATGTTTAATTTTCCAATACTTGTGGATACACAATATTCTTGGTAGTTCCAGTTTCCGTGTAGATAAAGAGATTGTCTGGATTGCCGACTTTGGAACAGGCAACATATAATTGGCCATATGAGAAGCAATCCATGTGTAAATATAAGCCACACAATTCTAAAGATTGTCCCTGTGCTTTGTTGATCGTGATTGCAAATGCCAATCGAATTGGAAATTGCAATCTCTTAAATTGAAATGACATATCTGTTGGAATCATAGGGATTCGCGATTTGAGGACATTTTCACCTTTGAAAGGCCCTATCAAAATTGTTGCTTCTATGATGTTGGTCATTAATTTTTTTACTGAAAAACGAATGCCATTACAAAACTTGGGCTGGTTATATTTCGCAACATGATAATTGGCACACCATAACATATTTATTAAACAACAAAATAAATGGGATATCAATAATAAAGAAAAAATTTAAGAACAAGTTTTTAGAATAAAAAGAAATTTACGTACTACTGAACCAACGAAATATGGTTTAAAGTTTATTAATGAAAGAAAACTTTTTAAGGAATGTCTTTCGTTGAAATTAATCAAAAAAAGAAATATTGACAAAAAAAAATAAAATATTTAGGAAAAATTCATTACTAATGAACAAACGAAATATGGTTTAAAGTTTAGTGTCTTATCAATAATAATAATAAAACGAAAGAAAACTTTTAAAGGAATGTCTTTCGTTGAAATTAAACAAAAAAGAAACCAACGAAATATGTTTTAAGGTTTAGTGTCTTATCAATAATGAAAAAACGAAAGAAAACTTTTTCAGGAATGTCTTTCGTTGAAGTTAAACAGCATAAAAGGAAATAAAATATTTAGTAAACAAATCGTTACTACTGAACCAACGAAATATGGTTTAAAGTTTAGTGTCTTATTGATGATGATAAAACGAAAGAAAACTCATTAAAGAATGTCTTTCGTTGAAGTTAAACAAAAAAAAAAGAAATGTTGAAAAAAGTAAATGAAATATTCAGCAAAGAATTCGTTACTACTGAGCTGACGAAATATGGTTTAAGAAAGAAAACTTTTTAATGGATATCTTTCTTTGAAGTTAAACACAAATAAAATGAATGTTGAAAAAATAAAAACAATTCGTCAGAATAAAAAAAAAAATAACTACTGAACCAACGAAATTAGTGTCTCTGTTTAAGTTAACCAAAAAAAAAAAAAAAAGAAAACTGATAAAGCAAAAAAAAAAACAAAAAAAACACGTGTAAAATTATTCAAAAACGGAAGTAATGTTTACCTAAATAATTCGCGTTCGGCTTTTCTCGGAGAAAAAACGACTTAATAAAAATATTTTTTTAATTATGGTAATATTTTTGGATAATAAGTATATAAAAACACTCCTGAATTCGAATAAAATACGTTTAAACCAATTAGTGGTATAAAACTGGAGATTATCGGTTAGTAACAAACATTTATATATATATATATATATATATATATATATGTAACTGTTATTTTCACATTTTACAAGTCTTTTACATCACTTTAATCAGTTGGTTTTTGACTGAGTGAAACCACATATTTTTTCTTGTATATTTTTTTACTTCTCGTGATCAATATCATTATTATTTACCCCTTTAGAGTTTTTCACATCAATGTTAGCTGAAGGTTTTTCAATGGAGTTGAGTGACAGCAAGTCTCCTTAAGTCTCTAGAACTCTCCTCAGTATTCTGGCCATCCTCAATAATGTCATTTGGATAGTCTCCATTCGTCCGCCAACTTCCAGGCTATTATTGTTATCATTGTTGTTTTTGTTGAGATTGGTGTTGTTGCTGCCATTTTAGATTAAAGAAACGTTAATGTATTATGATAGTTATGTGATAAGTATTTAAATAACAATTTAATATATGTCATTTACGAGTAATATGATTAAAAAAAGCATTTACTTATACATGCGTATATATATATATATATATATGCTCATGTGAATATATGTTATACAAAAATATCATATATGTGAGCGTGTGTATGTTTCTGTGTGTGCGCATGCGTGCAGAGTGTTCATTAATTGATGAAATTATTAGAAAGGCAGCGGTGATCAAAATAAAACTGAATAAAATCTTCATTAAAGTTTTACACCTCTATAGTGAATATCATGTTATTAGATGTATCAGCAGACACTTCGTATTTTTGTCAATTCATAATCTCAACAAAATTCTTGTTCTTAACGAAATTTTGTTTGACAAAAATTACATTTTAGTCAGTTGGTGTTACAGAATGCATATTGACCTTTGGCAGAGCCATTAAGCAAAGATTTCTGGGACAGGATGTTCCTGCTGTGTGACCAAAGTAATTATGGGTAAACAAACGATGACAGCCGGGAGAATGAGTAGGCGTTATGAAATTATGTATACTCGGGTACCCACTTCAGAGGGTCAGTCACAGAGTTACTGCTAGCGTGTGCCCAGAGGAGGTGTTGGCCAAGTGACCCCTATCGAACTCGGTTGAGAACATCTCATCAAGGAAGCCAAGATCTAAGGCCCTGAATATGGAATCACACCGTGGGTTTAGAAAAGGACAATATAGTAGCCTTCGGCCAGTCTATATTCAAGTCCTTTGTCTCTGTCTCTCGTACGCTTACACCATTTTCTGACCCTTTGCGAAATAATATATATATATATATATATATATATATATATATATATATATATATATATGGAAAGAATGTGTAACGATCATCATTTCTTTGTCATGTTAAATAACAGTAAGAACAACCTCAGTTTTTTATTGATAATTTTATCTTCCTTAGGAGATACTCTAAATTTTTATTATTACCCAAAACAACAATAGTCTTCGTTTTTATCTCTCATTCCATACTAGTTTTCTTTGAAAGTTATTTTACACCGTCTAGACAGGACTGTTGATTCTTTTTCCGGTCCTGTTGACCGGGCTTATAATACATTGACTGTATCCCCAACATCAGGATCAGAGTTCACCCAAAAAAAAACAGTTGTTTTAAGTATGATATTAAAATGCATCTGAATGGTAAAGGTCCACTTTTAAAGTACCGCTTATTGCTGTTACATTCAGATCCACCATTGACCCGTGAGGTAGTACCCGTTTGGCTTCCATGAATGGGTCAAATAGATCTATTTCAAAATTATTCGAATTTGATGGTACCGTGTGCAGAAATAACCTGTTGAGAAACAACTACACAAAAATATAGTTATGAACGAAAAATGAACGAGATTCTCTAAATTCTAAGTATGAAATAAATATAAAAGGGTTGTCACGTCGTTAAAATCAATTGGAAAACAATAGTTTAACCAAATAAAATCATTCATTCATTCTACTTAATGCCCGTATGAAAATTTTCTGTAAACTATACATATATAAATTGAGCACTCCGGTAGCCGATAGCGAATATGTAAAAGTATATACATAAAAATCCCTTACCTTGAGCTGAGAATGGCTCTAAGTCTTGGATAAGATATCTGACTGACGTAAAGTCAGCCGGGTTTCAATCCCAGCTTGAGCATCTCGCGTGTCTAACCACACTGAATATTTGTGAAAAGAATCTAGGCTGATTTCCCTGTACCATGACCAAAACAACGAATAAAAATGTTATCTACAAAATTTTCCCTTGTGACTTCACTTCTAATTTCAGCAAGTTTTTCATTGCACCTCTTTGATATACTGTGAAGCTACGATGTGGACTGTTTTTGATTGCATTTCACTTTTTAAGTGACATATTTATCTAGAAAAGACAAATGTAATTAGATCTGAAGAATATGGACGGAGCTATATTTTCATTACTCAGTGTCCCTCCTAAAATTGCAATTCAAAAAGTATCAAAACTGACAGTAAAATGCATTTTTCTAATTATCTCTATCAAAGCGTCTTGAGATATTTTTTTAAAGTTGTTTAGCTGTGTACACGTCTTCATTTACAATTTCCGTTTCACATTTTTCAATTAACAATATGCCTTGAGGTTTTTTTTTCATTTCAGCTCACACACAACACGGACACGCATACGCATACACACACACACACACACACATGAACAGTTTCTGTGGTGTAATGGCTAACGTGTTAGACTGCAAGTTCGCCGTAAACGAGTTCGAGCTCCAACCTCGGATTAGCCAAAAACTACCGAGGCATAACACTTACATCCATAGCTGCCAAAATCTACAATGCCCTACTACGAAACCGCATAGAACCCAAAATCGACAACATACTTAGAAAAAACCAAAATGGCTTCCGAAGAAATAGATCTACGACCTCACAAATACTAACCATCCGCAGAATCCTTGAGGGTGTACGGGCAAAGAACCTACAAGCGACATTAATATTTGTCGACTTTACCAAGGCTTTCGACTCCATTCACAGAGGAAAGATGGAACAAATCCTACTAGCGTACGGCATACCTAAAGAAACCGTAGCGGCAATAACGATTCTCTATAGAAACACTAAAGTAAAAGTACGATCACCAGATGGAGACACAGAATACTTCGACATTGTAGCAGGAGTACTACAAGGGGACACGCTGGCTCCGTATCTCTTTATCATTTGTCTAGACTACGTACTTAGAACATCGATTGACAAAATCAAAGAGAATGGCTTCGAACTGACGAAGAAAAGAAGCAGAAGATATCCCGCAACAACAATTACCGACGCCGACTACGCCGATGACATAGCGATACTGGCAAATACACCTGACCAAGCCGAAACACTTCTGCATAGCCTGGAACGAGCAGCAGCAAGCATAGGCCTCCATGTTAATGCACACAAAACGGAATATATGTGCTATAACCAAACAGGGGACATCTCCACTCTAGAAGGAACCCCTCTTAAACTAGTAGACAAATTCACGTACCTAGGAAGCAGCGTCGAATCAACCGAAAAGGACATCGAAACGAGGTTAACGAAAGCATGGACAGCTATCAATAGGCTATCGACTATATGGAAATCAGAACTAACCGATAAAATGAAACGCAGTTTCTTCCAGGCAGCGGTCACATCGATACTGCTATATGGATGCACTACATGGACGCTAACAAAACGGCTGGGGAAGAAACTAGATGGCAATTACACAAGAATGCTGCGTGCAATCCTGAACAAGTCCTGGCAGCAACACCCCACAAGACACCAACTGTACGGCCACCTGCCCCCTATCACGAAATCTATTCAAGTTAGGCGAACCAGACCTGCAGGACATTGCTGGAGAAGCAGAGATGAACTCATAAGAGATGTACTCTTATGGATCCCCACACACGGCCGCGCAAAAGCAGGACGACCAGCACGAACGTACATTCAGCAGCTATGTGAGGATACAGGTTGTTGTCCTGAAGACCTACCTAGGGCGATGAACGATAGGGAGGAGTGGCGAGAGAGGGTCAGGGATATCCGTGCTGCCAGCACGATATGATGATGATGATGACGTTCTGATTAATAACTTTGGAAAATTAAGAACTCCCTTATGGTCGTAAACTGTGAGTTAAATAGCACCACTATTGTTCCTCTATAAAGATGGCATTATGATTAAATAACAAATTAAAAGACAAAGAAACTGAGATAAAACACATACATACACACACACACTCATATATATATATATATATATATATATATATATATATATATATATATATATATATATATATATATATATTATCAGTCAAATATATTTGGCCGAACTCAAAAATTTTCATCTCTCGTCTTAAAAGTATAATATTTAATGAAAAAGTTAAGCACCACAATGGTTTCATTTATTATACTAAATGCAAGTCTTTCCAATCCACATTAAATACAAATTAAACAAAAATAAAAAAAACACAAAACATTTGATTCATCAAAATAACCCTTTTGGACCCTCATTACTACTTCACATATTTTCCGCATTCTTTCCACCAAAGATTGGAGGTAGACTGAAGAAAGTTCTGCCCAGCTTTACTGTGAGTGGTGAGTCGCAGTTGATGGTTGTTTAGCTCTGATTTATTGGTCAGTTCATCCCTTAAGGGTTTAATGGGATTTAAGTCCACTGATTGCGCCGTCTACGACATCAGTTGAAGGACCTGCTGTTCCGCTTTGCTTTTAATGCCCCTCTGGCAGGGTTTATTAGTATGCTTTGGGTCATTATCTTACATGAATACAATTTCTTGTGCCTCTAGCCGCGTTACAGATAGGATCGCGTGATGTTGCATTATGCTGTGATAACTAGTGTGATTCAATTTGCCCCTCACCGGGAGCAAATCCCCGAATTAGCAAAAGTGCTCCACACAATAACAGATATTCTGGCTAGGTAAACCAGCAATAATTCAACACAATATAGTTTAATGCGAGTTCAAAACTTGTATTTAGCAAAATACATTTTTTCAAAAATTAAGGTGCTTAAATTGTTTCATTAAGAATAATACTTTTAGGATGAGAAATACACATTTTTGATGGCATCCAAATATTTTTTGCTGGTTGAGCATATATATATATATATATGTGTGTGTGTGTGTGTGTGTGTGTGTGTGTTTGTGTGTGTGTGTGTATGTGTGTGTGTGTGTGTGTGTTGCAACAGGTATAAATTTTTACAGATATGTACCACCAAGAAAAAAAAAATTACAGCTAACATATCTATATCATAGTTCTGCTTGTGTTTCATCTGTCCGTTTATTTATTCACACATTACGCTTATCCACATATCCTCCCTAAACCCTAATGTGATATTCTTCCACAATCCCCAACAATCATTTTGATATTTTTCTACATGAATATTACTTCGTCAAGTCAAACATGGAGTTTTATGTACTATTTTTTTGTGTTTTGAAATTCAAGCTTTAAAATTTATTACTCGCTACTTTTGTTCAGAATTTTTGATTTAGCCAATGATTTCACAGAAAAGACGTTCACAAGCTGTTATAAAAAGCTTAACTATCATGTTACAGATATAAAGTAAACTTTAAAGATTTAAATTAAAAGAACGAAATTAAAAAGAATTTCTCCCCCTCTTTCCTAATAGGAGTATGAGTTGTATGTTTTTGAGAATACATGTTTGGTTTGTTTGAGTTTTAAAACATATCAAGCATTTCAAATACTTAATGTCAAATTCTCTTCATATATATGAATTAAATATGATTTGCGAACACATTTTGTTAATAACATTTTTAAACGTGTCAGCGATATTTTTTGGCACACAGCTAAACAGTTTCAGTTATTACTATATAACAGTAACAATTTAACGTCAGTCATCTGTTGGATCACTGCTGTATGGATGCACTTCATGGACGCTAACTAAACGTATGAAGAAAAAGCTTGACGGTAACTACATAAGAATGCAGTGAGCAACAATGAACAAGCCTGGAGGCAGCATCTCACAAAACAACAGCTGTACGGCCACTTAGCACCCATCACGAAAACTATCCAAGTTATACGAACCAGATATGCAGGACACCTGCTGGAGAAGTAGGGACAAACCCATAAATGACGTACTCCTGTAGACTCCCTCACATGGACGAGCAAAGGCAGGACGATCATCTTGAACTTACATAAAACAGTTCTATGCCGATACAGAATGCAGCCTTGAAGACCTACTGGAAGAGATGGAAGATAGAGACGCGAGGCAGGAGAGGGTCAGGGATACCCGTGCTGATGGTGTGACACGATGAAGATGATGATGAAATGGAGATACAAATATGATTTGTAAAGGAATAGTTTGTAGGTAATTTGTTTGTAACTAATTTGTTTGTATTCTATACCTTTTCCAGTTCAAAATGGGAGTAGTTCATTTCAAAATGGGAGTAGTTCAGTTCAAAATGGGAATAGTTCATTTCAAAATGGGAATAGTTCATTTCAAAATGGGAATAGTTCAGTTCAAAATGGAAAAATTATTATAAGTATAAATATAAAAAATATTTTATGAATTATTTTAGCAATAAAATTGTTAACATTTTATAATACTTATATATACATAAATGTACGTGTATATATATATATATATATATATAGATATATATATATATATATATATATATATATATATATATATATATATACACGTGTACATTTATGTATATATAAGTATTATAAAATGTTAACAATTTTATTGCTAAAATAATTTATAAGATATTTTTTCATATTTATACTTATAATAATTTTTCCATTTTGAAATGAACTATTCCCATTTTGAAATGAACTATTCCCATTTTTAACTGGAAAACGTATAGTATTGCTATTGTTTCTCCTCTGCTAAATGGTTTCAGTTATTGCTAACACTAATAATTCTATTCAATATCAGTTATTTGTTTGCAGACAGTGAAGTGGTTACAAGTATTGCTGTTTAACACCAATTATTCTATTGAACACTAATATTTGATTTTTCACTCAGTTTAATTATACCCGTTATTGCTAAGTATCACAAACAATTCAATTCAGTATCAATTATTTGTTTTCATTCAGTTAAAGGATCAAACAACTCTATTTCTATCATTTCGATTTAATTCAAGTCATTCGTTCGCTCAAAGTTTACATGTAAAACAGTTCTTTTTGGCTCATAGAGAGGACCCTATCAGGTGCTACAACGAACTCCAGGTAAGAACGCACATGGGAGCGATGACAATGAAGGAGTACACCACATTCCCCAAAGCTCCATGAATGGAGCCTAACCATCAGATAGTTTAATGTTATGTTCAGGATACTCGTTGAGGCAGGGTCTTAACCTCTTCAGAGATGGATTTGGTGTATTATATAGCTGACTGAGCTAGATAATACCTGTATATAAAAACGAATGTAGTAGTATTGATTGGGCTGTGCTATACATACATATCTCCCCCTTTCTGCACTGGCACTGAAAGAAGATGATTAATAATGGAGTTAAGGATTTACAACCTGGGACTAAACCCGTCTACGACGTTTAATTGTGGAAGACAGTGCGCGTTCATAAGGTTTGCAATGTAATCTTCTGACTGAATAATGTCAATCGAATGATATGTAGACAAATCTGGATTGCTCCAAATGTAATCGTCGCATTAGTTATTGTCTGTACGCGAATAAAATTCCGAACTGGCCAATATTTCAGTGGCTTAAAGGAAAGCCGAAACTATTTGGTCATATTTTGATCGGAAATTTTCATTAATACTTTCTAACCGTCTCAAAGCTGCAAATTAGATCATTCTGCAGTGTTGTGTGCTATCGGGTGAAGGTGACAGAATTGAATGTGATGATTTCAAGAAAAGATAAAGTAAACTTCGCTAATTAACCAATGCTACGTCAGTAACGGAAATAAGAGATAGTGAGATCCACAACATTACAGATGAGACAAAATAATACTGTGTTCGGAGTACAAAGCTGTTGGTGGCTCCTGAGGGACCAGTATCGCTTTAGTCATTATAACTGTGGTATCACTCCTGCTTGGCAGCTGATGTCTTAGCACGAGCAGTTATACTTTGCATATAGAAAATGTCCACTCATACACTGGCACCAAAAATAGCCAGATGAGGAAGAGATTGTTTAAGAAATTGTTTTTTGTTAAATAGACCAACAACTTTGGAGATACAATTGGTATTTTTTGTCGATTAGGAAAAGTATTTTGATTATTTTTTTGTCCCGTGGAATTTTCATGGATCATGGTTGTATAGACTAATGCATTTCTCGACTTTATAATTATACTTTTAGAAATTAAGCAACCAGTCTAGGAGAAGAAAAAGTCTAAATTCAAATTAGCTGAACTTCGCTTAAAAACTAAACTTTTTGTTAAGCCTCTATTCATTGAGAATGGGTTGGGTAAATACATGCTGGTACCCTTTTGATAAATATAAGCTATGCTTAGTTTTAGGGAGGGTAATGGCTAGCGAGCTGGAATGGCTGACTACCGTAAGGTTATCTCTTAATACTCCATACTTCTAACCTTTTTCCAAGCTAATATAAGGTGAGTAGATGACATGGTTTATTCGCTTATCAAACGCACCTTGTCTGTGAGGCTTAGAGTACCTTGAGTGTATCCTCTGCTGACTTGTAAGATATCCAAGAAAGGGGTGTCCAGTGTATGATACTAAACATCTATTATGGTCTGGAAAGTGTAGAGTACACCTTCATTGATATTCCTCACAGGTCGACTCTCTACATTAGTGGTAGTACCATTTAGTTTCCCATCTATGAGACAAATACAAGAACTCAGTTATTTACTAAGAACTATTATTATTGCCCAGAGGGCTGGGGCGGTAGAATACACCGATTGCTTCTCTGCAGAGGAGTAAGGCCCTCACGAGTGTCCTGGTGGCCCAGTTGGCTGGAATTGTAGAATACACTGACTGCTTCTCTGGAGAGGAGTAAGACCCCCACAACAAGTGTCCTGGATGTAACACTAAACAATCTGATGGTGGGGTTCCAGTAATGCTGGAGCTTTGGGTAATGCCGAGTAACCCCTCATTACTATCGCTCCCAGGTCCATTCTCTCCCGGAACGGTAGCTCCTGATAGAGTCCTATCAATAGGTCAAATAGAACTAAAATGCATACTTTTGCTAAACTAAATTGCTTTAAATAGAACTGTTTATTTGTATAAAAATGGAATAATCATGAAAGAATTAACATGACTTTATAATCAATAGATCAATCGCCTATCAATGGTCGTTTTTAACTCCACACACTAAACTTGAGACTTACTGTTCCTTGTGACTCTTAAGTATTGCAAAAAAAAAAAAAAATGCGGTGGAATTGACCTTGAGACACAACAAGAAATGGGTTGGCATAATATGGGTTCTCATTCTTCTCGAACTCCACAACCATCAGAGATAATGTGCTTCATCATAGATACTTCCTACTCGTTCTTGACTTTGAAAATTTTCAAGAAGTCTGTCGCTGTTATTAGCGACAAATAGCTTTGCAACACCATCCCTTTATATTTGTGTCAAATTGGGATTCCCATATCAATTCTCACGTCAGAAGGAGAAATAAAAATGTTTGAATTTCGAGCATACTGTGTGTGCAACATTATGTTCAATCATCTTCCATTGATGCTTTTTAAAGTTGCCTCCTCAAATACCTAGCATATATTATTTATAAATAAATGTTGACACATACATATGTACCTAAAGTGAAAGAGAAGATATATTTAGTCAGAACAAGATAAATTGATAAGAACAGAATGGAATAACGTGTGAGACATGCATATATTTATGAGTGAATATGTTATTATACCTTTGTGTCTGGTTACTAAAATATGTACCATTTTGTTCTGGATAAAAGTTTCAAAACTAATCACATCAAAGCAAAAGTAGACCAGACCCCAAAATAGAAAAATGGAACTTATCAATGAGACTCTAATCCATATAAGAGAATACACGAACCTGACCTAAAAGATATCAAAAGCATATATGACACAGTATGAATGGTAGGATACTGAAAATAATGCGAACAATTTGGGTTTGATCATCTAAATGAATATTATTAACACAATGTACAATGAAGAATAAAATGGCCAACCCAAAAGAACATGAAGACTCTATCATAAAAAAGAAAGATATCATTTCAGGTAGCGAGAAAAGATAAAGAATTTACCACAGGAAAAGAAAAGGTATGCAATCAGTACATTTTGATGACGTTTAATTTGACTTATGTTTTATTTAGGAGATATCAGCATCATTATGAAGGGTTGCTGACAACATAGGTTTCTTTGATTGACACACACACACACACACACACACACACACACTCTCTCTCTCTCTCTCTCTCTCTCTCTCTCAACCATCTGCCCCTAGTGGCCAACGCTATGAGAGGAAGTCATTTTGGTCGGCCAACACTGGAATGTTTCCGTATAAGATTCCATAGGAGAACATCACTTATAAGTTCATTCTTACTTATCTAGAAGTGTCCAGCATTTATTGCGTGTCATTTTTTATAGTTTGCCAAACGGGGCAGTACACATTCTCTTTCGTAGGGTTGTGTTTCGAAAATTTGTTCAAAATAGCAGGTAGCATTCTTGTGAATCTTCCATTTCAGCTTTTACTCCAAGAGTTTCCTTAAAATCCAAGAGGTGCTGCCAGGCAATAGTTCTGGCATGGCTACAGCTTGGAAGCAGTAAACTGATTAATTACAGATAAGATGCAAAACGTTTCTTATTTAACGGCTAAACAAGCTGTTTTCGTTAAATACTCCGTAAAAAAATTTAATTGAATTAATATTGATAATATTGGTATATTTTTCCCGGGGCATATAGCCTCAAGCATGAAATAACTCAAATATCTGAGAAAAATTATGAAATTTATTGATAAAAAAAAAGTCGAACTAATACTTAGTTGTCAATCTTCGAGCTTTTATAAAAAGTTTAATTCTTTGACTAATTTCTCAGCTTATTGGGAAAAATCAATGTCATTCAAAACACGGCATGGTTTGTTGGGTGTGTCTTACGGCATATTAAGATTTGTATATTATTTTATGCTTAAACATATTATTGTATATTATCTAGAAGTGAATAGTTTGTCGGTAACTTTTTTAACGAGTTGTTTCACCTCATTTATTTCTACACAGATAATTAGTTTCAATTATTCCTATCTAGCAACAATAATTCTATCCATTATTAATCATTTGTTTGCACACAGTTAAATAGTTTCTCGTACTTTAAGATTGGTAATTCTATTTATCATATATTCCAACTTGATATTTATGATTTTTATACAGCTGTATTGTTTCAAATTAAAATTAATAATCCATAATAAATGATTGAACAGTTCTATTTCACTCATAGATGTGATTCTATCAGATACTACCAAACCGGGTCAGTGTGGAGCTGGCAGTAATAGCAATGAAGAGATACCCCACAGTCTCCTTTGATCCAAAAATGAAGCCTCACCAGTAGATGCAGTTTAATGTCATACTTAGGACACTCTTTGTTGGGGAGGGTCTTGACCGTCTGTAGAGATGTACTCGGTGTATAAAGGAGTCCCAGCCAACAGACCTGACTAGACTGCAAATTGCCTTTTCGAATGAGTTTCACAATGCTTTCTTTGGTCACAATTCACAGTTCTTAAGCTGGAGCCGTATTCCTTTTTAAATAGGTATGCTCAACCTTTTACTGGGTCTGCAAAAACTATCCTTTAATTATAAACCTATTTGCATATCTCGGATTCTGTTGGAATTTATTTTAGAAATGCAAATTACAAGATATTTCCATCATTTTTTCTTAATATTGCCTTATTCAAATACTTCCCCTACATGACTTCGAAAGATATTCCATTAATTTAAATAATTTAAACTATTTTGTTTAAGATTATATTTTCTGAAGCCTGAATGTTCAGGTTTTAAATTAAATGTTTTGTATTTTAACTGTTAATAGTTTATTTACTGGTAAATAAAAAAAGGAAAACTTATCTAAACGTTCGAATTTCATAATTTTTGATAGGTGTAATATGACATGTCCATGTTTTTTCTCAGGTAATCCCTTGGTGCACTAGACTTTTCAGTCACTATTGATCCGTCTTAGTTTTTTCTTTGCTTTTTTTTCACATTTTATTCTGAATGAAGTTCTGGATTAGATGCAACGTAGTAATAAGTGACAGGGTGGTATATCGTTTAGTAGCCGTATCATTTCAGATGCCATCATTATATGGAATGGTAAACATCGTGTATTTGTAATTGAAATGTAAAAAAATGTTGACATTTCGTGATAGGTTCCATTACTTTCTCTTGGTATACGTGAAAGTTCAAGTCTTTTAATGAAGACCACTGATAAGAGAAAAAGGTTTTATTCGTTATGAAATTCTAGCAACATCAGCGTCAGTGATAAGATGAACTTTGTTGAACTTCAGAGAAATATTTCAACTTGTTGGGACAAATATTTTGATGATGTTATCTTTAAAACAAAAGGATGTCAATAACAAAACAAAAT
>OY757930.1:61159211-61324211 GCA_963585895.1 Sepioteuthis lessoniana
AGGCTTGCCACGTAAATATAGCTCAGTCTTTTTTAGAACACGAACTTAGTTTTATTTGCGTTAACTAAGAAACCAAGGAGCGCTAGATAATTTTCGTAGTCTGCACATATATCTTCAGCGTGATATTGCCGGTTTCTTGTCTTTTTTAAATGTGAAGCAATTTTCTTTTAGTAGATCTATCGACATTTGTTGTACGTAAGCTTGATATATTAAAATAGATCTGATCCTAATGTATGTCATTGTAATATTATATATATATATAGTATATTTAGAAATGTGTATCTTGGTGAGTATATGTAGATATGTTGTATGTAGAGGGACACCATTTAACTTTTTGCTTTTCTTGTATCTAGTTACTTACTTTTATATAAATCATTAATATGTTTGCAGTTGAGTTTACATAGATCTCAGACGAAGTTTCTATCAGTGCAAGGGATTTTTATTTTATTCCCTTACACTTTTTTATATGTATTAATCGAAATTTATCTCGGGAAGTTTCCTGAAGTAACGATAAAATATTTGCATACATGTCACATACATTCTTTAAAAAACATAACGGCAAATGTGAACGTCGCTTGACTAAAGAAAAAAAAAGTTAATATTACACAGCAAAAATACTTAGCAAGTGTAAATCTATAAATTTGGCATGTTTTTAAAAAGAAACAAAAATTGCCAAAAAACGATAGATTAACAAAAACATGAAATTAACAAGCGAAAGTATATTCTCAGTCAACAAGAATTCTCGCCTTTCTGTATAATCTCTCCACCATTTCGACACGTGACCATCGGACATTTCAATGAAATTGATTCATGTCTTATATTCTATTTATTTTTTTATGCAGAGCAGATTTTGCATTTTATTTTTCTTGTCGATTGCAACCTACAAAAAACATTTTTACTCTTTGGAATCAATGAAAATATGGAAAAATATATGGAAAATATAAGGAAAAAGCGACATTTACGTGAAAAAATGCAGATTGATGTTGTATTCAAAACACTGCATCATTTGTTGTTACGAAATTTACAAAAATTGTTTTTAGTGAATGTTCACACACACACACACATACACACACACTTATATACATCCATATATATATATATATATATATATATATATATATATATATATATATATATATGTGTGTGTGTGTGTGTGTGTGTGTGTGTGTATATATATATATATATATATAATCAAGGAGACGTGTTTAGCGTAAAGGTAATCGTCGTAATAAATGTAATCCATGACCCGAGTTTAAATCCTGAACAAAGCTATTTACGCTAACCTTCGTGGTAACTGGGAATGTTTGAATCCATCTATCACCTGCAACTCTCGGTAAACACTCAGGCAGACTGCGGTCTTTATTCTTGGTTATTCAGTCAGTGTTAGAGAAGGAAAACTCAGAATTCGAATCAACTTTGCTCCAATATATATATATATATATATATATATATATATATATATATATATATATATATACGTGTTTTCTTTCATAGTGGTTAATATCATGATTTCTCGTTAGATACAATTAGGCAGCCAAAATAGGAGCTATAATCATGCTTAGAATTTAACAAGCACTCTTAACTACGTTGGATTTCAGCCATAAGTGTATCACCTGTCTTAGTTAAGCGCTCACAACTTCTGTTACATCTTTATAAATTCGACCAACACGTTAAATTGTAACTATAATGTGATATGTATATAAGTGATATATACGAGTTGAAAATGCTTTCGCTTATGCTAGTTTCCTCGTGAATGTGCGCTCGGATCTACGGCTGACGTATAAGTCAGTAGGCTTTCGATCCCAGCTTTGAGAATCTGGCGTGTACAGCCCAACTGAAGAGTTGTGATCTAACGAAGCAGTCTGTCTGTCGATGACTATATATAAAAGCGAAGGTATTACCTTTTCAAAATCTCTTTGATGAAACATTGTCATTATTATTAACTTTAGATAGTTTTAAATAAGATACGCAAATCAAGATTAATTATAAGAATATCTGAAAACTCAAAATGATTTAGACTTATGAAGGATTTTTCTGACTACCCACAAAATTAATTCATTTGGTAATGGAGGTGAGTACGAACAAATCGAGAATCATGAGTACTTAATACAAAAATGTTCTCTTTCATTCAGATGTGCCTCAGAAATAAACTCTTCCCGGCCTTTTTAAACAAAGGGGCAGATATTGCATGGTAGGAAGGCCCCCTGGGACTCTGTGACTAGCATTAGAATAAATCACCTACCCGGTGCGAACACCAGGTGTACCTCTGGAAAAATAGAAAAGTTATTTATTCAATTAGTTATACCCAGAGTTAACTTCGCAACAACAGAAAGAAAGAAAAATAGTCAAAATATCAATGGCAATTCGTAATCTAAGAAAGTTTCTCAACTTAAGACTATCACTTTTATAAACCCTAATAAGACACAGCCAACTGAAATAAAATGAAAACTACCAAAGAAATATTAAAGATTATGATTCATCAAATAAATAGAGATAATGTAAGAATTGAATATCTATGGATGATGATATGTGCCAGGAAGTGATATATTTAATCGAAGTAGCTGAGAGGTTTGGCTACTCTAACAGGTGTAGTACAATCGAGCCAGTAGATAATCGTACTGGTACTAAACGTGTATTCGTACCGACACTGGACGATTGTAGTTGTAGACAATGTACGTCTACATTGGTCTGTATTGATGGCTGACACCAGCCTATTATATTACGGTGAGAGGGGACCCAGCTGAATGCATATTCATTATATCAGATGATCAGAGAAAACAAGCAACATTGATGGGGGTAAAGAAACTGAGTGCAACAAATACTGACTAATTCATCATGCTAATAAGGAATTCTTCAACAATAACCAATAGAGTTAAATAAAGTGTGCTTTTTTCGTAATCTCTATGTGACTAAAAAGCCATGAGTAAATGATACCGGATATCTATTTCTGTGTAAGTTGCTGCATTCTCCAGGGATGACTGTGAATTTTTTCCTGGTCAGAAAAAAGGAGAGAACATGACGTATTAAACCGTTATTAGATATTAACCCGAATAAATAAGTACACCGCGACCAGGTTCTAATGATAATATAATATTCCCTACTGCTTATTTTGCCCAGTCGGCTGGGACTGTAGAATACCCCGACTGCTTCTCTGCAGAGGTGTTTGAACCCCCTCTTAACAAGTGTTTTGGATATAACACTAAACAATCTGATGGTGAAGTTTCAGTGATGCAGGAGATTTGCAGAATGCGGAATACTCCTCTATGGCCATCTGCTCCCAGGTCCACTCTGGCCCGGAACGGTATCAATTGATAGGGTCCTATTTATGAGTCATCATTCATCATCTTGTCGTGCCATCAGGACGGATATCCTTGACCCTTTCTCAGCACCTCTCCCTATCGTTCATCACTTTCAGCAGGTCGCCAGAGCTACACCCTGTATCCTCACAGAGCTGCTGTATGTAGGTTTGAGCTAGTCGCCCTGCTTTTGCTCGGCCATGTAAAAGGGATCCATAGGAGTACACCACTTATGAGCTGGTCCCTACATTTCCAGCAGTGTCATGCATGTCTGGTTCGTCTAATTTGGATAGTTTTCGTGATGGATGGTAGGTGGCGGTACAACGGCTGCTTTGTGGGATGCTACCTCCAGGACCTGTTCAATATGACTCGCAGCATTCTTGTGTAGTTGCTGTCAAGCCCTTTCTCTAGCCATTTAATTAGTGTCCATGTAGTGCATGCATATAGCAGTATCGACACGATTGCAGTTTGGAAGAAACTGCGTTTCATTTATCGGTCAGGTGTGACTTCCATATGACCGATAGCCTATACAGTCCCTGCCTTTGTTAGTCACGTGTCGATGTCTGTCTCGGTCGATGAGACACTATTTCCTTGGTAGGTGAACTTGCCTACTAGTTTCAGAGAGTTGCCGTTTACTGTGGAAATGTCGCCTGTTTGATTAACACACATATATTCCGTTTTGTGTGCATTGATGTGGAGGCCAATGCCTGTGGCAGTTCGTTCCAGGGTTTCGGCTTGGGCGAGTGCATTTGCCAGAATTGCTATGTCATTGGCGTATTCAGCGTCAATAATTGTTTTTGCGGGGTACCTTCTGCTTCTTTTCTTTGTCAACTCGAAACTGTTTTATTTGATTTTATCGATCGATGTTCTAAGCACGTAGTCTATACAGATGATAACGAGGTATGGGGCAAGTGTGTCTCCTTGCAGTACCCCAGCTACAATGTCGAAGTAGTCTGTGTCTCCATCCGGAGAACGCACTTTCACTTTGGTGTTTCTATAGAGAATCATTATGGCTGCTACGGTTTTTTTGGTAGACTGTATGCGACTAAAATTTGCTCCATCTTTCCTCTGTGTATGGAATCAAAGGCCTTTGTAAAGTCGACAAATAATATTGTTGCCTATAGTTGTTTTGCCCATGTGCCTTCTAGAATTCTACGGATAGTGAAAATTTGTGAGGTCGAAGTTCTATTTCTCCTGAAGCCATTTTGGTTCTTCCTAAGAATGTTGTCAAACTTGGGTTCTATGCGGTTGCGTAGTAGGGCATTGTATATTTTGGCCGCTATTGATGTAAGTGTTCTACCGCGGTAGTTCTTGGTTAATCCGAGGTCGCCCTTTTTAGGGAAAAGGAGGATGCATCCCTTCATCCGTCGGTCTACTGTATTTTTAATATAAACTGCATTACAGTGTTGGAGCAGTATGTCATCGAATTATTTGGTCTTCCATACTTCTGGGGAATTTCATCAAGCCCTGCGGCTTTTCTAATTTATTTTTTCCAAGTACTAAGTCGAGTTCAAGAGTAAACGGTCCTAGTTTGATGTCTAATTGCTTACTAATGATTCTCTTGATTGTTTCAAGTGTAATTTTTGATTCTGGAAATGCTGTTTCCACAGTTTTATTCGTTCTTGTTGGTTTGTAGCTTTCAGTTTAGCTTTGGCAGTGCTATTCCTTCTGCTCACTTTACTGCTCGTTTATTGTTTGCCAAGTATGTGTCAAATAGAACTAAACTTTGTATTTACGCTAAACTGAATTGTATGAAATACAAATGCTTTGACATATAACTGTGTGTAAACAAAAAAACAATACTTAAACTAAACTGAATTGTTTGAAAAAGAACTGTTTTTGAATTGAACTAATGCTAAACTGAACTGTTTGAAATAGGACAGTTTTGGCATTTAAACTTATGAACTGTTTGAAATAGAACTGTTTTAAATACTGAAACTGTGTACTATTGCCAGACTGAATGGTTAGAAGTAGAATTATTTTGATATTTAACTGTGTGTAAAAAAACTGAAATTTTACAAAAATGAATAATTTGAAATAGAACTGTTTATATGATAATAAGGATTTGGCATTAACAATCTAAAAGGGTTGATGTGCCATAAAACCCAACCCAACCCACTGCTTTACTATTAAGCGTAGCATTACATATACATTGGAACATACCAATATATTTTGTCTTTGAATAATGAAATAAACACACCAAGATATTTTACAAACACAAAATATAATATATTATATTGAAACAATGCAAACTGTAATTAACTTTCTTCTTAATACCATATTTAGGCATAATAACGATGAAACGCAAAATAACTTTTCTCAAAGGAAAGATGGATGAACTTTTGTTGATTTTTAAATTTTTTTCTCGAGAAAATAAATAAAATGTATTGGATTTAAAGAACTGTGTTTTATTTAAACATTTAATCACATTCCGTTACAGAATCATTGGTTGCCCAATTACGAATATAAAGAATTAGACAAAAAATGATCAGTGATCGGACAGATACGAAGATCATTAAATAAGGTTCCAGACTTTTTTCGTATGGGCACTTTTATTGATAGTGCACCCATGAAACTCTTGTCCCTTTCGAAGTAATCTCCTCCAGCTGCAATGCACTTGTTGCACCATTCCAACAACTTCTGAAAGGCCCCATGGAAGTCCTCTTGTGTCAGCGTGTCAATGACCTTCGACACAGCCTATTTCATCTCCTCAGTTGTCTCATATCGACAGCCTCTGAGCTTCGGGAATAACCAAAAGTCACAAGGAGAAAGGTCTGGACTATATGGACGGTGATGAACTGTCTTGATGCCCATCTTGGTCAAATAGTCTGTGACAAGAATGGAATTGTGGACTGGTGCATTGTCCTGCTGGAAATGCCACTGACCCGATTTGAAGAGAGCTGGCTTCTTCCCTAGGGATCCCTTCCTGAACTACCTTAAAACCTCAACATAGTAACCCTACCCCGAACCTTTGGCCAATCAACTCTGGTGTATTGACTTCCTTACTCCTCCCACACCTCTCATCATTCCTCACAGACTCCACGTCTTCCTTGAATCTCTTATGCCACCCAAATCTGATGCTCGATTCATGCAAGATCGTCCAAAAGCAATCTGAAGCATTCAATACGTTTCTGTGGCATTTTTTCCAAGTTTAAAACAGAATTTTATTGAATGTCGTTCTTCTAAGTGACCTCATTGCATTTTTGAAATTCAACAGCTGTGAAAATCAGGTTTTAGTAGGATGTATTGAAATTCCTGCTGTAACTGTTCGTTTGAACCTGAAATCATAAGCATTGGTGAGTCATAACATAAGATGTATAGCTATAACATACTGAATTAGCAAGAGTGCACGACAATTTTAAATCCCAGACGAAAAAAGTATGGAAGCTTATTTAATGCACCACATATCTTAAGAATGCAACCTACTAATTGTAGATAACATTCCGATGTGTATACAGTCACACAATGTGTATATAGTCACACAATCTATTAATGAATTCCAACGATGAACTTTTCAACAAATAACATGACGAAAATACGATGGCAATTTTCTTTAAATTATTGATCTGCAATGATCGGATACATTTCGAAATAACACCAAAGCCTCCTTTACAAGTTTTCTAAAGATAAATGGTCACACACAGATGTTGTGAATGGAATGTCAACATTTGCATTCTGCTGCAAATTATTCGACAAAGCTTCAACTAACCCCTCTACAAATAATCTACACACCCACTCGTGTATATATATATATATATATATATATATATATATATATATATATATATATATATATATTAATAGCAAGGAAGACTTCCCTCTGTAAACAGAGGGACTGGGACTATCTGCTAGGATTGAAAGTGATCAGTCTCTGACTATCTGTTCATCTCTACTACTACCCCCACTCTTAGTGGGGTTTTTGTTTGTTTTTTTCCTCTCCTTTTGTCCTTTCCTCTACTTTTTTCCCCATTACATTCCCCTTTTAAAATTTCTGGTATTAACAGCTTGATAAGAGCCAGAAGAAACCGGTCGTTTATATTTTTTTAACAATAAATATGCCCACAGTTTCCCTAAACCTATATGCTTTCCTGGCTATTAATAAGTTTTTAACCATCAATAACTTATATATATATATATATATATATAGTAAAAAATAGATAGAGAAAGTGAAAGACACTTATGCATTTTACTCCTCTCAAAATGTCGACTCGAATATCTGGAAATGTAATAAGGCTGACCAGGAATCAAAGTGCGAGTTTTCCATGTTCCAATAACGATGAGTTTTGTCAGTTACCCATGGTCTGGACTTAAATTTGATACTCTTGTTATTCGACGACATTATGTATTGTGAGCGCTTTTCTATCTACACCCAACAAATCAGGGTTGCTTTACTTTTTGCTTTAATTTGATTATAAAGCATTTGCCTTTTTTTGTGTGATGGCATATCAATCTTCGTGGATTATTTAATACCAAATCCACTCTTGTGGTCCTTATTTACGACATCTTAACTCATTCTCGATGATTTAATGTAAAAAAAAGCTGAATATTTTTTTGATTGTAATCATAACTATATTTTCAATATTTCATTTCAAATCTATTTGTCAATGGCCATTTATTCTCACATATAAATGCTATGAAATATTCCCATCTTCTACTAATAATAAAATAATTACTTGATTTCAAGTAAAAATTCCCACTTCTAATTAATAATCAGTTCTTTGCTCACATTTACATAGGAAGAGTATTCCTAATGTAATGGCTAACGTGCTAGTCTACAACATCGTTGTGAATTCAAATTCTAGTTGCTGCATAAAGATCCCCTTTGGACTAATTCATTTGGGAAACTTATGAACCCCATTTATACCCCATCATGCCATTGAACAAAGAAACCAAACCGAACAATGTTACCGTTTCAAGCATACTTATCCCGGACTAAAATTTGTTAACAGATCTATTTTATCCACAGATAATACTCTAAAATGTATTAATACTCCTGTGTACTGTACTCCAGGGAGTAATAGTAAAAAAGGGATACTCTGCACTCCTTAGAGTTTCAGAACTGAAATTTAGATTCTTACCTAGAACACTTCTTTCGGCAAGAATGATCTTCTATAGGGAATAAAATCTGGATATGATAAGCACTACCGACTGAACAATGGAACAATAAGCCTCTTGTCAAATTCCACTTCTACCTGCACTCGCAAAAAGCTTTCACAGTTACGTTGACACAGATTAACACTTTATTTATAATATTACACATAAGGAATCTGATGTAATCGATTTTTTCAAGAGAGTTAATCTCTTCAATCCCGGATGTATAAATCAAATTAAATGTCATTTAGGAGATTGTATCTCTGAAAATAACAATATAAACGTTAGTTTAACCTCAATTCAAGACGACTTACTATGCATCTCGCAGATACAAGTTCCATGGATCTACATCTAAAAACTATTCCTGCGAAATTGGATTTTGAAAATTATAACTGGAAACATAACAATATTAAAGCAATAAAATAACAAGCAAAAATTAAAGATTATTGGATATAAACAACCCAAACTTAATAAAATTAATTATGAATCCAGTACTTAAACGTCTTTAGCAACTACTGCTATTTAAAGAAAAAAATTTGAAAATAAACGCCACAAGAATACACCAGTACAAACAATAAACGCTCATTCTCTCAAAGTAGTAATGTACATGTAAAAGTTACATCACTTTTGCAATATACTATCCTCGGATGATGACCCAAGATTAGGCAGAAAGTAATAGGGAATCAAATAATTATGGAAAGTTTATTCACTATTTTTCGCCGGAAATCCTAAAATTCATACGAAAAATTGAAAGGATAAATACAAAAATATACAGACCAAAATGTTTTCAATGTTTAATCAAATATGTAAAAACGAATAAATGCTGCCCAAATACACACACACACACACATACACACACACACACACACACATATATATATATATATATATATATATATATATCAGTGGCGGCTCTAGCATATTTTTGCTACTCGTGACCCCCACCCGCCCTCTGTCAACTTCAGTTCCCAACCCGTGGTCCGTGGACCCAAAGTAAGTCATCATGGTTGCTATTACGTGATTCTCCATTGTATAGCACAGATTGACAAACGTACCTTGCATGGTGTTTTTTTTTGTAAACAATCAAGATACTATATAATTTGTAGTCTTGTTAAAACAGTAGATAAGATAATTTTTTTTCCTTTGAAAAGTATAGAAGAAAAGAGAAGATGTTCATTACTATGACGAGAAAAATATGTTTATTAGAATAAAGAAACTGATGAAAATATACACAGACACAGCTAGTAGTTTCAATTTCGCTTAAAATAAAGATTATTTGTTGAAAATGTATTCAAATAAACAAATTTTAATTACAGAATGTAATATATGCAACATTCATTAAAGAAATAGAGATCTGTTAGTTAAAAAACGAATTAAAACACGCCGTTTAACCAACATTTACCATAGCGATGATGATGATGTCGGGACGGCTATAATCTGCTATCCACCCCCTCCCTCTCTCTCTCTGTCCCTCTCTCTCTTCCCAAGACAGCTGTCAGCAGTCAGAATGTGCTAAGATTTTTGAGCACGATGTTTGGGTTGCTCTTGCTATTGGCTACAGCCAAAAGCGGATTTTTCTAACATTACTGTTATTATAAGGGTCTAGTGCTCGGCACGGATTTGTGCGTGTTCAACATTAGGGCCGATTTTATGGGATGTTCCATGAATCTGACGGTGGCCGGACAAAGACCATCCGTTCAAAACAGCATCGTTGTATTATTCCCAGATATATTCATGAACTTTTGGCTACTTAGTTATCGAAACTTGAATAGATACGTAATTTAATTGAGATCAGACTAAGTACGTTTGCTTGAAATTAATGGATGATTTTCAATCCATTTTGAATAACATTGACCGAGTTATTGGTCGTGCCGAGCACGAGTTGCACTAGTCCCGTCTCCGCCCCATATATATATATATATATATATATATATATATATATATATATATATAGATATATAGATATATATATGTATATATCTTTTTGTCTGAACTTTTGTATTTCTGAAAATTTTCATTACATCTTTTTAGAAAAGTACATTCACTATTGAAATTTTTTATCACGTTTCATACACAAATAACACACACACACACACACATATATATATATATATATATATATATATATAAATATATATATATATATATATATATATATATATATATATATATATATATATATCACTTAATAGCCAAAGAAAAAATATTTTCTCTTATCATCCTTCCAACTATTAGCCTCAAGAGAAAGTTACTACAAGATGCGAACTACCCACGAATCATTAAATCAATCCAAATATTTTTTTAGCAATTATCTCACTTTATTGCTTCTACCAGACGTTTTGATAGTGAGATAAGTCTTGTAAAAAAGGAAATGTCTCCAAGATAAGTCAAATTTCGTCGATTATATATTAAGAACCACTAATGTGACTAATCAACAATCAACTCCAAATGAACTTAAGGAAGCTTCGTTGCATAAGAAATTGACAAAAAATTTCAACTACTGTCTCAAAACAACTGACTTTCGCGTCGATATTCTCAAAAATTTGTATTTATTTCATGGAATGTAGGAGTTTAAATTAAAAAAAAAAACCCTAAAGCAATAGAATTCGAGGTAAAATATTTGAATTAAGTTGACATTGATTAAATGTAATATAGTAGACAGAATGAATCTGAAAACCGACTGACATACATATAGTGAACGTACAGAAATTGAATTAATGGCGTTCTGAAAACAATGCATCCTTCAGCCATATGATTAATCATTAAAATATGCCACATATTTCTTATCTCCTAAAAAAGCAGGGTGTACTCGGTATGACACAAAAATGTTTGCGAACATTCATATTTAATAGGTTTGGTTTGGATTGGTTTGGTTTTATGGCATATCAACCCTTGTAGGAGTTTAATGCCAAATCCTTTTTGTATATATATATATATATATATATATATTAAAGATGCATGATTAGTAAACCCATTTTATCGATCACATTTTTATATGAAATTGATCTTATTCTTTTGCAAATTGTTAAATGATTTCAAGTATAACTATGTATCACGAACAATTTAATTGAATATCAGTTATTTATTTGCACACAGTTAAACGGCTTCAATTATTGCAATCTAATATTTCTATTAAATATTATCATTTGTTTGCACAGAAGGAAGTGGTTTCAAGTATTGCTATTAAGCACTAATTCTTCTATTCAATACTGACATGTTCCCAAATAACAAACTATATTGACATCAACTCAGTATCAAACTAGAAACCGGAGAACCATTACCTAACCGAAGACAAGATATAATATTAAGCAGAATCAGAATCGGACACACATACCTGACACATGCCTATCTGCTCAAAGAAGAAACTGCACTCCAGTGTACCTGCTACAATCAGCTACTCAAAGTCAATAATATATTGGTTAACTGCCAAAAATATGAGAAAATTCGCAAGAATTTTTTCCATGCAACAAGCCTCACCCTGCTATTCAAAGATGTATCTGCTCTTCAAATGATAAAGTACCTAAAAAAATAAACTGCTTCCAGCTCCTATAGAACAAGCACTAAATGCTTGAAATCATTGTATTTGTTTTCAAATTATGCATATCATATATATGTATAAACTATGTTTGGCATTGAATGACCCACAGAGGTTGATATGCTATAAACCAAAACACCGCCATCTATTTAATACTATTCATTTATTTGCACTGGGTCGAATGATTCCACGTGTGCTATGTAATATAAATTATGATATTTTGTGTACGGATAAACGGTTTCAAATATTCTATACTAATAATTTTATTAATCGTTCCAAGTATTGTAATGTATCATGAATAATTCTAGTGAATATCAGTTATTTGGTTACACACAGTTAAATGGCCAAGCAGTTCCATTACAAACAATTCAAGTTGATAATAGTCATTAGTTTACTCACAGTTTAAATGTCAAACAGTTGTATTTGACGCATTGGTAGGACCCAATCAGGTCCAACCACTGTGGCTCAGACAGGACCTGGGAGTCATGGCAATGAAGTGACACCCCATATTCTCCAAAGCTCCAGAGCCGGAGTACCTCCATCAAGTGGTTTAGTGTCATATCGAGGACGTTTGTTGAGGGTTTTCTACCCTTCTGCAGAGATGCAGTCGGCGTATTCTGTAGCCCCAGCCTACTGGGCTGTCAGATTAGATTGGTATATTCTATACCATATAAAGGAGGGAAATCTATTTGCAACAAACTTTGGCATTAAATAACCCATGACGATTTTATATACCATTAATCAAATAAACCAAAACAAACTTTTCTCTCTCATCTCTCCACTATCCTTTTTCTTATCTCTCTTTATTATTGTCTTTCTCTCCTTTCTCTTTCTATTCTTCCCCTCTATTATGATCAATTGCTTTAAAATGAGTTAAATTTTGGCATTATGTAAGCCTTAAGGTGTTAGTATGTCACTGAACAAATAAACTAAACAAATCAATACGTCCTTGCATATGAAATCAAATCCTTAACATTGCTTACAACTTTTAATATATTCCCACTCATAAATAAGAGGATATATATATATATATATATATATATGGATATATATATATATGGATGTATATATATATATATATATATATATATGGATATAGAAAGGATTTCAACACGAATGTTATACACGTGTAACCACCATTCTCGTGTAATTACGCAAAATCAAGAAACGGTTGCTATGACATCTAACGGCCGTAAGTAAACGCTTTTTTAAATCACAAACTGCACCAAAATGAAGATGAACGAACGTCTCATGTAATGTCCGCTTTTAGTTGATCTTATGTATACATAGGTTTTTTTTTAAATACCCTATCCGGTGGCAAAAGCTGCTCGGTAGCGTCAGGAGTGGCAGTACCGCCTTAAGCTACCGAAACTGTGTTATCACCCTGGATGGCGGCTGATGAGGCTAGGGTATCGCACGTGCTTCCACACGTTGTATGATGAAAATTTGAACACTAAGACTCTCTGGAAAGCAAGATGACTCTTTGGAAAGACAAAGTGACTCTTCAGAAAGTTGGAGTGACATCCTGGAAAGACAGGAATTTTAACAAATATGGATAATACAATGAAAGAAAAATGCCCTCAGGGTGTCTGTAGCGGGGAGGGAGAATATATCACCCATCTTACTTGCTCCTACGGTAACGATCTGGATATGTACCCGGCTACAACGTGTGATTGCGGTAGAAAATTCAACAGCTTGCGAGGAACACGAATCCACAAGGCGCGCTGGTGCGAAGAACGTAATTCTCCTGCCGGAGAATGTAAATCGATTGATGGGCCTATGAGTCCGGTTTACCCCCACAGTATTCACAAGCCCATTGCTGACCATCAGCGTCCTGGAGACATTTTTTGCAAGCCAAGAATTTAGTGGCCCAAGGGTAATCAGATAGCTACCTGGACTAACTTAGACCAGGAGCTTTCTTTTTACTCACCACCCATCTTGAGGGCCCATTGATCAACAAATAATATCTTTTAGCGGAATTATATGTAACGTTTGTCTCGAGTGCTTTTGGGCAATAACGCATAAATGAAAGAAAACGAATCGAAAAGATAACGGATATAGAAAGGATTTCAAAACGAATGTTATACACGTGTAACCACCATTCTCGTGTAATTACGCAAAATCAAGAAACGGTTGCTATGACATCTAACGGCCGTAAGTAAACGCTTTTTTAAATCACAAACTGCACCAAAATGAAGATGAACGAACGTCTAATGTAATGTCCGCTTTTAGTTGATCTTATGTATACATAGGTTTTTTTTTTAAATACCCTATCCGGTGGCAAAAGCTGCTCGGTAGCGCCAGGAGTGGCAGTACCGCCTTAAGCTACCGAAACTGTGTTATCACCCTGGATGGCGGCTGATGAGGCTAGGGTATCGCACGTGCTTCCACACGTTGTATGATGAAAAAAAAAAAATATATATATATATATATATAATTGAACCCCATCCACTCCACTCCAAGTTTACATAGAGGAAGACCACCACCACCCCGCCACATGTATTCAGGGTATGATAATAAGCTGCATTTGATAAGTCTCCAATCCTGGACATTGGGAAAATGTGAGGTAACCCTTCATTGCCATTACACCCAGTTCCACTCTAACCCTGGATGGTCGTTGCTCTCAGTCCAATCTATTGATCAAATAGAACTGTTCACTCATTTACTTTGGATTATACAACTGTGTACAAATCATTTTAATGAGGAATACTTGATAAATAGAATTCCTTAATCATTTAACTGTGTGTAAACAAATTGGTTCCAACGATTCGTTTAAAATTAAAGTTACAAACGATTTACTCGTTTACAATATATATATATATATATATATATATATATATATATATATATATATATAATTCATGAGAAGAACTACTTCATTTCAGATTATGTTGTAGCTGACAAATTCTCCACGAGACTGCTCTATATCCAGGGTGGAGGAGCATATATATTTTGATCCACAGACGGACTGTTTTGTTTTATCACAATTCTATAGTGTGGCTAGACATACGATATATATATATATATATATATATATATATATATATATATATATATATATGATTGGCGTTAATTAACTTACAAGGGTTGATATCATATAAAATACCAAACAACCGACCAACCAACCTTAAAATTGAACCAATATGAATTCGATTTAAGCTCAATCAGATGAATCGATAATAGTCTATCATTAGATCGATTTTTACTTAGTTTTAAGAAAGGTTCCATTAAATCAGTCACCAGTTTGCGTTATAAGGATTTGGTAACTGATAATAAGAGGTGGCCGGGCTTAATATAGAATCGGTTCCCTGGATTCATCTTTAGGACAAGACCGGTCACATTTCCCATAACGCAAATAATCATAGGAAAAATATGAACCTCTTTATTCTCCTTTCAGCTATGCGTAAATACCAAGGCAGACTTGTTTCTTTATATTGCATATTGACCTTTGACAGAGCCGTCATATTCTAGCTGTGTAAGCAGGAAGATAACGAAGCGTGGGTGGGAGCACCTCACGTGGGTTAGTTGGTTAACGGCCGAAAGGGGGTCATATGGGTTTATAACTGGGACGCGTAGATGTTGGGAAATTATATATACACAGGTACCCACGTTAGACGGTCACTCACCCAGTCACGGTCAGTCACGGAGAGCGGCCAGCAAGTTCTCTGTGAAGGCAGTAGCCAATATAGTGAACGTACAGATGGGCCAATATAGCTATCCTCCGCCAATTTGTATCAGCGTCTTTCGTCTCCCTGTCTGTCTTTCAGTCTCTCTCATACGGCAGTTTCAACTCTTTCGTGAAATAAAGATGTGAGAGTTAATTTTTTATAACAAAGTGTCACTCTTCTTCATCATGGTCTATTATTCTTTTATTATGCTGCTAGATAACATTTAACTATGGTATGGTGACCAGTCTTGGAGAAGGAAATGTTAGAATTCAAACCAGAATTGAAGAGGAACTGGATCTGCCAAGCTTCCGACCAAGACCCGCTCCATGAGTAACATCATCACCAAGTTACGGGACAATCTTAAAGTCCTCATTGATAATACCTAATAATATCTGTTTCTATAGTATAACGTTTCCCAACAAATAAAAAAGACCCTGGTGTCTTTGCTGTGCTAGAAATTTATTTTTATATAGCAACTACGTTAATACTTTTATTTGATGATAGGATATACCCGGTTCATTGCGTCTGTTCGTCTGTGCGTTTTAAATTCCTTTTTTATGATGTAAGCATATTTTTCTTATACGCTATTTTCTTCCTGGTAAAATATGTATATTGTCAGATAGTTCAACTTAAGCGTCTGTAAAATTCTGCTTCTTCTGCAAAAGCAGACCATATGGCAGTTTAAAGTGAAAAATGACAAGACAATACCTTTCAGTAAGTTAAGAAAAATAGAATCATTCATGCCGTCCGTCATAGGCAACATAAATTTCTCCGGATGACAGACATGTCATAAAGACTGCAATAAACTTTCAACGGATATCAAACGCGTGGCTTTCTTACAGTTGAAATAACGTTAACGGTCAGTGTTCGGGATAAGGGTTATGCGAATTGTGCTAAGTTTATGTGGCACTGTGATCAGACGAGAAGTTGTAAAGGTGATGTGGTGGTGTGTTTAAGAATAGCTATGGATTTATGCAAGTTTTGTTAGAATTGGTCGACATTAAGAGGAAATGTTTTCCACCCACCTCGCTAACTCTCGATCACATCAGGTCTGTCTACCTCATATATCTATTTATCTTAGATCTTATCGCACAAAAATCTCATCGCGCTCAGATTAAATTTACTTCCGCTTCTATCGACCTATTCATCTCACGGGAATATTATCGATTTTAATCATCTCTCAATCTCTTGTACTCTCTTTCTTCTCTCTCTCTCTCTCTCTCTCTCTCTCTAACGACATTTTTCTGTCACTCTCTATGTCCTTCTCGTTTTCCTTATTTTTCTCTCCGTGTGTTATCTGTTATATATATATAGAGAGACACAGAGAGAGAGAGAGAGAGAGAGAGGAGGAGGAGGAGAGAGAGAGGAGAGGGAGTGGGAGAGGGAAAGTGAAAGGTATATCGATTAATTATGCATATACGCTCTTCCCTTTATAATTTTAATAGAAAAATTTAAATTTTTATTTAAACATTTACATAGCATTATTATGCAAATCATCAAAATACGAAAATGTGGAGAAGGAAGGGATGTTTTCTAATACTTTCTCCATTTTTATCCCACAAATCAAACACTCTGACTCTGTCCTCAAAGAAAGTTAAGACTCACCCAAACAAAAAGGGGTGTCGTCAGTATGATACTAAAAACATTCGATAGAAAGGCTCCAGTTCTAGAGATCTAAGGAGTATGGAGTACCCTGTTATTGCCATTACTCCCAGATCCACTTCGTTCCAGAGTGGTAGCACCTGTTAGTGACAATTCTATAACTAAAAAAGATCGGTTTAAAAATGATTTGTATTCGATAAGATTGTGAGCAAACATATTTTAAGAAGTAACTTCAGAAAACAAACAAACAAAAAAAATGAACGTATATTTAATCATATTTTTTAACCCCTAGGCATAAAATAACCCTAGAGGGCTTAACATCCTGTTAATATCAATCAATCAATTTTTTATCATACTTGATTATTTTATAGGGAAAGAAAAACATTGTAACACGCAAATTAAATATGTATTATATCATTAAATACACAACAGAGCAAAAATGTTTAAACAAACTATAATAAACACATTAACATGTGATTTTGAAAACAAAAACATCATAGAAATTATTAATTTCCTCACCTTGGTTCATTGCGCATGAATAACAGATATTAGTGAACCATCAATTGATTTTGCTACCTTTAGAATTTCTTGAGCTGTAATAACGACTGCACTTGTTGTATAAGATTACCATTTCTTCGGCTGCAAAATGATACCTATCTTTATAAAATTCCTTTTGGGAATTATCCAGCTTCAATTGGGTTGTGATCAGAAGAAAATTGTGGCCAGTTCAATTATCAACTATTTCTAAAACTCATTCTTGTCAAGTAGCTGATAATTATATATTAAATGTGCAAATGGGCGTGTACCTATAAATTTCTACCTAAACAAAGTGTCTTTAAAGATTTCATTATATGCTTCATAGGTCATTTTTATTCCATCTGATACGTAGCAAAGTTTACCCAACTAGTCACACACAATTCTAACTTAACAACATAACTCATGCAAACGCTTAACACTGTTAACGTGGCTAAGAATACGTGGAGTGATTCTCTTGTTAAGAGGAGTAAAACCGTCACGCCCAAAAGAGAGATGTCTTAAGTATGACACTAGACTATATATTGGTGAAAATCTTGTTTCTGAGATCTAGAAAATGTAAAACACCCCTTCAATGCCATTTTGCCAAGTCGACTGGGGCTGCATGACACACCGATTGCATCTCTGCAGAGGGGTAATACTCCCCCAACGAGTGTCCTAGATGTGACAATCTGATGGTGAGGTTCCAGGAATGCTGGAACTTTGGGGAATGCGGAGTACCTCTTCATTGCCATCGCTCCCAGATCCACTTTGGCCTGGAGTGGAAGCACCTGATAAGGTCCTATGTATTGATCAAATAGAACTAAGCTGCGCACTTATGCTAAACTGAATTGCTTGAAATAGAAATGTTTACACTTAATTGTTTGAATTAGAATTGTTTGAAATAGAACTGTTTATTTGTATAAAAACGGATTTGGCATCACATAACCTACAAAGGTTGATGTGCCATTAAAACCCCCAAAACAAACAAAAAAATCATTGCCAATAACCCCTGGTCCACTCTGAACTGGAGTGGTATCATCCGTTAAAGAATGATCTATGGGTTAAATATATCTTTTAAAAAATTGTCAATATTCAATTGGACCGTGTGCAAAAAAGAAAAAAACCTCTTACGAAACAAATACCAAACAAGTGTACTCATAAAGATAGAAATATTGGTTTCTTTGTTTAATGGATTATCAACATTGGTGAGTTATCAAATGCCATCCTTGTAGAATAATAGAAGGGGTACTATTAGTTATTAGTTTTGAAAAAAGGGCTTCATACCTTGAAAACCCTTACGACGATATCACTGTCTAACACGGTAGCCACTACGTCATGGGGACTCCACTAATGTACACAATGAAGGTAATTCTCTAACCTCTAGAAATGCAGTAACCCTAGATGCCTTTACGTCAATCATGTAATCCATCTTCAGATCCCTTTGTCCTATAGAATTCTGCACTTTGGTAACAATTCAGCCAACAGCCCATCCCTCTTGCGTATTAATGGTGGAACGATGGTCGACACGAAGAAGAACATCATTGAAATAGGATTTCTGATACTTACAAACCGGTACCAGATGTCATCTTGTATTTCGGCTTTAAATTCATTTGAATATTGATCTTGATACAGTTGTCCACATGATAAAGAATTTTGTTTTATGCCCGTTACTCCGATTAAAACATCAAAGTATTTCTTCATTGTTCGTCGGCTCCTGTTAAACATGTTTTTCTCTTTCAAGGATTCTACTGCCTTTACCGAGGTGTGTGACGGTGAAATTCACCCCCAGCAGAGATAAATCCTTTTTATTACTTAGGATTTGATAGTTCTCCTGTGGTTACCTAATTATTTGACACTCAAATAATAGAAGTTTGTAACAAAAATGGCTTCTATTTGCTTTATCGTGTGCATAATATTTGCGTTTTTACGTTTGGGTCGGAGACTGTTTACAATACTGTTCGGAATAATTTTTCTTCTCTCGTAAAACTAAACTTACAAGAAAATAAAACTCTTGAAACCTAACTTGGAAATATTCTATCTATCTATCTATCTATCTACATACGAGATGCATACGATAAGTTTCCAGACTTTTTTCGTATAGGCACTTAAAATTGTCGTGCACTCTTGAACATTTAGTATGTTATTGCTATACCTCTTACGAGATGACTGACCAATTTTTATGATTTCAGGTTCAAATGAACGGCTACTGCAGGAATTGGAATACACCCTACTAAAGCCTGATTGTCACAGGTGGTGAATTTCAAAAATGCAATGAGGACACTTAGAAGAACGATATGCTATGAAATTCTGTTTTAAACTTGGAAAAATGTCACAGAAACGTATGGAATGCTTCAGACTGCTTTTGGACGATCTTGCATGAACCGAGCATCAGTTTTTGAGTGGCATAAGAAATTCAAGAAAAGCAGAGAGTCTGAGAGGGACGATGAGAGGTGTGGAAGGAGTAAGGAGGTACATACATTAGAGTTGATGGGCCAAGCGGTTAAGATTAGGGTTACTATGTTGAGGTTTTAAGGGAGTTCAGGAAGATATTCAAATATCAAATATCAGCACTTTTCAAATCGGGTCAGTAACATTTCCAGCAGGACAATGCACCATTCCACAACTTCATCCTTGTCACAGACCATTTGACCAAGATGGACTTCAAATTAGTTCCTCACCCTTCCTTTAGTCTAGACCTTGCTCCCTGTGACTTAAAGTTATTCCTGAAGCTCAGAGGCTGTCGTTATGAGACAATTGAGGAGATGAAAGAGGCTGTAACGGAGGTCATTAACACGCTCACACAAGAGGACTTACATGGGGCCTTCCAGAAGTCGCTGGAACGGTAGAACAAGTGCATTGCAGCCGGAGGGGATTACTTCGAAGGAGACTAGAGTTTCATGTGTGTACTATCAATAAAAGTGCCCATACGAAAAAAGCCTGGAAACTTATCGTATGCACCTCGTAGATATATGTATGTATTGAAAAGTTAGATTTGTAGTGAACCTGACAGTATGATAGAAATATGCGGAAAGCTGGAAAAATCAAACACTTAACTCAAATTTACATGTTTGATATTTCGTTCGGTTTTATTTCATCTTGAATATCTTTCACCCAAACCCCTCCCTACTTTTTATCTCATCAACTCCCTAAAATCTCTCTCTACTTTCTAAACAAAAAAATCTCTAATGAAACCTGATGCATTTAACTTTAAATCTCTCCCAGTTTTCCTTCGACAACAACACCCCTCCACCACCTTATACTTTTTCCTCAGATACTTTTGAATAGAAAAACTCAGAAAACAGTCTCTGTCTGAAGAAGTTCGAGATGAAATAAAGCCGAACGAAATACCATACATCAAAATTTAAGTTAAGTGTCTGATTCATTCAACTTTTCACATATTTCTATCACACACACACACACACACACACACACACACACACACACACACACACACACACACACACACACACACTTATATATATATATATATATATATATATGATAACAAGGTAATCAAAGTAGGAGAGATTTATTGTCGGATTATAATCCATTATCTCCTTCCATATATATATATATATATATATATATATATAATGAGAGTACTTTTGATATTATGTGTATGTTTCACAGCACCTCTCTCACAAACAAGATGTGAGATATGGTCATTATTTAAATGGAATAATGCAGGTTTGAACTCATAGTTTTTCTTCTCCAATACTGGTTACCTTTGCAAGGATAAAGAGTCCAGTCTACCTATTTACTCATAACTGAAGGGGGATTAGTCGGATTCATACATTTCCCAAAAGTATCATTTGAAATAATATGTGAACAGAAAATGGTCTAGTACTGGATTTGAACTCAGTTCGACGGATGACTGATATGCCTTCAGCGCCTTCCGAATATATATATATATATATATATATATATATATATATATATATATATATATTGGGCAGTACGTGTATATCTGTTTGTTTTCTCTTCTGTTTCTTAATCATCATGTATCTCTCTAAATTTCTGATTATATATATACATAATGTATGTATTAAAGAGAGAGAGAGAGAGAGAGAGAGAGAGAGGGGGGGGCTCTTTTGATACGTGCATATATATAGCCAAACTAACTCAATTGCGTGCGCTGTCAAGTAGCTTTATCATGTAAAATTATTTATCTCAGAAAACAAATATTTTCCAACATCTCGTTATATGCAATGTACTTAATTCATAATTCTGCTAATAGCTATATGTTATCATTAAATAACCATTTCTGTTTTATTTCTTTGTTTAACCTTACTTCTAAAATCTGCAATATATTTAATCACTTAAGTGCTAGCTTTGTTATATGATACTTATAACACAGAAATTCTGCTGTTTGCTCTCCTTTCAATTTGCGTTTCTTTATGGGAAAATATGTTTTAAGTACATAGTAAATGTGTGGTACAATCACTGTAACTTATTTTCAGGCTTTTAACTGGAATACAATGAACTTAAAGCAATAAGAATCCTGGTAATTATAAGATTAACATCTTAAGGGTTTACAATACGAAGGTACTTTCAAATACTTCACTCCGGAGATAATTTAAAGATTAGATGCAAAGAATGTCGCCAAAAATAACCACGACGATCTGTTGAAAAAGAAAAAAACAAAACAAAACAAGAGACAGAAACTTCGAACAGATATTTAATTTATTTTGATAAACTTAGGAAATTCAACTTTTTGTCATTTGACTGCGAACTATAGATGAAAACTTCGGAGAAAAGATTTCCACATGATAGAAAATCAGAGATTTGGTCATTTTGAGATAAGTTCTTAACTACTTAGTAGGAGCTTGTGGCTAAACGATTATCGTTTTAGAAAGAGGAGTCAGCTACCCGAGTTCAAATCCAAAGCGAGACTTTGTCATTGCGTTATTAGTCCTGTGAATAATATGAATCCAACCATTCTCCCTTCTGTTATGGGATTATTAACCTTTGTATTGGAACCAGTCTAGAAGGAAAATAGGAATTTAACGAGTTGAAAATTAACCTTGTGTTGGATCCCGCTTTTTGAAAGACAACTGGATTCAAAACAAGACCTAGAGAGGGATAAGCTCTGCCTGGCTGTTGCAGATAAAGATACGCTTTATGTGTAGCGCCCACATGACTAAACCATGTTACGGAGCAAAACTTCCACGCTTCCTTGCTATGATATGTGACTTTAATAGCCAAAAGAAGTGCCCGTGGTGTAATGGTTATAGTCGTAGGAAATGGACACGGTGACACGAGTTCAAATCCTGAACGAGACTGATTGCATTTCACATAGCACTAGTACCCTTGGGAAAGGTATGAATCCAATTATTCTCCCTTCAGCTATGGGTAAATAGTAGGGCAGACAAGGTTCTTCAGTCTTGGTGAGGCAACTAGTCTAGGAGAAGGAAAACTCTGAATTCAAACCTGTTAAACTCCGCTCAAAAAATGACTTTGTGTCATATCCTGCCCAAACGGAGGGGTTGGGTAAATATGATAAGGGCCAAAAGATAAACCGAATTCACAGTTGTGTGTAAGTATATTTAACAATATAAATCTATTTTTGAACATTTCCTTCCTTTTCTCCTTACATTCTTTTCACTTAATACAAAAATTGAACTTATATATATATATATATATATATATATATATATATATATATATATATATTAAAATTACGTGGAATAACAAAGGGCAGACGTATTCTCCTTCGCAGACCCACCAATGAATTGTTTTTCAAACTGGAAACATGACCCCATAATTGTTTGTGTTTTCAATTCAACATCAGCTCTAATTACGTTCAAGAATTATCCTCTGTTTCTACTAGGTTTGTCTTAGCAGAGATCTCATTGATTCATCATTACTTTGTATCACGAGGATAAACGGATCATGCCCAGACACTGAACTCTTGGGAAACTCATGCATTTGCTGTTACCCGTGACTCTCCAGAGATATTCCTTATTTTATAGTGAACTCTTTCGTCCAAAATCAATATCTCTAATACTTTACTTTCTGGCATCCTACTTAAAACAGAAAATTATACGAATTCTAAGAAAATATCCACCTATTCTTAATATCTCAATAAGCGATAAACTAAAGAAATTGCACAGATGATCTTGACATATTGAAGAAGGATAAACCTAAAGATAGAAACTCAATCTATTTTAGTTATAATACAAAAATGTCTTAAGAATTATGTAAACAAAATTATGATACTCAGAAGGAAAGCAAGAAGATATTAAGTGATGAAAAATTTAACAATTAATCATATTAAAAGAGATGCAAGAAATTGTTATAAAAATAATACATGACTGATTGGGAAAGGTGATAAACTGGAAAATTTTAAGAGATTTGGCCCTGCTGATTAATGGTATTTGCATAAAAATGTCTAAATCCTTGACAAACAAAACAGGTTACCGAATATTGACCAGAAGACCAGATTCCGTATTAATAATAATGATAATACCTAAACCTTGCAAGAGGACGGAAAAAACCATAGAATATAAAATGTCGGTGATACTATTTGTATTTGGTGCAATGTAGTAGAGGGACTGAAAGACTTGGAAATAAGAGGATGAATGGAGACCATTCAAATTACTGCATAGTAGAGATCGGCCAGAATACTAAGAAGAGTCCTGGAGACTTGAGGAGACTTTCTGTCATGCCAAATAAATTTTTATACAAATAAACCTTTCTGCTTCAAACAATTCAGTTAAGCATAAGTAAAAAGTTTAATTTTATTTGACTCGTAGGGAGGACCCTATAGGCGGGTGATCTTGGGAGCAATAGCTATAAAGGGGTACACTGCATCCCCCAACACTCCAGCCTTACTGAAACCTCACCATCAGATTGTTTAGTGTTATAACAGGACACTCATTGAGGGAGTTTTATCCCTCTGCAGAGATGCAGTCGGTGTATTCTACAAGCCCAGCAGACTGGGCAATCAATATTTGAAAATGTAAATAAAGACGTTTACACTGCAGAGCAAGGGCACCTCTGCTGGTGTAACGGTTAGCAAGCTAGACTAGCAAACCTACACAAGTGAGTTCGAGTCTCATTGGGCGCCCCATTCATTCGGCCTTGTGCCACATCGAAGCAAAGAGCTTTGTAAATTAATACACTGCAGAGCAATAATATAATACATACTGTCTTGTAATATATATTGATCTGTATACATCTAGACTTTGCTAATTATTAATATGTTTTGGGAGGAGTCCCCTGTTGCGTTATGACTATCGTGATGGACTGCATGTCATGGTAAGCGATTTCATATTCTATTCATCCTATTACGTTCACTTTCGAACATATCCTTGGAAAAGGTATGAACTCCCTGATCCCCCAACAATGGATTAAAGTACACCCCTACACTCTTTTCTTCAAGGAGGGCTTTCGTATGAAAAAACCCACAAATTTTGATATGCCATTAAACAAAGAAACAGAAAGCAATATTCTTATCCGATCTCGATATTTCTCATAATCGTTAATTGGTGAAACACAACATTGTGCAAATGCAACACTATCCTTAAGACTTAGCCTAGCACAACGTAAAGGTTATTCACTAAGGAAATAGAATATGTGATCTTAATTTAAATCTTTTGGCTATTTATGTTTCACTTCGGGCTAAAGTTTATAGGAAAGGCATTAATCCATCTTTTCTCCTCCATCAGCAAACTAAGAAGGTGGACTTGGTTCTTTAGCTTGGGTAAGGCAACTAGCGTAAAAGAATCCAAGCCATCTTTACTCTGCTTGAAAAACTGACCTTGTGTCGCCTGTAATTCGTAGCAAAGATTTTTGATACATACATACTACGCCAAGTTTCTTCTTTCCTAACCTAGAAATTAAGACTTGAAGAACTCGATGACAATCATTGTTAGCTTTTGCATTTGTAAAAGCAGCTTTAGTCTCCATTCATTTTTAAAAGACTTCGTTTCGATAGTTGTACCCTTATACCTCTTCTGTTGTTTATCGTAGTTATGAGTATACGAAAATAAGCACTCAGGTACAGGTATAATAATCAGTGCATAATAATGATAATTTCTTAGCTCTGAAATAACGATAACATTGTATCTACCTTATATTTATATATATATATATATATATATATATATATATATATATATATATATATATATATATATATATATATATATATATATATATATAAATAAATATATATATAAATATATAAATATATATAAAAATATATATATATATATATATATATATATATATAAAGATATATATATATATAAATATATATATATAAATATATATATATATATAAATATATATATAAATATATAAATATATATATAAATATATATATATAAATATATATATATATATAAAAATATATATATATAAATATATATATAAATATATAAATATATATACATATATAAATATATATATATATAAATATATATATAAATATATATATATATATATAAATATATATATAAATATATAAATATATATATAAATATATAAATATATATATACATATATATATATATATATATATATATATATAAATATATATATAAATATATATATATATATATATATATATATATATATATATATATATATCCTTTAGATAACAGGTGTTTTTAGCTCTGCACGTTCAGTGTTGATGTACCAATAATCTCAAATTTATTATACATCAATAGCTCTTTGTATTGAGCACTCATATTGGATACTCCTAGCCCTTGAATTTCCTCCTTGGACATTAATATATATATATATATATATATATATATATATATATATATATATATATATATATATATATATTTGATTAAACAAGGTAGACATCATTTATCAATTATTTTTTCTATTTATCCTTTGGAGTCGTTGCATCGATTTTATGCTATCCAGCGTGAATTGGTTGATTAATCTCCGATCATTAATTGGCTCCCAAGAACTTTCTTTCCAATCTTGAGCCATCATCAGGAGTGTGTATTGTATTGCAAAAGCAAAGTGTCCTTTGCATGTACATTACTACTTAGTATTCAGCGATTATTATTTATACTGGTGTGTTGTAGCGTTTATTTTTAAATTTGGTTCAATAAAAAGCTACAGAATACATTTAAGACAGTAGACATATAGACATTTAAGTACATCAGTACTGGACTCAAAATTCATTCAATTGAGTTTAGGTTATTTTATTCTGATATGGAGTGCTTCGAGAATCAGAAATTTTTGCTTGTTATTTTGTCGTTCTAATATTGCTGTGTTTTCGGTGAGAATTTTCCGAAAATCAGTTTTTGGTCAGGAATGTACATGCAAATGTCACATCGCTTTTGCAATATACCCACCCTGATTATGGCCTATGATCGGGTAGAAAGTACTTGGGAACCAATTAATTATGGGAGGTTTATTAACCAATTCCCGCCGGCCACCATAAAATCGATTCAGTGACTCGAAAAGATAAATACAAAAATGGGTAGACAAATTATGTTTATATTGTTTAATTAAATATGTATTAACGAAGAAATGCTGCCCCCACACACACACACACAAATATATATATATATATATATATATATATATATATATATTAATTATTCTTCATCTCAGAAATTCAGACAAAAAAAATTATGTGGTATAATTATCAAGTATGTATTATCTACTCAATTATTAGATAGTGTATTAAAGGGATTGGCGTGAAATGACTGATCAATGGCAACGGCTCAGCAGGTGTCATTCTTAATTGGTCGAAGCGCACCTGAGTTAATTAACAAGTTTTCTTTAAATAAACATACTGTAGGCATAAAATTTATAAAACTACGTAATTAATGGAAAAAAGTTAATAAATGTTCTATACATACGAAAAGACGCACATATATGCGCACGCTCGCATACACATATGCTAAAACAGATTCACGAGCGCAAACAGAGAGAGAGAGAGATAGAGAGAGAGAGAGAGTACCTATTTAGCTAAGCAAAAATAATATCCTTCCTAACTAAAGAAACATTCATATCTCCAAATTCCTCATATTAACAAGAGAAAACATTAAATTCTTATTAAATATAACATTACGTTTTAAAATATGTAAAACGACTTATTATGTATATTGGAAAAGGAAGACATTTAAAAAATCAAATTTACATGTTTTTTTTAGCAAAATCTGATTTTCCTAGCTGTCTACTTTTTTTCCAAATTGTGAGTTTTCTTATCTCGTCTGACTCATATTTTTACAGTCCTGTCTACCATGTCTAGAATTTATCGCTTGCATTCTTTGCAGATGGTTAAGACCCTAGCCACACAAATTAGGGTTAATATGTTACACAACATCAAGTTGTAAGACTACAGCTTTGGGGCTCTGGGTTAGAGTTAATAAGACCTTTGTTGGCCTGACTCCAAACTCCCTTGAAGTACCAGCTATAATCCTTTCAATAGTTCAACTAGATGTTTTCGGAAATTATTAGTATCAGGTAGGAATACTTGAAACCATAAAATAGGGAAAAAATTAGTTTTAGATACGAATGCTATATACAATACCATATAAAATATATAAGTGATATATATTTTTTTACTACAGATATGGCGCAGAGGTTGCTTATAGTATCTTCTATTGCTTGTGTTTTCTCTCATCGAAGTATCAAACAGGCTGTTTAATTTCGCTGATCTATTCTTTCAGCGTAACTTGACCATAGGATAGAAAATTATTATTATCAAATAGGAAGAGGTAATTGAAGCCATATCATATTTACCCAACCCCTCCGCTCGGGCAGGATATGACACAAGGTCAATTTTTTAAGCGGAATTTAACAGGTTTGAATTCAGAGTTTTCCTTCTCCTAGACTAGTTGCCTTACCAAGGCTGAAGAACCTAGCATGCCCTACTATTTACCCATAGCTAGAGGGATAATAATTGGATTCTCAAGAGTATTAGTGCTTTGTGAAATGCAATCAACCTCGTCCAGGATTTGAACTTGTATCGCCGTGTCCATTTCCTACGACGATAACCATTACACCACGGGTACCTCGATATAACTGAAGCCATATAATTGCTTAAAAATCCTGATTTTGTCGTTAAATAACTCAGCTTTGGTTGATACACAATGAAAATGAACAAACAAGCACACACACACACACACACACACACACACACATATATATATATATATATATATATATATATATATATATATATATATATGGAGAAATGATGAATTTTGGTAAATCTGACAAAATAAAAATAAGTGGAAAAAAGAATAAACCAACACTGACAACTGGTTCAGCAATAATATTTTGTCTTTTATTTTAAAAATAACTTCGTCGGAATGAAAAAAGTTGTTTTATAAAGTTGAGGAAATAGATAAATTAAATAAAGATAACTATATAAAAGGAGAGAAGGGTTTGAAAGAAAAGGAACAGAAAAAGAAATAAAGGTAGAGATATTTCCAATATGGTCAAGTCTTTGTCTGAAACCTCTGCCTCCACCACTCTTATTTATATATATATATATATATATATATATATATATATATATATATATATATATCCCTTCCATTTCTCCTTTTCATGACTTCCTCCTCCTCCTCCTCCTCTTATTTCTTTTATTTTCTCACAGAAATTAATCCACCTTTGTTGGTCAAATCTTTGATGAAACTTGATACGCTTAGTCAAAGCCAATAACCCCTGCCGCCATCACTCTAACATATATCTATATGTATCCGGTTTTTTTACTTTTCTATCTCTTTTTTTTTTTTTCATTTCACTTTTCCTGTTTTTATTCGGGTGAAATTCTTTTGTTAAATAAAGAACGAAATATCATTGTTGAATCCATTGTCAGTGTTGGTTTATCCACTTTTCCATTTATTTTTATCATATATATATATATATATATATATATATATATATATATATATATATCATCCTCATCATCATTTTGTCACGCCATCAGCACGGATATCCATGGGCCTCTCTCGCTACCCCTACCGAAATCGTCCATTACTTCCGGCAGGTCTTCAGGATACATCCTGTATCTGCACAGAGCTGCTGTAAGTAGGTTCGAGCTGGTCTTCCTGCCTTTGCTCGTCCACGTGAAGAGGTCCACAGAAGTACATCACTTAAGAGTTCGTCCTTACTTCTCCAGCAGTATTCTGCGTGTGTGTACTTATTACCCCCCCCCCAAAGCAAAGTAAACGCGAAAGAGAAAGCCAATTAGGAAGCTAAGAAGCATAAAAATACTTTAATGAATTAAAAAAAGGAGTCGTAGACTTTAACGAAGTTAAAACTTAATGAAAAACGAAGGAAAGTAAGACAAATCTTTTCGAAAGCCATAGGAAGCAGCATGGTGGACGTACTGGCAAGCGGATAAATCCTCTGACGGCTAAAAGCAATACCTAACCCGGTTCTGGGCGTATGAACACTACGGTTCAAAGGCCAGGATCGATTAGTTCGATCGGGGAACTACTGCTGCTCATCTATAAGGGTGGCTTCTGTAGATGAGAATAAAAACAGTTATCGAAAGATAACCATGACCCATCTCTCTCTCTATATATATATATATAAATGCGCGTGTGTGTGTGTGTGTGTGTGTGTGTGTGTGTGTGTGTGTGTGATTTTGTTTATTTATTTAATTGCATATCACCTTTCAAGGGATTTTAAAGCAAAAACCAGGATAAGGGGGTTTATATCTTCCCCAATGATATTTGTCCGAAAGTGAATGTAATGACGCGACTAGCATTTGCACTCGCTTACTTCGAGACCATAGTTCATTCCTCGCGTGTGTGTATGTGTGTGTGGAATGATCGGTTCGTACAATTACAATAAAATTGAGATATTAGCCCCCTTTCGTTAACTTTCCATCATTCATTATGTTCTCAGTAAAGTGTTCACCAGAAGCATAGTGATTAATATGTTAGTTTGGTTTGGTTTCTTTGTTTAATGGCATATCAACCTTTGTAGGTTTGTAATATACGGCCAAAATATTCAGATGGGTAGGAATCCCGAAACACACTCGAAACACTGACGACTCTTTTGGTTTAGGTACGAAACTTTCATTACGTTCTTGACTTTTAGGTTTTCGACACGAGGAGAGAGAGACACAATTTTTATTATGCTGACTGTTCCGTCTGACCCGAAAATGCGCGGCGCACCCCCTATACCCAAATGGTCTCGTCTAGGTTCAAATCTCAACTAACTGTTTTTTTTTTCAAAATACTCAAGAATCCCAGCCCATCGGTTCTGGGCATGACGTCATTCACATCCCCAGTCAAATTTCCTATCTGGGGTTTTCATTATGAGATCTGTGATTGTCACATCCTCCCCGCGCGAGCGTGAACAGCTGCACTCAATGTGTGTACCTATCTAACCCGAATGATAAGATATAACTAACGAAAAATGATAATATAAAAAAAATTCATCCGCGATTATATAACAGGTTATTTAATGCCAAAGCCATTCTCCAAGAAGAATAGTAGTGATACTATTAAACCCATAGCTGGGAGGATAAGGAGGTTCATAACTTTCCCAAGGGTATTTGCCCGAAATTGAACGTAATAGCGTGAATGGAGTTCGAATTTACTACGATACCGTAGTCCATCGCTTTTACCATTACACCTGAGGACACCCCCAACACGTTAGTCTTTTAGAATATTCCGACGGTAGTGAGATAGATAAACACTGCGTGTTCTTACTTTTTAGCGTTTTGTGTTGTGGGACATTAAATCTCTTCTTTGATACGTGAGTTCTTAGAAGACTTGTAGTTTTATGTTAGACTAAATAAAAATTAATAAGAAACGCTATACTTCATTGGTCTACAACACTATTCAACTGGCATTTCAGACTGATTCGGAAAGAATTAAGATATTAACAATGTTCCTTATTATGGTCTTTGTTGTGGTACCACCCCTATTTTCGATACACAATCGACTCTTCCAATAAAGATATAACTTTTGACTGTAATCCACTTTGTGAATAGTTGGAAAGCTACACGGGCGACATTGGATTACTTGTTTTCTGTAATATATAACCTTTATATTTCTCTGTAAGTGCCTGTTTGTCTTATTTATTTAATGCCTTTTTCGGAGGAATTAACAGTGTTAATTTTATTAAAAAAAAAAAATAAGTCGATGATAGTTGGATGATTTCGGATCTTATAATCATTCCGCGTAATTTCAAAATTCCGAAATTCAATCTTGTGATTACATTAAGGTGCCCGTCTTTTAATATTTTAAAAATCGAATTCATAATTGATTTTGACTTATTTGATATCTTTTTTTTTTTAAGTGCATATAAACAAAAAGAAACTAATATGCCAATTTTTATTCAGATTTCAAATAAATATTTTTCCAAAAAAACTTCTCCATTAACCGCTGCAATTTTCCATGTCAATTTAAATGTCTTCATTTTTCGAACCAATTAAATTTCACGTGATCGACTATCCAGTTAAATGCATTTTACCACCTATGGGGACCGTATTGTTATATTGGCATTGTAATAGAAAAAAATGTTGAATATTTTGTTGAAGAATATTATATGTTTAAATTTCCTGCTGAAGGATTTTAAATTATATTCATAACAGTATGCATGTAAGTACGTAGCTACACGAATAATTCTGCTGCCTAATAGGGAAAAGGATATTTATTTTACTCAAAATTTTGGTTTTATCTAGTATTTTAGGTATGATCTATTAGTATATATGGATTATGCATTTTGTATTGAATCGTACACACACACAAACACACAAACACACACACACACACACATAGATATGCAGGATATATACATACGTATATATTCAAATATATACAGATGCTTGTTTACGTTCACACATGCAAATAGAAATTCTCAAACATACATATATATATACATAGACAAATAAACACACACACACACACACATATATATATATATATATATATATATATATATATGCAAACAAACAGATGCTTGATTACGTATACGCATGCAAATGGAAAGTCCAACTCATATAAACACAGACACACATATAAACATAGACACACACACACACATATCTATATCTATCTCTCTATCTATATCTATATATATATATAGATGTACATATATAATCTTTTTGCCAAAAATGATATTTTCCATGGATAATTTCAGAGTTTTTCCAGCATTAACGTGACATTTCGCAGATCTCACTTCACATAATCCACTCTTCCGCTTGCTCTATAGGTTGAAGTCACCATTAAACAATTACTTCATTGATTCCATCGTTTGGACATTGTGGACACATATTCTTCTACATTCCTGATTAACCTCACACGAACGGTTACGAAATCCGATATCGGGAAACATTCTGAGGAAAAGAAATAGATTAACAACATTTCCGGAAAAGGCCACGACCGAATGATGGAATATTCTTATTTATCTATCTGAATGTTTTTATTTCCAGTAGATAGATAGATAGATTGATAGAAAGAAACACGTCTACTTAGAGAGAGAGTATATATATATATATATATATATATATATATATATATATATATATAAACAGACCAACGCAGATTGATAGGAAAAGACCAAATTAGAAAGATAGATAAATAGATCTCAAAATACTGGAAAAGATAAAACGACTGGAATAGATAGATAGAAAGATAGATAGATATGAATACACTAATATCGATAACAACATACGGCTATATTAACATCAAAATATTCCGCGCCGTTTTTGCCGTTTGCAATGCAGCACCCATAAATTACGGTTGATCCAAAGGCACAAAATTTTCTTTTCTGTAAAGTCTTAAAGATATTGTGACCTATTTCTTGACAAGCGTCTTTGCTTAATTTGCTGATTTTCTTGAATCCAGTTATTCAATCTTCTTTGAGCCGCCATGATTTTTTCTTATCACACACACTTATCATACCTTTCATGCATCTTTGAATCATTAGCTTCCCTTTGTAACACGCATACAACCATGGGTATAAATTAAAGTCATATATCTAAAATGAAATTGAATAATCTCTGTAACCAAAAATAAAATTGTATGATGATATATCAGAGGTGTACTTTTTTTTACTGCTTCATATTCCTGCTTTTGCTTACGAAATTTCAATGCTCTCAAGTTTGGTAATAACTACTAACTAATAATACCCACTTTGATTTAATAATTCTCCACTAGAAATGATAAAATCTGTTATTTTGGGTCTTGAGGAAAATTAACTTTATACACAAACACACACAAACACATACACATATATATGCATACATACATAAAAGTATCATGCATTAGAAAAAAATGTAATCTCCAGATAAAACAAGATATTCTCAAATGGAATAAACTTTTTGTAATTGAAACTGCTAAAAAGATTTGCGATAACAACTTATTTTCTGTGTTATGTTGCTGTACAGGTCAGTATATCTATCTATCTATCTATCTATCTATCTATCTATCTATCTATCACTTTCTCTCTCTCTCTCTCTCTATATATATATATATATATATATATATATATAGATAGATAGATAGATAGATAGATAGATAAACAACGATTGGGAAAACACAATATTCGAAAAACAGTTCTTGCATTACGATTTTCAGAAAGAAAAAGTTTACATAAATGCACAGTTGACAAAGAGAGTGTTTTGCCGGGGATTTAATTTCTTAAAATCAAAAAGAAAACATCAGTGACTGAAGAATTACACATTTGCATTTTCTCATTTCTGTTCCCTGATTATTCAAAATAAAATTCAAACACAGGGTGTACTTATTTTGAGGATGCTAAATATTAATAGCTTTAGCTTTTAGTATAGAATCTCAAGGGAGATTTGTATATAGTTAATAACTAATAGCATCCGTTTCCACTGTACACAGTTTCACTACACCTGATACAATTCTGTTATCTTTGGGTCAAAAGAAAAAAGTATAAAAATCGGTCGGGTGCACTTAATTAAGGATCATACTTAATGAAGCTTCATACTAATATGTTTTCCTATGCACACGTTGACACATACAAACACAAAACAATAGATAGATAGATAGATAGATAAAACCATTCTCTATAAAGAGAAATTTAACAGGTTTTAATTCTATTTTCCTTCTAAAGCAGTTTAAAGAGCCCTTACTGTTCAACTACTTACCCTCGGCTGGGTGGGATGGGGGTAGAATAGTTGGATTCTTCACATTCCCGAAGTTATTAGCATCATGTGAAATGTAAACAGTCTCGTCCAGGTTTGGAACTCCAATAACTGTGCTCAATTCCAAAAAATCTAACTATTACAGAACGAGCATCTTTGTATATATATATATATATATATACGTACATGTCAGTTTTTTCTTATCTGCCTAACGACCTCATTCTTTACATTTACAAACACGAATGCAACAATATTATTTGTCGACTTTACTAAGGCCTTTGACTCCGATCACAGAGGAAAGATGCAGAAATTCTACTCGTCTACATAAAAGAAACCGTCGTAGCCATAATGATGCTCTATAGAAACACCAAAGTAAAAGTTCATTCTCCGGATGGAGACAAACACTACTTCGACATTGTTGCAGGTGTACTACAAGGAGACTCATTAGCCCTGTACCTCTTTATCATCTGTCTAGACTACGTGCTTAGAACATCGATCGATAAAATAAAAAAAAATGGTTTCAAGCTGAGAAAAGAAACAAACAGAAGGTACCCCACATAAACAATTACCGACGCCGAATACGCCGATGATATAGCGCTTCTGGCAAATGCACTCTCACAAGCCGAAATCCTGCTACATATTGTCTGGAACGAGCCGCTGCAGGCATCAGCCTCCATGTCAATGCGCACAAAACGGAATATATGTGCTTTAATCAAATAGGCGACATCTCCACACTAAACGGTAGCTCTCTGAAACTAGTTGAAAAGTTCATCTACCTAGGGAGCAATATTTCATCAACCGAGACAGACATCGACACGACACTAGCAAAGGCATGAACGGCCTCAATACGCTATCAGTCATATGGAAGTCAGACCTGGCCGATAAAATGAAGCCCAGTTTCTTCCAAACATTGGTCGTGCGATACTGTTGTATGGATGCACTACATGGACTCTAACTAAACAGATGGAGAAAAGGCTTAACTGACGGTACTTACACAATATTTGCCAGCAATATTTAACAAGTCCTGGAGACAGCACCCCACAAAGCAGCAGCTGTACGGCCATCACGAAAACTATCCAAATTAGACGAACCAGACATGTGGGACAGTGCTGGAGAAATAGGGACTAGTTCATAAGTGATGCACTCCTGTAGACCCCTTCACATGGACGAGCAAACGCAGGACGACCAGCTTGAACCTCCACACAGCAGCTCTGTGCCGATACGGGATGTAACACTGAGGACCTGCCGGAAGCAATGGACGATAGGGAGGGGTGGCGAGAGAGGGTCAGAGATATCCGTGCTGATAGCGCGACATGATATATATATATATATATATATATATATATATATATATATATATCACCCCCTTCTAATCTATCTATCAACATATCTCAATGTTTTTATATATGTCTTACATTCTCAGTTTGTTGTATATGGTTCTTATTCTTTGACACTATTCCCCACCATCTGTTCGTATATATAGAAATGAATACACTGTGGGAGATAGATGGATAGATAAAGTAGGTGATAATTTAGTCTCCAGAGATTTTTGATATTTTTCCTGTCAGTATTATGAATTCATTGCCATTAATCTTCAAAAAACTGTCTTCCACGACCATTATTCGCTGGTCGACTCGTTGACATTAATGGCGTAGTGAAAATATTCGTTCTTCAATCTATTGCTCGGGATGTATTTTTAGCAAGAAAAGACGATTTGTTTCAGAATATGAACATTCAGTTCGGTAATATCAGACATCGTAAAGCTTTCCAAATACTTTCGAGAAGATGCGATTTTATTTTAGTTCTCAGCAAGTTTGGAACGCTTACCTCAACAGATAATCAATACTGATTCAATGAAGTCATTTGTTCTGACTGACAAATTGAAATATTTAACCACTCGTTGGTCGTTTATAACTAAATATAAAATGCACACGTTTGAAAAACGACTTTCAACTTTAGTGATATGATTTTGCAATAAAAGTTTACGAATTTTTCAATCGTAAATTTTGATAGTTAACAAAGAATAGTTAGTTTCAGAATTTATATTTTACTAGATTCTTTGATATCTAACAATAAAAGAACTATGATAGAGAGACAAAATAGGTTACATAAGTATGATTTATTTGATGAATACAATCAAAATCACATTCTTAGGTATGGATTCTCAGAGAAAAGAAACGTTCGGACCTTGCACCAAGCATAGCATGACGTTTAACACTTTTTTCTGATGAGCCAATGCATTAAAGTTGGTAATTTGTTCCTCACTCGGTACCATGCATCCTTTCTAATGATTATTATTACAGCTATCGATAGGCTATCGATCATATGGAAATCAGAACTGACCGATAAAATGAAACACAGTTTCTTCCAGACAGTGGTCGTATCGATACTGCTATATGGATGCACTACTTGGACGCTAACAAAACGACTGGAGAAGAAGCTGGACGACAATTACACAAGAATGTTGCGAGCAATATTGAACATGTCCTGGCGGCAACACCCCAAAAGGCACCAACTATACGGTTACCTGCCTCCCATCACAAAAACTATCCAAGTTAGACGAACCAGACATGCAGGACACTGCTGAAGAAGCAAGGACGAGCTCATAAGTGATGTACTCCGATGGACCCCCACACATGGCCGAGCAAAATCAGGACGACCAGCTCGAACATACATCCAGCAGCTATGTGAGGATACGGGATGTAGTCCTGCAGACCTGCCGGAGGGAATGAACGATAGGGAGAAGTGGCGAGAGAGGGTCAGGGATGTCAGTGCTAGCGGCATGACATGATGATGATAATGATGATTAATAATGTTCTCATATGAGTGTTCTTTACATCATCTAATGCTGATGGTTTTCCACTGGACTCACAGTGACAGCAAGTCTCCTCATGTTTCCAGGTCTTTCAGTATTCTGGCCGATGTCAACAATCCTGTAGTTTGGATGGTTTCCACTCCTCCTCTTATTTCCAAATCCTCCAGTCCCTGTAGCAGTCCTTTGGTGACTCTACTGAGCGTAACAATTACAATTGGTATAACCGTAACCTTCATGTACTATAGTTTTTTTTCTATTCTCAAGCAAAGTCTTTTATTCTTCTTCTTATTGTTATCATTATTATTATTATTATTTGGGAGATTTTCCTACCAGCGTCAGCTGATGGTTTCTCACAAGAGTTTGAGTGAGAGTAAATCTCCTCAAGTTTCCAGGACTCTTTCCTGAATTTTAACCGATCTTAATAATGAAATAGCTTGGATGGTCTCCACCTGTCTCTTATTTCCGCGTCCTCCATTCCCTGTACCAATAATTTGCTGACTCTATCAAAAGCATCAATTACTATTGGTATCATCGTTACTTTAACATTTCGCAGTTTTTTCAGTTCCCTAACAAGGTTCACATACCTATCTTTGCGTTTTCTTTCACTTTTACTCAGTGATGAGTCGGGGCAGCAAGATCCACAATTTAGCATGTTCTCTTTTTGTTGACTTTTACTCCTTTAAGAGATTTTTTTATGCCAACGTAAGCTGTCGTTCTTCTACTAGACTTTCAGTGACAGCAAGTCTCTTCACGTCTTCAGGACTTTTCACAGTATTCTGGCCGTTCTTAAATTATTATTTTTACCATTATTATTATTATTATTATTATTATTATTATTATTATACCATGTAATTCATCTACGTTAAGAAAGTGTTCTGGAATCTAGTCTTACAACGAGCAATGAATTTTGTTTTGTTGATCATTATTGATGCTGTACATTTTATTCGCTTTTAGTCTTCAAATTTTTGACAGACTTAAAAATCTAGAGGTTCGTATTTAAGCATAGTAAAACATCAAGATTTTTCTCACATACTTTAAAGGCAAAAATCATAATAATATTAATCTCACATCGGCGATTATCACAATATTTTTTTAATCAATTCTCGTTTCTTATACGTAATCCTACATTATGTTAAGCTAACTTAATAACAGTATGACCAGATTGAGTTGTCATTAAGCCTCGATTCACTCAAGACCTGAAGTATACTGGCATCCAGTGAGGATCTTACTCTCTGCAAATAAATAGAAAGTCATTCCATCATGTAAAATGCCCAATGGCTAAAGTTAAATCGAAGAATTTTATACGGCAAAGAAGTGACATTTCAAATAATAAATATACTATTAAGAGAGGGGATGCTATGAAGCATTCAAATCATAAAGAAAAGAAAAAAATTAACAATAGAAAAACGCCATTTGTAAAACCAAATTTTCTCTATATAATAAAAATACCCATTCATTTATTCTAGCTACACCCATGACAATGCCTATACATCTTTTATTACCGTTTTACCAAAGCTAACTGCCATTTTTTAGAGTGGAATTAGAATGTATATCTCACGCCTATGTAATTTTAGACCGGATTAATGTCACCTAGTGCACAACGCAACTTCCAAATAAAATAATCAGCCAATGAGCATCTCAGTGTTTCTTGTTCTGGTTGATTTTTCTTGAGAAGAATATTGCTTATTTCTCTATGGCGTCTGCTGCAGTGAAATCTCTTGATTCGTTCAGCGATTTTATTTTATCAAGACCTAAGCAGGTGAACCTGCAATTTCCGTAATTCTGAATTATGATCGTTACGGGAGTAATGAAAGGAATTCAGCCTTTCAAATATGGGAAGGAACTTTTTCAGAAGTACTATTAATCTAAAAAGGAAACAGTTACCAGAAAATGAATAGAGAGTGGAATTGGAAAGCTTTTCAGGCTTTTCAGGCTTTTCTTGTTGAACAATGTTAATAAATAAGACGCGTTTGTTCAAAAACGCACAAAATCTCTCTCTCTCTCCCTCTCTCTCTCTCTCTCTCTCTCTCTCTCTCTCTCTCCCACACACACACACACACACACACAAGCAAGCACACACAAACACCAAGACTTGCATGATTTTTGGTGGTTTATTCAAAAATTATATAGGGTTTTGAAAAAACTAATAAAATATTTTTGAAAATTATATATATATATATATATATATATATATATATATGCTGCATGGTTCAAACCAAAATTATTTTAGTCTGGAAAAGTATTTGTTTTAAAGCTATTCAGAATGATGGCAATCCAAACAGTGCTGGAGACTTGGACAGCGGTCTGTCATCAAATTTTTGTTGGTCGAGAAATGCAAACTATGTGAAAATTACAGAAGGATTTGTGATGTGTAAGGGGTGGCCTATTTTGATACAAAAATGTTTACAAACGAGGAAAATATTGGTTTTCCATTGTTGGCCTAAACGGAAAAGACAGTCTATGGAGTGGAATTACACTAACTCTCCGGTGAAGAAAAAAGAACTGGGCGTTGCGGTCAGTAAGGAAAACAGACGTAAAGGTATGGAAGGACCCTTAGCTGCTGATTTACTTAAAAATTTTGCAATTGTAAACAGTGTTTCCAATTGCGAAAATCTTCGGAAAACTTCCCCTTCATTCATTGAATAACCCTCATGTGTATATATATATATATATATATTGTTAATCCTTTCGGATTGCCGTATTGATCTTATGATATTCGGTTAGAATTCGTTGACTAATCTTCCGTAATTAGATATTTTTCAAGTAGTTTCTGCACGATGTTTGGCCATCATCAGGGGAAGATGTATTACAAAAGTGATGTAACTTTGTATGTACATTAATACTTTGTAAAAAGAGCGTCTGTACTGTTGTAGTGTGTAGCGTTTACTTTTCAATTTCGTTTCTATAAAGAGCACCAGTAGCTAAAGACATTTAAGTACATTAGCACTGGTTTCAAAATAAATTCAGTTAAGTTGGGTTTTATGTCCTTACATATTAGGAACAATACCCGTCTAATATCATAAAATCACTAAGAGCAATTCGAAAGAATTAACAAAAAATATCAAAACAATATATATATATATATATATATATATATAACTCTAAATCTCTGGATGTGACTCTAGACCTCTCGAATAATTCTTCTAAACCGTTCATAAAGACTAACCAGAACCGATCATATATTGATATTAATTCTAATCACCCTAAAACACAATTAAACAAGTCCCAAAAGCAGTAAATTTAAGAATATGTAAACTACCAGCAAATGAAAAAATTCTCAAAGAGAGTACTAAGATGTATATAGATGCCCTTAAAAATAGTGGTTTTAAGGAAAAGTTTAGGTATTTAGAAGAAAATTTAACAATTGATATTAATAAAGAAAATAATGAGTATGATCATAAAAATAAAAATAGAAAAAGAAAAATCATATGGTTTAACCCCCCTTTTTGTAAACTAGCTAATATAAATCTAGGTAAATATTTTTTGAAACTGATAGATAAGCACTTTAAACAATATAATATCTTACATAAAATATTCAATAGAAAAACTTTGAAAATTAGTTATTCCTGCACTAAAAATATTTCTCAAATAATAAATAATCATAATAATGGGATAATTAAGGATTTTTAGAACTGAGCAAATAATAATAATAATAATAATAATAATAATAATAATAATAGTAAAAAAATAGAATGTAATTGTAAATCTCGTAGTGATTGTCCTATGAATGGTTTATGTAATTTAGATAATGTAGTATATCAAGCAATTATTTATCCAAAAGAGCTTATAAATCATTGGAAATCTTATATTGGAATTTCGTCCACGAAATGGAAGAATCGGTACGGCAACCATAAATTTTCTTTCTCCCATGAGCACCTAAAAAATCAAACTGCTCTATCTAAACATTATTGGGGTTTGAAAAATAAAGGTTTAACCACTGACATTCAATGGTCCATATTAAAAAGATCTAATACTCCAAAGTCTTTCGACAGTAGATGTAATCTGTGTTTAGAATAAAAATGCACATTTTGCTTTTTCCAGGCCCCCAAAAATTTTTAAATGAAAGAAGTGAATTAATAGCTAGGTGTAGACGTAGGGCTAAATTTAAACTGTAGATAATTAACTTAATTTTTTTTTAAAAGCATAGAGTTAAACTGAAAATTAATGTAAATGAATAAATGAAATAAGATGTTAGATAGAAAATTGTGAAAAAGCATATCGTATATACGTACTACCCATAAAAAGTGTAACTGATTAATAGGTTCTAAATAGTTTTGAAATCTTAAAATATTTAAAAATAAATTAAATCTCTGTTTAATTTGATTTAATTATTACTGTATCATTACGTAAAGTTACTGAATAAAGTTTAGATCTAATTTAATATTAAATCTGTAATTTAAGTCAAAATGTAATTAGAATTTAAAAATTAAAAAAAAAAATTGAATAAATTTACAACATTTCTAACCGAAATTAAAATAAATACGGAAGTTGGCTAAATGAGGAGATAACTCTTCACCCCTCTTCTCTCCCCTCCCACCTTTTTCTGTGTCTATTCTAATTTTTTTTATCCATAGGATCTGAAGAATTCTTGTTAAATTTTTTTCGTGATTTTGAAATTTTCAAAAACCCTTAACAGGATGGAAAAAAATTTATAATTCTAATGTGACCGGTTTGTTGTTTTTCTTATAGTACACACACACACACACACACACACACACATATATATATATATATATATATATATATATATATATTGTGATGTACATGGAAAAATCCCTAACAAGAGTTAAGTGATATAATTCTCAGTTTTCTTGGCAACAAATTTCTTGTTTGATATCAACCAGTAGGTTGACCTTTATTTATAAAAATAGGTCACAGAGACTGGACGAAACTCGCTGCCCCGCTAACCTTGGCTCGACCCAGAGGAATCTGTAACTGACATTGTGGTTTGAACGTAAAAAGCCGACGACTGGATGAAGGGCGCCACGAGGTAAAAAAACAAACTTGTGAGTTCACGTGACAGAAAAGGGAACTGAGAATTCAGTTGGCGTCAAGATACCTGTCGAAAAAACCATCGTGAAAATGCCGGGAGTAGAAAAAATTACATGTAAACTCATTCACTGCGGACACCCAGCTTTGTTCTTAAATGAAGAAACTAGGAGAAAAGAAAAGAAAACCTTAAAATAATTGTTTTTTTACAGTTCTAGGTGAGCATTGTCAGAAGATAGCGGTTTCAATTCCTACCCAATCCAGCCAGAGATTTACTTGGTCAAAAACCTGGTGCAATAGACAACAACAATGGAAGGCAGTAATTACTGGGGATACGGTTACAAGACTCAGCATTCCTATCCAAGGTCGCGGTTAATCAGCTGAAGAAAGCCAGAGGTGAAATTTGGCCGAAACGTAGTGGAAAAAAACCTACCAAGATAAGGACAAAAAGTCCGCAATAAAAAAAATCAATTCTCAGATTAAGAAGCCTCATCTTAAAAGGATTCCTAGTAAAGACAAAACCTTAAAATACATCCTGAATTAACCAAGTCCTACATGGCTAATAAGTACAGAATAAGCGACAGTTGAAAAGATGAAATTGAGAAGAACTTCATCTGATCAAAGAAAGTAAAAAAAAATGAAGATAAAAAAGGAAAGAGATCAGAAAAGAAAGAGATTTATGAAGATAAGAAAAGACTTCTTTACCCTAATGATTTATCTATTATGTATTACACTGCATATACGCATAGCCTGCAAAATTTCAAAAGTATTATATTTACCAACCCCTCCGCTCGTGCAGGATATGACACAAGGTCAAATTTTAAGCGGGGTTTAACAGGTTTGAATTCAGAGTTTTTCTTCTCCTAGACTAGTTGCCTCACCAAAGCTGAAGAACCTAGTCTGCCCTACTATTTACCCATAGCTGGAGGGAGAAGAATTGGATTCATACCTTTCCCAAGGGTATTAACGCTATGTGAAATGCAATCAGTCTCGTCCAAGATTTGAACTCGTTTCGCCGTGTCCATTTTCTACGACGATAACCATTACACCATGGGCGCCTCATGGGGAAAATTTAAAGAGTATAAATGTTTAATTTGTTTGTGATATTCATGCTTAATACTCTTTATTTTTCTATTTACATTTGCATTTGGGTGAATAATTTTTTTTTTTTTAGATAAGTTTGTTAAATTGTCTTCGGTTTACATTCTTTGGCAAATCCCCTCCTCATTTTTATTTTTAAAGAGTCAGGGATTGATTCAGCGGATTGTTGAAAAAATATCCATGTGAACAATATTGATGTTTAATATATTACAGAGAGATTTGATCAGTAGTTATAATAATTGGCAGGGTCCTGGATAAAGTGTAGTAAAATAAGTGGGAATCTTGTGCGTGGATAGGAATTTAATTTGCATTTCTGCTTAAAACCTCGTTCAGCCCTTCTGATAACCGGTAACACTGTACCATATTCACAATTAACGCTAGATACAGCCATGTGCGAAATAGACATATAATGTTCATAACGATAAAACATATAAAGAACATAGGAATCTCGAAATTCGAAAACACGTAACGACTTCTTGTTCAGGTACGAAACCTTTTTATTAAATTTGAATAAAAGGTTTCGAATTAAGGAGGAGAGACACAATCTTGCTATGCTGTCTTATTCATTTGGCCCCCCTCTTGAGCGGCCCCCATAGGGCGCAAGTTCGCCTCGCGTCTGCAAGCTCCAAAAGTCGATCCTCCTCGTTTGGCGTCTAGTATTCAACTCTCCAACTTTCTTCAAATCTCCCACAAACCTCCGCGCGCTTCCGGTACGTGACGTCACACCCATCCTGTCACCCCGTTCCGTCATCTCGGGCTATTGTGACATCTCTGAGAAGCACGTCCGCCCCGCGCGCGTTACCACCTACATCAAGGTTTGCACCTAACTAACCCATGTGCTGAGCCGAACGGTTCTCAGCCTAACTAAACTCAAAGGCATGAACCGAAATCCCTTGGCCATTACGTTACAACCCTAATCTCAACATAAAATCAATTTACCCAATATTCCTGTTAAGAAATGTGTTAAACTTTAGAAATTTACCTCAAGAAAATAAACATTACATTACCGCTACTTGCTAAAAATAATTAAAACATGCCGATTATACATCAAACATTGCCTTTTTTAATATCAGGGTAATTTATTTTCTTGAGAAAAAATTGGTTTATCTATGGGATCACCTATAGGGGTTCTTTGCATGTCCTTCCCATTAATTTCTTGATTCTGGTTCCTTTAGATTTTTAATTCCAGAAGATTCTATTTCCATAAGATCGATTATATATTTTCTTATTTATCGATGGAATAATGATAAATCACGAATGAATTAAGCAAAAGTGAACTTTCCATAGATTTTACTTACGAACTAGAAAATAAAAACACATTACTTTTCTTGGGCATTTTAGTAATTAATAAATAAAAGTAAAGTTGGCAACCTTAGTCGAGGGTGACTCGAAGGCTCCCTTTTCAATAGCTACTACACTGAGGTGTTGGGGAAGGCGCAACTTCATTCCGTAGATTGCTCCACTTTACCCTTGATCCTTACCTTCTTGTGCTGAGTGCAAAGAAAGGCATATTTTGAGTCTTTGGAATGACTCGACCTCGGATTGAACCACAATCACTCGGGCCATTAGCAAACAATCTACTCACAAGGTCAATGAATATTAATGAATAATAACAACAAAATATTCATAATTTAATCACAAATCCACTAATACAAATGAACATACATATTTTACTCACATTACGGCTCCAAAATAAAAAAGGGGAAAATTCTTAGAGCTCTGAGGATTTACACTCACAAATTTTTGAAAGCTGATTTTATCCATATAAAAAATTCCTTCGCACAATTTTCGTTTCCTAAATATTCAATACAACGAGCAAAAATAAAAGGTCTCAAAATTCACAAACGATCAAATTATATAGTTAATTGTTAATAGCAATGCAAAAATCTAGTTTCCCTGATCGGACTGCAGGTTTGCTTGAGTATATATATATATATATATATATATATATAGAAATTACTTAAATTGCGAGTCGAAAATCTTCTACTAAAGTTTCACCTTAACGGATCATCAGGAAGTCTACTTTCGACTAAATTCTAAGGAGAAATCGCTTTCTTTTATTCACCATTAGCCTAGAATTTGCATAAAAAAATCGCTTTCTTTTATTCACCATTAGCCTAGAATTTGCATAAAAAATAAATAACTAAATAAAAGATACCATATTTTTATTTGAAAAAAAAAATTTTAAAAAAGTAAATAAATAAATAAATATAAAATTTTTTTTTTCTATAACCTATTCCTAATTATATAGTAACCACGCCCTTTTGTGTTTACAACTATTTAACACCTCCGATCTTTTATTTAACATATTCTTACTTTTACAATTTGCTATTACCAATTTTTCCTCCATACAAAGATTGCAAGCTCTATTACCTGCCCTATATTTGCGGCATTTCTTTATTACTTCCCATTTCATTATAGGATCTACTCCTTGTTTTTCCTTAAGTTCCCACACATAACTAGATAAAGCAGTGCTATACCTATACTTCTCGTGCGAGAAACGTGTTCTATGGTTATAGTACCTAGTTTTAAAATCCCCTTGGGTCGACCCAAAGTATATCTTTTTATTTCTCTTATTCGAATCACTATATACTTCTACTTTATACACTACACATTCCTGCTTACATTTGCCTTCGAGGGGACACCTAACCTTATCCCTACAGTTGCATTTATCAATCACCTTATGTTTCTTTGTACCTAATTTAGCTATATTACTCCTATTTATCATTCCATTAATGTTTGGCATGCAACTGTAACTTAATTTAATACAATTCTTATTAAATATCTTATGTAATTGGCTCCCACTAGGGAAGTTTCTTTTTAATATCTTGAAGAACTCCTTTCCCAAGTTATTAACTACTTCCATGTTGTAAGAGGGATTAAACCATAAAATTTTCCTAGGTCTATTTCTCCTTCCTTGAGTTCCAATTCTATCCTTATTCCTATATTCTAAATTGACCCTATATCCGTCATTCTTTAAAGCCTCCTTATATTCCTGCTTACTTCGTTCAAAAATTTCCCTGTTGGAGGAGTTATTTGATAATCTATGCCCTATTCCCTTAGGTACATGTTTAAACACCTGTATTGGGGGATTAGATCCCCTGTTTACATAACGCAGATCCTGGTTCCTTTTTCTAAATGGAGATACGGTTCCACTATATAAGTTTAAAGTAACATCAAGATAATCGGTTATTTTTAGGTCTGTTGTTACATCTAACCTAAATCCAAATTCTTCAAACAGCTTATACAATTTTTTTCTAATCCCATCACACTTCTTCGGTGTACTTTTATCCACTATAATCAGTCCGTCATCAGGGTAAATCCCATGGTTACTTGGGTCCATAATCTTATTAATACTATACAATAATACACACCCGACGAGCTCACAAATTTCTGCACCATCATATGCTACAATTGAAACGTCAAAATTTCCACACACCCCCTTTTTTATCCATACACTATCTTCATAGTATAACAATGTTTTACGACAATGCTTAATTATTTCCACCTTATCTAAAGGTATAACCATATATTCTTTATATACCTCATATACCATATATCTAAAGGTATAACCATATATTCTTTATATACCTCATATACCATATATCTAAAGGTATAACCATATATTCTTTATATACCTCTTTATATACCACACACACACACACACACACACACACATATATATATATATATATATATATGTGTGTGTGTGTGTGTGTGTGTGTGTCTAAGTAGTTGCACAAATACCAACCTCCTTGCTTCAACGGGTTAATATATTTTTCCATCTTAATTTCAGTTTCGTGAAAATTTCTCATGGTTGAATGACAATTCGATAAATGTGATAAAAACAACTAAAAGTTAATCGTTTAACAATGATCAACTTTGAATTATTTATTATCTATCAAGCAGCGTCTATTCTATGTATCCGCCATGTTTCATCTCAAATTGTTACGACGAAATTAAAAATTGCCGCTGCCTGTTGATAATTTAGTTTGATTGAGTCTTACTGGGCATTCTCCCATATAGTATGGATTAATTCAAAGTATTGTTGTTAATGATTTACCTGTCTATCTTGGAATTCTGGCTGATTCTCTTGAAGAATTCTTGCCAATGCCCCACCCTTTAGAAATTTCAAAACAAACTCTGACCCTCCTCTTAAAGTCAAACAAAACCAGTGCGTTGTTTTTTCTCTGGGGAGATCGCAAACCTCACTGGTCTTGGGATATAAATATGATCATAAATCGTTTCCCCGAGAGCGTATCTGATGGCCTGACATTGAAATGACCGCTTTTATAGACAGTCATGTCCGAATCTCTTGTGAACGACGAAGGAATTTTGATAATGGCGTACCAGTCAATGACGGAGGCTGGACAATTGACTATGCCTGCCAACTTGTTTTTCATTGGTGGTCTCATACGAAATATGTAGCGTAGGAACGATAGGGAGTGGAAAAGTTTAACAATACGAATAAATGGGTGGGTTGGGAGGAACATTGAAATGTATGGTACAGAGTGACTGTTATATCATATTAAAATTTATTGCTTTATTGAAGCATAGATAACGAAATGGTTTGATAAGGCCTCAGAGGAAGAACAAAAGTGATGAGGATGGCCTCTACAGACAAGACAAATAAGAATTGCCCGGATCAGGAATTACATCGAGTAATATTATGGATACTTTTTGCGTGAGAGAATTGTTATCTACAAAGTAGTGTCCTCATTATCCTCATATCTATTTGACATGATATAACCGTCTGCAAAAAACGGAAAAAGCAACACGAAATTTGTCAATGTAAACATTCAACGTACACACTTTCTTCATCTCTCGCCAATAGTAACCCCACACTGTTTGACATGCCGTAAAAATCAATCATTCAATTAGAACTCCGCGCAAGAATTTTCCAACAATTTCTTCTTTTTTTACAAAATGAATCATAGCAATATATATCATCTTGCAACTTAACAAAACTAACAATATTTACATGTATTTCATGCTGGTTTTAAGACGGCCACTGAATAAAAACAAACAAACTTTGTGTTCAATTATATTTTTTATGAGTAATCCTTGGCATGCATTTCTTTTGAAAAATTCAATCTCACTAATTTTTCATCATAAAAGAACCTCGGCATAAACAATACTATGAGTGATGTATCTGTTCTCTTTGTTCATTTTGTTTTGTCGACCTCCCCACAACGAGTTAGACCATCAACCGACGAGTGTCCTGACATGACATGAAACAATCTGATAGTGAGGTCCCAGTACTGCTGGAGCTTTGGGGAATGTGGAGTATCTGTTCATTGCCATCGCTCCCATGTTCACAGGTAGCAGTTGATATGGTCCTATCTATGGGTCAAAGAGAACTAAAATCCAACCGATTGGACATGATTGATCGTACTGAAAATGCTGATATACGAGAGTTCAGTCTTTGTATGCTTCAATGTTTATGATTAATTCCTATTATGAAACAGTAAAATTCCATTTTACATTAATTTGCCAGACGTCAAAATCGACTTTATGCCACTTTTCTAAACTAAATTTTAGTTCAGTGAACGTCATAACATCCGACATTACGTCCCTCAGTTCGTCATCTACACCCTAACAAAAAGACATGAAATAAATAAATATTTCCTAAAAAATATATCTTAAATAAATCACCGTCATCATCATCATCATCAATTCATGATGATAAGACATATTCACTTGACTCTTTCGCTATACATCCCTATCGGTCATCGCTCTCGGTATGTCCTCTAGATGGCATCCAATGTCTTTGCAAAGCTTATGAATGTAAGTAGTTGCTGCTTAACTTACACTGATGACTCCATGTGTAAGAGTCCGCAGGAGAACGTGACTTAAGGGTTTGTCTCTACTTCCCCAGCAGTACTCAGCATGTTTTATTTGTCTAATATAGATTGCCTGTGAAATGGTAGTTAAGTGGTCGTGCAGATGTTCTTTTTTGGGATTGCTGCTTGAAAGATTTGTTTAAACATCTCATATTACATATTTCCAATCTACAATAATATCCTGTTCCTTAATCAGTGAGATCAGATTTCTGTATAGCCAATAACTTGTTTATAATAGTCCACGCTTTCGTCTAGTTCATTTTATCATTTTTTCGATTAAATTGATTTTATGTGATTCGTTTGTAACTGGTAATAATATTCATAAACAATGTTGGGCATGATTTTTCTAAATTCTATGAACTATTGTCTCTGAATTGATTGTGTTGTATGTATCGAAATTATGAAAATCATGGTGAAAAGTAAATTGTTATTCGTGCCATTGTGTATGATACTCTAAATTCAGTCTGTTCTTTATCTGAACCATCATCATCATCATCATCATAATTGCCATCATCAGTCTTGCTAAGCAGGTTGTCATTTGATAAAAAGCTGCATTTATTCTTTTTCTGACACCCTCATCTGTGATCTCTGTATGTTAAATTCCGTTTATAAAAGAGGTAAAAAAATCTGTGTCAGTTAAAAGGATTGAAGTGTCAGCAAAAAAAAAAAAAAAAAAAAATGTTGGCTGCAAATGGAAAGAATTTTGACAACTGTTTAATCCTATGAAAAAAAAAACAACAGCAATTGTTTTCAAGATAACTGCGGCAATCATTTCAGTCGTAATCTTACATTATCTAATTTTCAGATCAGACATTTTCCGAGTAAAGCTTTTTAACTCAGTTAGGTATGTTAGTACAGAAATCATCTTTTTTTAATTTAATAGGGTACTTCACAAGGTGTAATGATTAGCAAGCTGTATTTTGTAGAGCATTATGTATTCAATTCTTACAGACAGCCTCATACTTCTCGCTTTGTGACACAACTAAGCTAAACGTTGTAAAATCATTAAAAACTAATTACTTATATATGAGATAAAATAGATAACAGTTTTCTCATTTATACATCATATAACTAGAGGCGTGCTTTGTGTAACTGTTATCGTCTATCACTGGAAACAGTGATATAGTTTCAAATTCTAGATAAGGCTGCTTTTAATACGTGAATATATATTTTCTCTCATTAATGGGGAAATAGTAGAACAAACTTGGCTTTTTAGTAAGGCAGCCAGTGTAAAAAATGAAAAATCTGAAATCAAATAGGCTGTTTCGGCTTAAAAATTAACCTTGTATCATATCCTGCCAGTGGCGGATGAGCTGGGTAAACTCATACTTCATGTAATTAAATCAATCCTTGTTGGAGAATATAAATTATAAACCTTCTGTTGCTTTAGTCATGTTGTATATTCTATAATTAAAGAAAAAAATCTTTAACAAAGAATATAATGATTATCATATCATCAGATAAATTAGATGATTTAAACAAAACAATAAAAAAACGACACAACACAGACAGAACATGGAATACTTTAGAAATATTTAATAAAATTTTTTAACAAAATCCACTGGAGATTCTTTCTTATTTCCATTTTTTTATTATCAATAGATAAATTACGTTTGAGTTTGAACAACGTATGATATTATCGCAGCTTTTCAATAAGGTTATCATCTTGTCATTCAAATTGACATCACTGAATTAACGACTAATAATTGAGAACTTGCACGCTGACTTCATAAGTAAATTTCATGGAAACTATGTCTATGTTCTGTTCATTTTTATATTGTCAGATTTTTCAAATCCTACATCACTGAATTACTGGAAAGTTGTGAACAAAATGAAGGAATACAGGAAATGACTGCATTTTGCTCCAGAAAACCTGTACTGTGAGGAAAATCTAAAAAAAATGTATGGTGGTCTTGTAAGATACCACTGCTGTGTGCAGGGTTAGTGTTAATGATGGTTTGGTGCTGAAACTATGCCTGGCCCCAAATATATCATCAGAAGATTGTGTTGGCCATTAGCTGTTTTTTAAGCAGCATACGTAAGTAGTATTTATATATATATATATATATATATATATATATATATATATATATATATACCAGGTTCATTCAATAAATTGAATGAGTCCTTGGAAAAATGCAAAATGTTTTTTTTTTAGTATTTTTAACACAAATTCTTGGAATTGGCTGATAGAAACAATTATTAATCTCGCCAAGATATTTGTTTTGTGACTATTTGAAATTATGACAAATCATACAGATTGTACCAGGATTGAAACCCGATCCGTCATTTTGTTTTTTGGTGACAAAGAAGCGCAGTTCTTGTGAAATTTATGGAAAGTGTATGATATGTACGAAGAAGCATGCTTCGATCAAAAAGTGTAACAAATCGACTAAGTTATGTTCGAAAGAATATTCAAGGTGAACACCGACAAGGCAGTACTACAATGGTGAGTGCGCCTAAACTAGCGGATTTATCTAATACGCTTATATTGGTGGATTTATTTAATACGTTTATATATAGAGAGAGGATATTTAAGAAAAAATAGGAATGTTGATTCGCTAAATAATACTGCATGATGACCTATCCATTTTTAAGTTCAGTAAGTTTCGCCAAACACTGCAAGATATCTTCCTGCAGTAATCAAAGTGGAAGCCATTTTTCAGTTTAGTTAGTATAACTGCCACGTTATCTTAAAAGTACAGATCAAGGCCCCTCCATTTTCCCCATTTTAAGCCGCCTTAAAAAATTTCTACGTGGATAAAAGTTTTAAAGCAATGGCAGATATCTGACGGAAATGAGAGAAATGTCGTTTACCTAGGTATGGTCTGGTAGTGTTACATAATAAGATGTTAGTATACGGGATATTCCCTTTAACAATATATATATATATATATATATATATATATATATATATATATATAAATTAAAGTCAGTTTAACTGCAGAATAAATTATGGGATTCGTCAGAGTTACAAGGTAGTTGATACAAGGAAGGTGTAATTTTATGTCTACACATATATCGATTATTACATTGAATTGAATTAATTTAGAAGGTTATTGCAATGCGAAATAATAATTATTTGAGTCTAATTAATTTCAAAGTAAAAACATTATTGTCAGAGACTTTTTTTATAAATGAACACAATGTTCAATGTTCAATTTTTTTTTAGATATTTTAAACATGGTGTATCGTGGGGTGTTAATATAAATCAATTAGCTTGTTTTATAAATACGTATATAGACAATTGTTTAACAAATTTTTCTCACATTTCCGCCTGGAGATAGGATGAACCGTATAAATCAAAAAGTAACGGATTGTAGTATACATAATCTTATTATTTTGTAGGTTTTATATTTGTTTTCCCAAAATAGCATCCAACACGTTTAATTCAAAAAGTTATTCTGTAATATATATATATATATATATATATATATATATATATATATATATATATATCCAAGAATGAATAAATGAATGCTGCTGTTATAGTTGAAATCAGATGAATAATTCATTTTTAGTATTTTAAAAGATCTGCATACGATTTACATTTATGCTTTTTACATGTAAATTTTGCTTCATAGTGTAAACATTTTTTCAAATATAAAAATCTTCATGCTGTGTAACATTTGGTACCAATATTTTTCTATAATATATTTTCCACTCATTCAGCTTACTTATAACACACATTAAAATGCATTAATATCAATAATACAAGTTTATGACGTTTTTATTTCTATGTATCGCCCGTATATTGAACATCTTTGTATATGCCAAATGTCTGAGAAAATAAGAATTTACCATTTCTTATTCTCGAAAAAAAAATGAATGTCCAAATTCCCCAATTATCCATCCTATCATAGCTACAGGAAACCGTCAAATTAGATACATTCTTCGAGGTAATGATATTTTTTTAATTACCTCCTTCTTGAATGTCAAGCAGAAGATTGTGAAAGAAAATAAAAATAATTTAAACATATTTTATAGAAATAACTATATAGCATAGAGATTTTCGTCATACGAATAGGAATCAGCAACTCGAATTCACATCCTTGACAAGGTTTTTGCGTTAAATAAAGGCAACCCGTCAATGAGAAGGAAAAATATGAATCCAAACACACTGTAATAAACTTAAAAATTCAACTTGCCAAAGGGGTCTGGTAAATATATTATTCATATTATCAAATTTAATAATGATATACATATATATATATATATATATATATATATAAGTGTGTGTGTGTATGTGTGTGTGTGTGTGTGTGTGTGTGTGTGTGCAGCATTTCTTCGTTAATACATATTTGATTAAACAATATAGACATTTTTGGTCTACATATTTTGTATTTATCATTTCTAGTTGCTGTTTACCCGGTCGGCTGGGGCTGTAGAACACAGCGATTGCTTCTCAGTTGACGAGTAAAACTCCTCGACGAGTGTCCTGTATATAACAGGAAACAATCTGATAGTGAGCTTTCAGTTATGCATGAGCTTTGGGTAATTCGTTCATTGCCATCCCTTCCAAGTCCCCTCTGGCCCGTAATGATAGCTTCTAATAGGGCTCTATCTATCGGTCAAATAGAACTAAAATGCATACTGATGCTCAACTGAATTGCTTGAAATGGAATTGCTTGTATATGCTTAACTGGATTGTTTGTATTAAAACTGTTTTTGACATGGAAACTGTACTAACGCTAAACTGAATTGTTTGAAATAGAACTATTCTGACATTTAACTGTGTGTAAACAAAAACTATACTTATACTAAAGTAAGTCGTTTGAATTAGAACTATTTGATTAAACTGAATGGCTTGAAATAGAAATGCTTTTGATAATTAAATTCTGTTCCTATTAAATCTTCCATAACTAATTAGTTCCCAAGTATTTTCTATCCATCTTGGGCCATCATTAGGGGATGTATATGTTGCAAAAGTGATGTAACATTTTTATGCATATAACTACTTTGTCGGAATGGAGCTTTTATTGTTTCTACTGATGTGTTTTAGCGTTTATTTTAAAATTTGGTGTTATAAATAACAGCAGTGGCTAAAGACATTTAAGAACCTTTGCATCGGATTCAAAATTATCTCTATTAAGTTAAGGATGTTTATTTCTAATATGGAACACCTCGAGAATCTGTAGTGATGTCATGTTATTTTGTTGCTCTAATATTGTTGGGTTTTCAGTAAGAACTCTCTCTCTCTCTCTCTCTATATATATATATATATATATATATATATATATATATATTAAAATAATAAGGTCCACGAAGAGATTTTTATTTTTTGAATTTATCTATTTTTTCTTACATACGTGTTTCAAGAAAAGAGGGAGGAAGAGGACTTACCAGCATCGAAGACAGCATTGAGGCATCGATACAACCACTTAAAGACTATTTACAAAAACACGAAGGAGGACTCATTACAGCCACCAGAAACAAAACTGAGAACACGATGAACAACAGAATGACAACAAATTAGAAACAAAAATGGGACGGAAAACAGCTCTATAGGCTGTTTAAACGACTAATAAACAGTATCTCACACGACAAAACTTGGATATGGCTAAGAATAGGAAAATTTAAGAGAGAAACAGAATCTCTCCTAATAGCAGCACTAGACAGCGCCATAAGAACCAACCATATCAAAGCGAGAATAGATAAGACTCAACAAAATAGCAAATGCAGGCTATGTGGTGACAGAGATGAAACCATCTATAATATAATAAGTGAATGCAGCAAATTAGCACAGAGGGAGTATAAGGCGAGGCTATTCATTGGGAAATGTGTAAGAAATTTAAATTCGACCACACTAACAAATGGTATATGCACAACCCAGCACCTGTCCTAAAAAAGCCACGCATAAACTCCTATGGGACTTTAACATACAAACGGATCACCTAATCCCGGCCAGAAGACCAGATTTAATAATAAACAAAAAAAAAAAAAAAGAAAGAGAACTTGCAAAATAATCGACTTTGCAGTCCCGGCTGACCACAGAATAAAACTGAAAGAATGTGAAAAGAAGGACAAGTACCTCGACCTTGCAAGGGAATTGAAAAAACTGTGGAACATGCAGGTGACAATTATACCAATTATAATTGGTGCGTTTGGAACAGTAACTAAAGGATTGCTAAAGGGACTAGAGGACTTGGAAGTTGGCGAACGAGTGGAGACCATCCAAACAACAGCATTGTTGAGAACGGCCAGATACTAAGAAGAGGCCTGGAGACTTGAGGAGACATGCTGTCACTCAGACTCCAGTGAAAAACCATCGGCTAACGCTGATGTGAAAAACTCTAATGAGTGAATAATAATAACAATAATAGTAAACAAAACGAATGTAATTGTAAAACTCGAATGAATGGTCCCATGAATGGATTATTTAATTTAGATAATGTAGTATACCAAGGAATCATTTACCCAGAAGAAAATGTTAAGGATAGAAAAACTTATATAGAAATTTCCTCGACGAAATGGAAATATAGATACGCTAATCATAAATTTTCTTTCTCCCATGAACATCTGAAAAACCAAACAGCCCTATCTAAGCATTTTTGGAGTTTGAAAAATAAAGGTTTGACCCCTGAGATTCAATGGTCGATATTGAAAAAGTCGAATACTCCAAAATGCTTTGATAGAAGATGTAATCTGTGCCTAGAAGAAAAAATACAAATAATGATTTACTGAGACCCTGAAAATTTATTAAATCAGCGATGTGAATTAATAGCTCGATGTAGACATAGGAATACATTTAAACTATAGACAATTTATCATGGATAATATCTAATTAACCAAAACATAGGATTAATTTGAAATTTGAGATGAAATAAATAAAATAAAATAAAATAAAAAGATGGGAAGATACCATGTGATGTGTACGTAATTTTCAATGGAAGGGTAACTGAATTAATAGGCTAGAATATTAATTTTGACTTTAAAATTTTAATTTTAAATTTTGAATTTAATTTAAGATAAGAAGTACTGTATCCCTACATAAGGTTATTAAGGAATGCTGTACTTCCCTAAATTATTATCAAATCTGGAGTTTTAAGTTGAAATTTATTTAGAATTTGAAAATAGAAAAATTTAATTTACTATAATTCCAAACGGTAATAAAAGCTAAAAACCCTCTCCCACCCTTCCTTCCTGTTTCTATTCTGAATTTTATCCATTAGATCTGAAAAAGTCCTGTCATTTTTGGTGTTATTGATTCATATCAATATCCATAACAGGATGGAAATAAATTTTTGATCCTAATGTGACTTTTTTTTTGTTTTTATATATATATATATATATATCAAACGCCTCTCCACGCGAGTAGGATGCGAAACCAGGTCAATTTTTTAAGCAGAGTTAGATTCAATGTTTTTTCCCCCTAGGTTAAAGTACTTTCCTGCTATTTACACATAGCTGGATGGAGAATAATTGGGTTCATTCTTCTTAAAAGTATTTGTACTATGTGATATTCAAGCAGCATTGTTTAAGATGTGAACTCCGGTTGCTGTATTAATTTCCCGCGACGATAACCATTTATCACAGCCGCGTCCTATATAGGAGAATATAAAGTTAAATTATCATTAATATAAATGCAGAAGAGATTAATTATTTTCAATACAAGTACAATAAAAACATACAATTGGAATTATGGTGATATTAACGATATATATTACATTTTACTACTTAAAGATAAAAATAAAAGAAACAAGCATTTCTTCAGAAAATACAATCCGTGTAAAAATAACATTCTTAAAAATCAGTACAAAACAATTCAAAATGGCAGTAAATGTCGACTTGGGAAGGGTAAAACACATTGTAGATATTTTTACATTCGACTTCCAGAATTTTTATTTACCCCTAAGGTATCCCCACATGCCTCAGCGTATTACTGTTGAAGGAAATAGTATATTTTTTCTTGAATACTCTTAGAAAAATGAAAAAAAAATCTGAGGCACGCACAAAGATAAGTAATGACCCTTTCAATTCATTTCTCCCCCATGGATGGAAGACATTTGCCGCAGCATTCTATATACAAATCCTTAGTAAAGCTAGAAGTGTGTCCACTCATGTATACGACGGATGGCCTTGGGAACTGAGTTTTTACAGTTTTTACACTTATAAAACATTTTTCACATGGAAGCGCTATTTTAACAGTACAAAACTAGCTAATTTGTTGAGTTGCGACAATACCCCCTCGGACTCCGAATACGTCAACTTCTTTAAACCATTTCACTTCTTGGCCGGTGATCAACTAGTGGTTCCGATAGGGGCATCGCACATTTCTTCATTGCTACAAGAAATACAATCAAGGGAGTGGGAGGAAAGAACAAAGAACAAACGAACAATACGAACTTGGGTTAACTCAAAGTGCAAGAAGAGGAGTTATGTAACATTGCATTCCCTAAGCATTTGTAGACTAATGCTAGTGTGGATTTCTAGTGAAAATTCTACAACCCACGAGGAGTGCTGACTCGTCTTGACTGGTCTTCCCCCACTGCGGCTGGAATCTATCTCCTCCAACTGGTCTCTCTGCTGTCCGGTGTCGACTTCATCTGCCACTCTCAGTCGCCCGTCGCCAACTGCCTTCTCTGAGTTCCTTTGTCCAACTCCTCGACTTGCGTTCCCTTGCCTACTTCCGGTCGCGTCTGAGATCTCGAGTCCAAACCTTTTGTCTGGTTTCGCGCCAAAACAGACAAAGGGATCGTCTGCTTGGCGGACAACCTATATAGTGTCACAGAGTCATAGATAATTTCGGTTTATTGTAAAATATAATTTATTCTTGAATAATTTAATAATGAAATGATTTCATCCAATAATACATTCACCATTATTTTGCCATTCATCAGGTTGATTGTTGATTTCTCTCAGGTAAAATTCAGTTGGTTTCGAGCTTAAGAAATTTTCCGCAAACATTTTCTTTTTAAGAAATTGTTTTTGTCGTTCAGAGCTTTTTAAAGAGAACGAAAAGAAAAATGGAAATCACTTGGTGCAAGGTCTGGTGAATATTTTGGATGGAGTTAAAATCCAGGATTTTTTTCCCCGAGATTCTTGCTGAATGTAGCCTTGCGTTATCAAGAAGAAACCCCATGTTTCATCTATTAACGCGTGAGGGGCGTTTCTCACAATATTTACATGCACACGTTACAGCTGTTGCGAATATTATCCTGCCATGAGTACCTGAGTGTGGTTTAAAACATCAAAATGAATGATTCAATGGTGATCATACAATACACTCAATTTACACTTTTGAGCAAAACTACAGAGATACAGCCTTTTGCGTTGAAAACTGACATAAAAACCCATTTATCATCACCTTTAATGTTATTCTTCAGAAACGGTTCATTCTTTGAATTGAAAGAAGAAATGTCTCCATAAATATGTGATCTTCCTTATTCTTCTCACCAAGAGTATGCGGAAACCAAACACCAAGCTTGTTCAATTTTCCTATCTTTTTAGAGTGACAGCAGATTGTAAATTGGGATGTATTGGAATTGGATTGCTGAGCATCAATTCTCTTTGAGAATATTGAGTTTTCCTACCCAACATTATTCATGAAATAAAGTCTCAGAATATTTCCAACTGGAGACAGGAAAATACGTTTGTTTTGGGACTGTTGCCATCTGTCTAATACTTTGTATGGGAAAAAGAATTATTTATACCTAGAAGACGTGAGTTAAATTAATAGCAATGGTTTCGTTTAGTTATGTTGGTGTTTAGTGGTATATCGACTTGTGTGGTCTATTTAAAGCACTGATCTTGATTATATATATATATATATATATATATATATATATATATATATATATATATATATATATATATATCCAGTCAGTGTCCAAGGGCAGTAGATGTGGATTATTCTTTACATAGAATATATGAGGAAAATCATATAAATCTCTGAGAGTGCTCAATATATGGCTATTGTTAGTTCCCTATTTATTCGCTGGGGTATAACGAAGTGTAGACATAGGGGAAAATTCAAATTATCCTGATTGAGAACCACTGAAACACCAGTCCCGAAATAATCGTAAAGCCAATGATAAAGATGTATTAGAAACTAATAGAGATCAGCTCGATAACAGATATCTCCAAAACAAGGAAAGATAAAGATAGATAAGGGCCAGATGAACGTAGAATATTAATCCAAAAATTAGGGCATGTGATTCTGGAGTGGTTAATTCCCCCCCCTTGACCATTTTTAGAGTAAATTAGAAAACACTTGACGACTATATAAAATGTCTTCTCCTTATCTGGTTTAAATATCTAGGTCCCAATTGATACAAGAGGAATATCTAGGATGACAACAGCTGAATTAATTAACAGACATATTAGGAATAAATGTAAATCATGTATGAGATAGCCATTAGTTAAACGATCTTAGTCTGTTGAGAAAATCACACCTGCAAAGCAGAAGAAACTACTACAAGAACGCAAAATTAGAAGGGATTGACCAGTAGATTAATTCCACTTCTGCTTCTTAATTGTTCTAACACATAACATTTTAACCCCCTCTGCCCACGCTTATGAATGAAATAACTTGTAATTTGATTTCCACCTTTTTTTTTTTTTAATTTTATTTTTAATTTTTATTTTCTTATTTTAATTTTTACGTTTTTATTTTCATTCTTTGATTCCTTTATTTTATCTTCTGAATACAAACTGTAACTCCACATTTGCTACTCTGCGACAAGAGCGAAGCATGTAAATGGTCATCTGACGAGACGGAGAATATAGTAATATTCTCCGTCGAAATAAATTTATTATGACGACTTAACCCAGTTTGAGTCTCCATCAAATTCTACTATATATATATATATATATATATATATATATATACCATAGAAAGATAAATATAAATGCAAATTGGATAATTATGCAAATAACGGATAGGCATTACAACAGCTGACAGGTATAACAGACAGGAAAATACCAAATTATGAACATTAAAAGTCCGTAGATTTATATTTCATATAATGATTCCGTACTTCCATCTTATATTGTACTTCCATCTTATCTCGTAACATGTAATTACGAGTAATAGTCTCTTTTTGTCACTAGAGTGTTCGCCAATGGTCCTGGAGACCTGGGTTCAATCCCAGATAGCATCGTACTAAAGACTTTAAAAATGATACTTGATACCTCCTTGTTTAACACTCAGCAATATAATGTACGTATCATGGGTCAAGAGGAGCAACCCAGGGAAAGGAGTAGCACCCTCTCCCACACTTCGGTGTAGCAGCTATTAAAAAGGGAGCCTTCTGCTCGACCTAGACTGCGGTCGCCAACTTTACTTACTATTGTGCCCGCCACAACACAAACTATAGTTTATCTATTTAATGACATATAAACTATAGTTTATCTATTTAACGACATATAATCCTTCGTGGTTTGTATAAAGGCAAAGTTATCCTTGAAAGAGAACGACAGTAATACAATCAAATCCATACCGGGTGAACAAGGGTGTTCATAACTTCCTAAAAAATAATCGAACTTCTAGAGTCCATAATGATATATATATATATATATATATATATATATATATATATATGCGTGTATATGTGTGAGTGGGAGTGCGTCAGTGTATGTGTGCGTCAGTGTAAGTGTGCGTCAGTGTATGTGTGCGTCAGTTTGTGAGGGAGGTATATTAATGGCTTCTTATATAGACTGATCACGCAAGATGAAAATCGCTGGTAGAAATGTATCGGTTAGAGCGTTTTAATGTTTTTCCTATATATGTCAACAAAATATGGATAATTCAATCTAGTGATTTCTTTCTTTCGTCCGTGTATGTGGCCACTTGCCAATATTCTCTCAGTTGAATAAATAGATAGATAGATAGATAGATAGATAGATAGATTAATTATTAAATAAGTACTGATTTTCTCCCAATTAAGTAGACCCACTGTTGCTACAATTTACTTCTGTCACGTGAGCCCAGTCTTCGCGCCAAGCAAACGATAGTAATGGCTTATTCCTCGTGGAAATATTCACTGGCAAATGGTAAATAATATTAATAGACGAATTAATAAAATTGTTCATGACGAATTTACTCGCAAGACATACTGGAAAATTCTATATGGCTATTTTTGCAGAGGGGTAACGAAACAAACTTAAAAAAAATGAAATACAACTCGATTTCCCGGGAAAATGTAGGATTTTACCCTGAGAATAAATGTAATTTTAGCAACTTGCAAACAGGTCTTCTTCTTCTTCTTCTTCTTCTTCTTCTTCTTCTTCTTCTTCTTCTTCTTCTTCTTCTTCTTCTTCTTCTTATTTGTTTTTGGATTTTCCTTTCTTTCTCTTCTTTTTTGTTTTTCTACCATTTATTAGTTTTATCTTTTCTTTCCCGACTAATCTTCAGTTTTGTCTTCTTTCTTATAGTTGTCGTTGTTGTTGTTGTTGTTGTTGTTGTTGTTCTTCTTCTTCTTCTTCTTCTTCTTCTTTGATTTTGACTGCACCGTCTTCATTTCATTCTACCGTTAACATCATAAACGCAAAACTGCCATGCCAACTTCTCTTCCGTGTCTACCATTCTCATTGAGACTTTCAAATAATTGCATTTAGGAAACATCAACAGCAATATAATCTAATGTAGAACGTACAAGGCAGATGACTCCATATTTTCCTATACACATGGGAATATCTAATTAGCAATAAGAGAGGAAAATAAAAATTATAGATCTTTCTATAATAAAGTTACACTTTTCCAACTTTAAAGGAACCTGAAAAGGTATATAGCAATATTTACTAAATTTAGCTAGTATGGCACAAGGCCTGACAATTATGATATTATTAAAGGTTTACAAAGATAACACGTAAGCAAATGATTTTTTAGCATTGTATCATGTCCTAGAACATTTATTTTCAAGACTACCTAGTCTGGAACCAGGCTACAATTGTACGGTTTTTCTCATAAGGTTAAAAGTTAATCCTGTGTCAAATTAATTTCAATCAACAAAATGCGTGCTGAAAGAAAGGAGTATGTTGGAAGATTAACAGCGTGCAACAAGTTCAATTGTTTCATAATAATATATCGATTTTGCAGCTTTAGTTAAATCACGTTAATTTTTTTTTTTTGTGTGTGAATTGACTTTGGAAAAGTAATAAGACATTGATTCGATAATTACTCATCTCTTTCTGATTTAAAAAAATAATTTGAAGAAAATGATTTTGAGACGTTTTTTAAGCGTAGGAGTACAAATTAGGTTTAACAAAAACAATACATGAGTCAAAGATTTTTAAGCATTGCGTCATTTCCTACAACATTTATTTTTAAGACTTGCGAATCTGAGAGAAGGCCGCAGTTGTGAGGTTTCACGAGTTAGGTTCTAAATTAGTCTACAAGCCAATAATGTGTTAGTCAGGATTGCTTAGTACAGCAGCCATTGATACAGCCCTTATTTTCTAGAATTAGCTTTTCTGGCACAAAGCCATGATGATGAATTTAGAATAAGTTGAGATTGCTCTATCTACCATATAGTTTTTCATACAATTGTTCTATATCCTTAAATATGGCTTGGTTAGCGTAATAGTTATTGTTAGAAATGGAATAGGTGACGTAAGTTCAAAACCTGAAAAAGGCTGTTGGCATTTTATTTCGGGCACATAAGAAAGGCATGAATTCATCTGTTCTTACCTTTAATTTTCGGTGAATGATTGGGCAGACTGGATTATTTTGTCAATCAGTTTAGTCGCTAGAAAACTCTAAATTGAAACCAACTCTACTTTTAAATTGATCTGTCACATCCTGTCCATTGTAGAGGGATTGGGTAAATATATCCCTTCTTGAATACTTTAAACTTATGTCAAATTAATCTTAATCAACAATATGAAGACAGAAAGAAAGGAGTATAGGGCTAAATTTGTAGCGAGGAACAGATTTAGTTTTTCCATGATAATGTCTTTTTTTCCAATATTAGTGGAATTTCTTTTATTTTACTTTGTTTGAAGACTGACAATGGGAAAGTAATAAGACATTATTTTATATTTTGAAAATTATTTTTTAAATGATTTTGACAGGTAGAAGTACAAATTTAGACTTATTTTTGTTCACTAAAAATAAAGAAAAGAAACAAAACGACTCAGCTTAACATTATGCAAATATTGTGATTTGCTAAAGAAACGTTTTTTTCCCATCGTTTAAATACGTAATGCTTATATGTTCATGATCATAAACCCATTGAAATTAAACATAAGCTATATTAAAGCTGGTTTAAATTCGAGATGGGTTCATTTGATAATTTGTAAGGCAAGTTAGTCCCGAGAGTATACAACTATAACATCCAAACAGCCTCACCTCGTCAGAGATGTGGGTGCAGTTTAAGTACTAATTCTTATTCGGGTGAGGGGAGGAGACATGTTAAACCCAAGCCTCCTAGGATTTAGATTCAGATTAAGCTTTCTTTTAGATCAATTGCCGATCAAAGTCCAGGCATTCCTCTTATTTTACGTATAACTTGGAGAAGATAGGGATTCATATCCTTCTCAAGACTATTTGCGCAAAGTAAAAGCAAACAGTATGAAAATGAATTCAGACTTGGGTTTCGAATTCTATTTTTTACGCTGATAAATCAGATAATTTCTTTTTATCGTTTTTGTCTACATCGTCTTCATTTCTTTCTATCATGAACATCATAAACGATATTGATGGCTATCAAATTTTCCATGCATTTGTTTGAGGAGTTTGTTCTCATAACATTTCTAGATATCTCGATAGACTCGGAAATTGAATTTTATAGTATATAGTTTAAGCGTGATCATGCGATTTTTTTTTGCAGACTTTTCCAATTTTTAGCTTAAGTATTCATACACATAGAATTCTGCTTTTTGCCGTTTCTGAAAAAATCGCGTGGCAATATTATTGTTAAAATGACAACTTTTCTACTTGCAGCCTTCAAGTCTGAGTAAACATCACTACTAAATTCAACCCTTTAAACTCTTCAGAATCAGTGATATGTTCCAATGCCTTCTTGAATCTCATCATCATTATCATCATCATCATCATCAGGCAGTACCGCTAGCACATATTTCCCTTACCCTCTTCAGCCACTCGTCCTTATCGTCCATTCCTCTCCGTAGGTCTTCCATATTATATCCTGTATCAGTACAGAGCCGTTGAAGATAGGTTCTAGCTGGTCGCCTTACGCTTGCCCGTCCGTGTGAGGCGGGTCTACCGGAATACATTGCTTATGTGCTCGCCCTTACTTCTCCAGCAGTGTCCTGCATGTCTTGCTTGTCTAATTTGGATGGTCTTCGGGATGCGTGGTCAGTGTCCGTACAGCTGCTGCTTTGTGGGATGCTGCCTCCGGGACTTATTCGATACACCTCGCAGCATTCTTGTGCAATTGCAGCTTTCTCTCCATACGCTTTGTCAGCGTCTATGTGGTGCATCCATATAGCTGTATTGACACGACCGCTGCTTGGAAAAACTGAGCTTTATTTCATCTGATAGATCTGACTTCCATATGACCGATAGTCTATCTATGTCCAAACCTTGAAATTACTAAGTCGATATTTAATCATCTATCATTGAAAAATCACAAAAAATCGGTCGATTCTTAACAGATAGCACTATCTTGTTTGGATTGATTCAGTAGCGTGTTCCTTTTTGGGGGTCAGTTAGTTTTTTCAGGAAAATAATATGGGTGGCTTTAATTTTCTGTTAGTTTTACTAATGCTGTATTTTCTATAATGCTGTGTATTTTTTCGTTCTTCTCTTTTTAATATTTTTCTCTTTTCTCTTTTCTGTTTATATGAGAATTTTAGTTTTTGTTCAAAATGGGGTTTAAACATTTCCACTCTCAAATATATAACCTGCAACATGCTAGAGCAGAAAATCTTTCTTTTTAATAACGCATTTCATTTCTGATCATTCAGGGAACCGAATATCTATAATATACATTCTAATTTTGTTGCTTTCATAGAACATGCAATATATTGTCTGATTGTTTTTTTTTTTTTAATAAAGGGTTTCAGTACCCAAATCGTACCTAATTTCAGTGTTATGATATGAACATTTGAGCAGAGAGTATATACACTTTACAATAAATTGTTTACTGCACACTGAGTTAACCTGTCTATTACTTTTACTTCCTTCCATAAAGGTTGAAGTCCCTGCCCTTAATTTCAACTATTCTGAAGGAATATTTGCCAAAATACAAAGTATTTTATGATAATTATTCTTTCCTTTTTTCGCAATAGTTTCAGACCAGATCTAATTCATAGATTTTCCCTGAAGTTTGAATGACATCAACTCTGCAAATTCCTTGAGCTGCGAATTACTTGAGCATCAAATCTTTGGCTTGTATAAAACTGAGCATATTCCTCCCAAATTTCGATAGTTCATTTTCTATAACCTCTTAATGTGGGGTTGCTTTTTAAACTGTATCCTTTTTTTTTGTTAATTTACTCGTTCTTTTTTATTTCTATCTCAGACCTCTTGGGGCTGAATGTGGTCTTTTTATGTGTAACTGCATTATTATTTTCCCTATACGACCTATTCACACCAATTTAACAGGAAGCTTTTCACAAAAATCTGAAAGACAGCAAGTCTCTTCAGGTCTCCAGAACTTTTTTATTCTAGTTGATTTTAGCAGTATTATGGCCGGATTGTTTCGATTTATTCTCTGATCACAAATAGCTCCAGTCTTTTTATCAGGATTTTGAAAACCGTTTACTGAGTGCCAGCTATAATTCAGATAACACCAAAATGTATGTTTCACAGCTTTTTCAGTTCTCTGTCAAACTCAAGGTATTTTCAATTTTTGCTTTCTTTGTATTTTTAATCTATGGTCCGCTGGAACGGAAAAGTCCACTAAAAGAAATCTTCTTTTCTTCTGATATTTTAACACAAAGTCTAGCCTTCTGAAATGGATTTAGTGGTACATTTTTCTTTCAAAGTGCGATAGAGTTTTATGCGTCTCATTTCTGGGACACTTGTTAGTTTATATCAATACTATTTGTCATCAGGGACAAACTTTAGATATTTGAATAATTCCCAAAGGATAATCTTCCCAACCTACACATTCTCTTGCATTCTCTTTGTGCCAGTTGGGTGCATTTGCTTGATATAGAATTAACTATTTCATTTATGTCAACGCACAATTCACACTTGCTATTCTCCTACGTATTTTAAACTTTTGGTCTGATTGATTCGTTCTTACGGAAATATTTTGTGTTGCTATAAAAAGATTCAGTTTCACTCGTCAGGTTTTCCCTATTTTATCCAATCATGGTCATCGTGAATTCAATTTCCTTTATTCATTGCTTGATGTATTCATAAAACTGATTGTCTCCCTGTTTTCTTTTCTACATATATTCATTATTATTTTCCTGCTTCTCCTTAAGTTAATGCCGTGACCAGTTTTTCTCAGTTATTTTTTTGTATAGTCCTCGAGTTACTTATTATTATTTTCTTGGATGGAATTTTAATACACACTATAATAGTCTCTTTCACAACTGCAAATTATTCATCAATTATTGGTATTATTTTCTGTAATGCTCAAAGGAAAAGTCTCCAGATACCTTCAGAATGTTTACTTTTATGACATACAAGGTGCATACGATAGATTTCCAAACTTTTTTCGTGTGGGCACTTTTATTGATAGTACACACATGAAACTCTAGTCCCCTTCGAAGTAATCTACTCCGGCTGCAATGTACTTGTTGTACTGTTCCAACAACTTCTGGAAGGCCCCATGGAAGTCCTTTTGTTTGAGCGTATCAATGACCTTCGTCACAGCCTCTTTCATCTCCTCAATTGTCTCATAATTACAGCCTCTGAGCTTAGGGAATAACCGAAAGTCACAGGGAGCAAGGTCTGGACTATAAGGAGGGTAGGGAAATATCTTGATGCCCATCTTGGTCAAATAGTCTGTGACAAGGATGGAGTTGTGGACAGTTGTATTGTCCTGGTGGAAAAACCACTGACCCGATTTGAAGAGTGTCGGCCTCTTCCGACGGAATCTCTTCCTGAATTCCATTAAAACCTCAACATAATAATCGTAACCCTAACCCTAACCCTTTGGCCAATCAACTCTGGTGTATTGACTTCCTTACACCTCCCACACCTCTCATAATCTCTCACAGACTCCCTGCTTTCCTTGAATCTCTTATGACTCTCAAAAACTGATTCATGCAAGATGGTCGAAAAGCAGTCTGAAGCATTCCTGACATTTCTGTGGCATTTTTTCCAAGTTTAAAGCAGAATTGTATTGCTTATCGTTCTTCTAAAGTGTCCTCACGTCCAGATTGCATTTTTGACATTCACCAGCTGTGACAATCAGGCTAGAGTAGGGTGTATTGCAATTACTCCTGTAGTGTTCATTTAAACCTGGAATCATAAACATTGGCCAGTCATCTCATAAGACGTATAGCAATAACATACTGAATTTTGAAAAGTCTACGACAATTTTAAATGCCCATACGAAAAAAGTCTGGAAACTTATCGCATGCACCTCGTATTGTTGTCTCATAAAACTATGCTAAGAACAAAGAAAGGGATAATAAAATCAGGTCCGCAAGTCCAATATCTTAAATCTAGTTCAAGCCAGACCATGACATATCTAAATTAAACTTCTAAAGTAACGTTAAGATTATAGTTCTATTATCTCCCCAGTACTTCAACTATATATTTACAAATATGTTTCATATTATGTATTTTATACGTACTAGTCTCGTAGGAACTCTCAGTTAGGATAGCGTGGGCTCAGTGATGATCAGTTTCTCTCATAAGCGAGAAACTGACAGTCACTAAGTACCATTTACTCTGTCTCATCATCATCATCATGTCGCACCATCAGCACAGTTCTCCCTGACCCTTTCCTGCCACCCTTCTCCATCTTCCATAGCTCCCAGTAGGTCTTCAAGGCTACATCATGTATCGGTCTTCAAGCTACATCCTGTATCAGTCTTCAAGGCTACATCCTGTATCGGTATTCAAGGCTACATCCTGTATCAGTCTTCAAGGCTACATCCTGTATCAGTCTTCAAGGCTACATCCTGTATCGGTACTACGTATGTAGGTTCCAGCTGGTCGTCCTGCCTTTGCTCGTCCATGTGAAAAGGTCCACAGGAGTATGTCACTTTTGACTAAACTATGCAAAATTAAGCATATTAGCTCTATCATCAAATATATTTTATCTATAAATATTCGAAAGAATATATATATATATATATATGTGTGTGTGTATAGCTTTAAATTTCTAAGAATCTCTGTAGAAAAAATTAGTTACCGTAAAACTTCGGTTCGACATTATTGTTATTTGTTCTTTAAGAATAAAAATGACAAAAACAAAAACACAGAGAAAAAAAGATTACACCGCGTTGTTGAGCGAGGACAATAAAAATCTATATGCTACATTTCTATTGGACAGCCTTTCATATTCCGCAATGGGGTTTTTTGCGTATTATCTCAAATTTGTTGATGAGTAATGATTAATAATAGTATTTTCTTTCAGTTTTGTCACATCTTTCTCGATTTCTTTCTCTTCCGCAGTCTATTTTCTCGGCAATATGACCATGATCGCCGAGGCGAGAAACTGACTGTCACCAACGCCCTTGCCACTTTATCTACGTTTTCATAGATATTGACTACTCTTTGTATATAAATGTAGCAAACTATATATATATATATATATATATGTGTGTGTGTGTGTGTGTGTGTGTGTGTGTGTGTGTGTGTGTGTGTGTGTGTGTGTGTGTGTGTGCTATTCTTAATTTTATACCCTAAAACATCTTTTTGAAAGTACTATTGTTAAAAAAAACAACTTCTCAATAGAGATGTAAGGGCACTGCTTACAAAGAACAATAGGAAACCTATATTCTCGTTTGCGCAAGCTTTCGTATTCCAAAATGTTTTTATCTTGTTTTATTATTTTATTTTTTTTTGAAGCATCTTAAAAATATAGACAAGTAAAAATGAAAACCAAATCTAATAAGTTAATAATAGCATTTTCTCACGATTTTCTCCCTTCTTTTTCTTTCTTTCTTTCTTTCTCTTTTTTCTTTTTCTTCCGCTGTCTATTTAGTTCTTTATTTTCTTATATCATTTGATTTTTCAGAAAAATAAACGAGTGCCAGCAGAAACGTACAGTTTACTTTAAAACGTATTTCTCAAAAACATTGAGAAATCTTAGAAGAACACTAAGTGAAGAATGGAAAAGTTGTTTTTTTTTGCGCCCACCGATTGCCCAAAATATAGGAGTGTGATGTACATAGACATACGAGGAATCCATTAATAATAACTTTTTTAAAAGAAAACTGAATACAATTTTTTGTAAAACAAAGCAAAATAATACCAAGACTTTTTAAAAATTGATTTTCAAATTGAACATTTCACAAAATCCAAATAATTTTGAAAGACTCACGATGATCCCAAAATATTAGATCATCCTGTCGGTGAGGCTTGGATTATATTGACTGCATCTTCTACAGGGGGTAAAGACTGCACAAATGGTGGTATCTTGATTATGATACTAAATTGCCCGATAGCGAGGATCTAGTGCGTTGGTTTTAATTTAGTGCAGTACTTTTTCATTGGCATTACTTCAAGGTCTACTGTGACCCGGAGTATGAGTCAAACAGATGGTTTAAAAATTATTCGCATTCAATTGAACAGTGTGGAAAAGAGAGAATAAAAAGACTGAAGGAGTAGCTGCACAAAGAATGTAAATAAAAAAGTACATTGGAAGTTATTCTCTAGTAACTATCCGTAAAATGATCCATGAAGGGCTAACATGTTGTTCAAATCAATCAATCATTCAATCTAACAAAAATATTGGAGTTTACAATAAAGAGTATCAGAGAGAGAGAGAGAGAGAGAGAGAGAGAGAGAGAGAGAGCAATAAACATTTCTAAAGCATCACATTATTAACTGACTATCATTATTTGTAATTGCTAGCCAATTAAAAAGAAGACGTGTTTTCACAAATAAAGCTATTCACAGAAAGTTTGATTTCACAAAATAATCCACGTCAGTTGCGGTCAAAAATGGACCTGTTTTAAGCATGTTCAAAAAGACATTACAACACTTGTCTATGAAGTGTGCAAGAGATACCTACATATATTTCTTGAACATTTGCTCAAATTCATGAATTCATAAATTTCTTCTTTTTTTTGTTTAATTTTTTTGCAATTCCTGACGCAGTACAAACTAAATCCTTCTTCACCAATTATTGCTCTTTCCAATTCCATAAAAAGACGAAAACATGTTTTTGCGCGGCAAATGTTGTGTTCACAAGTCAGTAATTTGGGGAAAAAAACAATATGAATCTTTAGAATAGATCCTATAAAAGTTGACAGAGAAATGAGTAGCCACCAAAAAAGATTTCTTCCTTCGATAGGATGGTGGCTCGTAATATATCTAACAATATCCTTGCGATGAATATTTTTATTTCGCTCCTTGCGAGTTTTTCACACCAACCTTAGCTGATTGTCTTTCACTGAAGTCAGAGTGACCACAAGTTATCTAATGTCTTCAGAACACTTCTGAGTTTTCTAGGCAATCTCGACCATGCTGTAGTCTGAATGGTCTCGATTCTTCCGCGGTTTCTAATTCTTCAAGCCGGTTTTCGAAGCATTTTGGGGACTGTCCTAAGGACATCAACAACACTTCGTATATCCGTCAAACTAATGTTATGCAGTTTATTTATTTATTTATTTATTTTGCTTTTTCTTTTTAGCTCATTGGCCAGATCCAACTAGTTCTATATCTTTTCACTTTCTTTTATTTTCATTCTGTTGTCTGCTGGAACGGTAAAATTCGCTAGGTAACAAGTTCTTTTATTCTTATTATTCAACAACCGGCTTAATTTTCCGGGCGTGATTAGGGGATATGTTTGTATCTCAAAATTGTTGTTATTATTATTATTATTATTATTATTATTATTATTATTTGAGAGATTTTCACATCAGCCTTAGTTGATGGTCTTCAGCTGGAGTTTGAGTGACAGCACGTCTCCTCAAGTCTCCAGGGCTCTTCTTCTCAGTATTCTGGATGATCCCACAAATGCAGTAGTTTGGATGATCTACCCTCGTCCTCTTATTTCCAAGTCCTCCAGTCCTTTACTGACTGTACGAAAAACACCATTTACAATTGATATAAACGTCTCTTTCATATTCCACAGTTTCTTCAATTCCCTAGTAAATTCCATGTATTTGTGCTTCTTTTCACTTTCTTTCAATTTTACTACCTTGTCAGCCGGAACAGCAAAGTCCATAATTGTGCAAGTTTCCTTTTTTTTCATTATTATAAGGCCTGTTCATCTGGCCGAGTTTAGGTGATCCGTTTGTATGTTAAAATCCCATAAGCGTTTGTGTGTCTCATTCTCCGGGACTAATGTTGGGTTGTGAATATACCATTTGTTCGTATGGTCAAATTCAAATTTCTTACACAATTTCCAGTGTATCACTTTGTCCATCCAGTTGCCTCTAGTCTTTTGCTCTTTCAGTGCTAACTTGCTGCATTTGCTTATTATTTGATTGATGGTTTTGTCTTTATAACCACTATTATTATAGGAAGTTCTTCATTTTAGCTGACAATTTTTCACTAGAATCTGAATGACAGCTAATCTCCTCAGATCTCCAGGAATCTTCCAAGTATCTAAACTATTTTTAACAGCTCTTTGGTGTGGATGATCTCGATTCTTTCTATGACCCAGTCTTTTGTCCATGTACTTGCACGCCCTTCCTATGGCTTTAACTGTTATTGGTCTCACCGTCACCTTCATGTTCCTTAATTTTTTAGCTCTCAAGCAAAGTTTTCGCTTTTCTGTGATTTGCTTGGTGTTCTTTTCGGCTTGTTTATCATCATATTTACCAACTCCTCCACTCGGGCAGGATATGACACAAAGTCAATTTTTAAGCGGAGTTTAACAGGTTTGAATTCAGAGTTTTCCTTCTCCTAGATTAGTTGCCTCACCAAGGCTGAAGAACCTAGTCTGCCCTACTATTTACCCATAGCTGGAGGGAGAATAATACCCAAGGGTATTAGTGCTATGTGAAATGCAATCAATCTCGTCCAGGATTTGAACTCGTGTCGCCGTGTCCTTTTCCTGCGACGATACCCATTACACTACGGGCACCTCTATTCGGCTTGTTAATCATAATTATGTCTTATTTTCTAGCCTGGATGGCGTTTGTAAGATCCAGAAAATTTCATTTGTCCTATTTTCTGGGACATGATCATGTTTGAGTACATACCATTTGTCAGAATGGCCACGTTTCACTCTCTTGCACAATTACCAGGCATCACCTTTCCCATCCAGTCATGTCTACGTCATTGCTTTTTGTGAGAGTTTTCTGGATTCGCTTATTATGTAATAAACTTTTTAAATCTCTCACCACTTCCCATTTTCTTGTATATCATCGATTTTTCCTTTGGCATGAATTGTTTTGGTGTGACCATTTTTTGTTGCTGTTTATTGAGATTCAGTTTCTCTGCTAAGGTTTTCTCTACTTAGTCATGTATGGGTTGTCTCATATACAATTTATTTAAGGTATGCATAGTTATTTTCTTCCCATACTACTACTACTACTATACGCACAATCAGTCGTCCATGAAGATAAACTATAAAGAATTTTACTGAAGTAGTGAATTTAAAATAATTAACTCTTGTCAATTATTTTAAGTTCTTTTTGCTGATTTTTCTGGCTATTTCATATGCCGGGATTACATCCCTTGCTTTTCAGATTGTACTTCTAATGACCGTTTGTTGGCGTGATGAAAGTAGGATATAAAATAGCTCGACAACGTTAAAAATCTCTCTCTCTCTCTCTCTCTCTCTCCTTTTTCCTCCATCTCCCTCTTATTTTTCCTCCCTCTTCCTCCCCATTCTCTCTCTCCCCCCTCTCTCTCACTGATTCTGCCTCGACAACCAGAAGTACACACAAGTATGTGTGTTTCTCGACAGATGTTATTTTCGCCCCATTCTATCACGTGTCGTATAGTACCCGATAACGTACCTTGACGTAAGTCTTCACAGAACTTCTATTCTATTAAGGATTCTTGACTTAAACCAAACGATTCTTCAACAACATGATAGGACATTTTTATGCAATATAATTTTAGCATTTCATGTCATTTCTGGATTCATTAAGTTTGTTCAGGCAATAAACTACGTTGTCAATGCGTTGTGGAAATTTACTAAGCTTTTTGCTTAGATATGGCACAAGGCCATATGAAAGGGGCACCCAATGAGACTCGAACTCACTCGTGTAGGTTTGCTAGCCGAGCTTGCTAACCATTACACCACCAGAGGCGCCTTGTTGTCAATGCGTTGTGATTATTTATTTATTTTTTTTTTGCATGGTTTAGCAAGAAGATACATTAAACCATAATACGTTTCATCTGCTACAAGTATCAGAATATTTTTCTTCTCACATTCAAATGATTATAGCGGAGAATTATGGTACTAAGATACGACAAATATTCGAATATATACATTCAAGTCGACAATATCATAGCCCTTTCATCAACGCATATACTTACCATTTGTTTTATTTATATTCGAAATAGTAACATTATTCCAGAGTCTACTGGAAACTTGATTGCACTTCGATTTGTTTATTTCTGCTTTTAATATTGATTTTTTTGTATTTTAGCACATATGTCGCATTTAAATCTATTATTAATCTAAGATAATAAAAAAAGAAGATATGGTATATTACTGATCAGAAGGGAAAATGCGCAATACTCCGATATCAATTTTTTTCATTCACATTCTCCCTTTTTTGCAATTTCTTTGTGTTTTTTGCGGTTTATTAATTTCTATTTATTTCTGTTATTTTACATCATTTTCTCTTGTCTTTAATCTCTTCTCTTCAGACGAATTTCCGACAAATCATAAATTTCTTCTTAAAGCCTCGTTCAAGTATGGGACGAGCTAATAAAAACGAATTTTTTAATATCTTCATGTCCAATTTATTAAAAAAAACAGACCACTTCTTTTGATTCGTTAATTGTATTAATTCAAGATTTAATTAAGCCTAAGAAAAAATCCAGAAAAACAAAAAAAGAAGAAAAAAATATTAAAAACCCACAAGTATTAGAAATAAAAGAGAGGACAATGAGGAGAAAAATTCTCCAGCTTCGCTCTCGTTCACTTGGTGATAAAAAAAAGCAATTGAACATAGGCAGATACAATAAAGAAAGCTTTTCGATTGATTGGGACTTTTTATTTATTTCGTTTTATTTCATCATTCTTCCTGCTCACCTATTGGCTCTGATACGTATAAAAGACGCTTAGAGTTTCAAAAAGAATGTTTCTTCGCTTGTTTTGACTGACAAATGAAAAGGAAAGAATAAGAAAAAATTAGATCAGTAATTTTTCATCATTTTATTTTTACCATTTCACCATGGATTCCATGTTTTCATATATGGATGTTTTTTTTTTTTATTGCTATCTTTCGTTTTTCTTTTTCGTAGATTTTTTTTTATTCGTTTTTAAGTTTCTTTTTTCTTTTTCGATTCTGGTTAATTTTTCAAAATTTTGTCATTTATTAATTTTTCGTTTGTTTTTATTCCACTTTCTTTCACTCATTTTCCTTCGTTTGAAAGTAAAGAAATTCTGCACTAAATTTTAATGATTTTTCCGTATTTTTTCTTTTATTTCATTTTTTCATCCATTTAAAAAAATTTCTTGTTATATTTTTCATTTCTAATACATTGGGCTCTTAATTTACATTTTTTAAAAAAATTTTCTTTCTTTCCGTTTTCTTTTATTTTCTTCTTTCTTTTTCGTATTTTACCATGTCACTTCTCCACGTTCTTTCATTCTTTGTTTTGCTTCCTTTTATGTTCTTTCTTTATGACTAGTTTTCATCATATTATTTTACATTAATTATTTCCTTTGTGTCTTCTTCCAACTTTTCTTTCCACAATCTTATAATTTTTCTTTGCATTTTTCCATCTTCTTGTCGTTCTGCTATCATTCTATCTTTCTTTCCATCATTCTATCTTTACACACACACACACACACACGCGCGCGCGCATATATATATATATATATATATATACATATATATATATATATATATATATATATATATATATAAATCATTTAAATTATTCTATTATTCTCACAATTATTCTGTCTTCTTTTTTAAATCGTTCAATTTTCTTTCTTTCTTTCTTTCCTGTTTTCGTCTAACGTTTACATGTTGGTTCGTTGATTATTTCTATTTTTCTTTTTTTACATTTATTTTTATCGTTGTAATTTATGAATGAAAAAGAAAAGACTTGAGGAATTGGAGATCAGGAAAATAATGAAGACAATCAAGACCACAGAACTATGAATATCAGCTAAAAGACTTAGAAGAATTCTCTAAATCTGAGGTGGGTGTCATGGTGTAAGGGTTAAAGCGATGGACTGCGGAATCGTAGTAAGTGAGTTCGAACTCCAGTCACGCTATTATGTTCACTTTCGGGCAAATAGGTATGAACCCCCTTATGGATTAAATAGTACCACTACTGACCTTATACAAGGGTGGCTTTGGCATTAAATAACCTACAAAGGTTGATATGCCATTAAACAAAGAAACCAAACCAAATTCCGATTTCAGCGAAAAACCACCTGTTAAAACCAGTGTGAACAACTCATACAGAATGAAAATAATAATGAACATGAAGCTGACAGTAATACAAATCATAGTTGTAGCCCTTGGAACCTGGAAAACTGACTGAAAGAATTTGAAATCCGGGGAAGAATTAAAACAATTAAAACTACAGCACTGATGAGATCGGCGACACCAATAAGAAGAATCCTGTAGAGGCCTGACTATCGTTTGGAATCGAATACACCGACTGCATCACTGGAAAAGGGTAAAACTCCACCAACGAGTGTCCTTGATATAAGTAAGTGAAGTAAATTAGGCGACTATGGTCGAGGGTGACCCGAAAGCTCCCTTTTAAATGGGTACTACACCAGTGTGTAGGGAAGGGCGCCACTCCTTTCCCAGGATTACTCAACTTCACTCTTGATACGTAACTTATAATTCTGAGTGTTAAGCAAGGAAGTATCAAGTACCATTTTTTAAGTCTTTGGTATGACTCGACCTAGAGTTGAAACCCGGTCTTTCGGACCATTGGCGAACACTCTACTCTCTAGGCCAATGAGCCGGTTTAAACACTAAATAATCTTGATGGTGAGGCTTTAGAATTTAACCTGTGTACTTATAGTAAACTGATTTGTTTGGAATAGAACGGTTTATATGTATAAAAAGGATTTGCCATCAATAACTAACAATGGTTGATGTGTCATAAAACCAAACCAAACCAAATCAAATCCAATAAGAAACACTAGTTGCTACTGTTATGAAAAACTCTCAAGGTATACATTAATAACAATACTATAGTTGAGTGATTGTAGCCTTTAGATGTGTATATTTAATGAAAATTTCGGTAAATATTCGTACAAAAACAAAAAAAAGAACTACTCTATCATTCTTTATTTAGTCTTTTCTCTTTTATATTGGTGAATTGAGTTATTATCCAAAATTACTTTTACGAGAATAGGACTTTGGTCGTATAAAGATGAGAAGATGAATAGAGGTACGTATTTACTGATAAGTATCTGATCTCTCCATTAAAGTAGGTCCTTGAAGAATTTAGAATTAAGCTTAAAAGCCGGTGAAAAAGAACTCTTAGATAAGTGCCGAGTGTGAAAGTTTTTTTTTTTCAAGTCACGAAGTCAGAGGAGAGAGGAATTTTTTCCAGATGTTTCATTTGCTCTCGGTAAAAAGAAAAAAAAAGAGAGAAAAAGAACCATTTAAATTGTTTAGTGACGATCTGTTAATTTCTTACTCTTAATATTTCATCAGTCTCTTGTTTTGAAGTGAACAAGTACTGAACGTTCATCTAAAAAATATAAGCATTTCATGATGTCAACATATCTGTGAGGAACATCGACAAAAATGAAAGAAATATAATAGACTAAAATAAACTACATACAAAATAATTAAAACACCATTGTCCCTTTGCTATTGAAACTCTCTTACAAAATTAAAAACGCCTTTGTAGAAGATACGTCAAAAAAGAATTAAGATTCTCTTTCTTCTCGGTGACAGATTGTGGAACCAACTGTTCCATAGGTGAAAAGTACGCACATCCTGAAAAAGATAAAACTATAGATAACTGGATCTACGGCTGAATAAGTTTCCTTTTTTTTATTATTGTTCTTGGTATGTCAGTAAACTCTATCCGGTGGTGAGGGTCTAGTTCTGGAGATCTAGGGATTATCAAGTCCCCTTTTCGTAACCATTGCTCCCATGTTCACGATAATCCGAGGCGGTAATTTAGGATCCCATTAATAGGTAAAATAGATCTGTTAGAAAATCATTCACATTAAATAGGAATACTTGATACTATGTAATTGTGTGGAAATTAATGCCATTAAGAATATTTACTTGAGGCTATGATTCTATGCTAAGGATTATTATTATTATTCAACTCGTTTGAGAGATTTTCACACCAACTTTGCTGATGGTTTTTCACTGGAGTTTGAGTGACAACAAGTCTTCAAGATTCTCAGTATTCTGACCGATTTTCGTAATGCTGTAGTCTAGTATTATTACTCTTTAGAATTTGAGTGACAGCAAGTATCCTCAAGTCCTTAGGACCTTCCTCAGTGTTCTGGCTGAGATTAGGTGATCCGTGTGTATGTCAAAGTCCCATAGGAGTTTATGTTAGTTATTTTCTATGACAGGTGTTGGGTTGGCCATAATAAGAATGCTTGGAACCATATATCTGGGTGCAAATAATTGTTTTGAATTTAATTGGAATAGGTTCGGTTTGGTTATATTTGGGTTTATTGCATATCAGCCATTGTAGCTTATTTAATGCGAAATCCATATTTCTATTGCATTTGTTTGTATGGTCAAATTTAAATTTCTTGCACGTCTCCCAGTGGATCACCTTGCCGACCCAATCATGTCGAGTCTTATATTCCTTCGGCGCTAATTTGCTACATTCGCTTATTATGTGATTGAAGGTTTCATCTCTGTCACCGCATAGTATACATTTCCTATTTTGTTGCGTCTTATCTATTCTCGCTTTGATATGATTGGTTCTTATGGCGTTGTTTTGTGCTGCTATTAGGAGATATTCTGTTTCTCTCCTAAAGTTTCATTTTCTTAGCCATGTCCAGATTATTATTATTATTATTTCTTTTCGAGTTTTTCACACCAGAGTTATCTGATAGTTTCTCACTGGAGTTTGACTGACAACAAGTCTCCTAAAGTTTTTAGGACTTTCCTCAGTGTTCTGGACAATCACCATAATGCTGTAGTCTAGATGGTCTACATTCGACATCTTATTTCCATGTCCTCCCGTCCATTTATTAATCCTTTGCTTACTGTACCAAGAATACCAATTACAGTTGGTATCAACGTCATTTTCATATTGCACAGATTTTTTAATTCCCTGGCAAGGTCGTGGTACTCATCTTTCTTTTCACTTTCTTCCAATTTTACTCAGTGGTCAGCCGGAACAGCAAAGTCTACCATTCGGAAAGTTCTCTTTTATTATTATTATTATTATTATTACTATTATTATTATTATTATTATTATCATTATTATTAGTTGCTTCAAAGCGCCTAATTCCTTTCATATATTTGGCGATAATAAGAATGCTTGGAACCATATATCTGTGTGTCAACAATCGTTTAGAATTTAATTGGAATAATTTTGGTTTGGTTAGGTTTGGGTTTATGGTATTGCAGCATATTTAATGTGAAATATGCTGCATAAATTGCAGCATATTTAATGTGAAATCCATTTTTATACGTATATTTCTATTGCATAGTTCAATTTCAAATAATTCAATTTAGATGTCGAAAACACTTCTATTTCAGACAATTCAGTTTAGCATCAGTAAACTGTTTAGTTCTATTTAACCAAAGATAGGGCCCTATTAGCTACAACCACTCTGGGCCAGAGTGAACCGAGGACCGATAGCAATCACCATTCCCGAAGCTCCAGCATTACTGGAGCCTCACCATCAGAGTGTTTAGTGTCATATACAGGAAACTCATTGTGGGAGGTACCGTTTTGCAGTCGGTGTAATCTACAGCACTAGCTGACTGGGCCAAAATCGGGATAGTTCTTTTAAACAATATAATTCTTCATAAATTATTTTACTTGATAGAAATACATGAAACCCTACAACGTGTACACACAAATAAAGTATTTTAAAACTGGAGTGGACCATTAAATGTATTATTATAATTAGCATCAAACTTGTGAAAATTATTCCAATTTTGGCATGAGGTACTCTATAAAGAGTTAGTACGTTGTTATACAAATAACCATAACTAAACTTCTGTTATACAACCGTCAATACGAAAAGATGCTGGTAGTGTGACGGTTATAGTATTTGGAAGCAGGATCGGCTACTAGAGGTCAAATCCTGACCAGAGCTGTTCGAATTTCAAACAGGATTACTTTCTTTTGAAATTCTATGAATCAAATTTTTCTACCTGCAGCAAAAGATAAACAGTTGGGCTGACTAGACTCTTTAATGTCATGTTATGTCAACTGTTCGAAGAGAAAGAAAACTCTCTGAATTCAAACCAGTTGTAAAGCTTGAGAGGGAAGGACTTTTCACAATACTCATGCCCAATATATGCAAAATAAATACTACCCCTAACACCAAACCAGAATACAGAACTAGTAAATATGTGATGGACACCAAAGTCACTCAAATTACTCTGAATTTAGAAACAGACCCACATCAGAATATAATTTCAATTTTGGACAATCTTCCAAAAAATTATCCTTTAGAGCACTAATGTTTAATTTCCTACTTCATAAGAAAGACTCGTGTATACACTTTTTCTACCAATCAAAAATCATCGAAATAATGAAATCAATCTTTCTGAAAACTTAACCCACAACGAATATATCTTATTTTCACACTTCCAAGTCTTTTCATTGGGTGCTTTTTGATATGTATTTTTCCGGGTGTACAACTTCTAAGAAGATCCTTGATACTTAGGTCAACTGAGAAACATTTCAAAATCTAGTCATATACTTTATATATATTGATATTTCTTTCGGGTTACGATCGTTTACTGAAATTCTCAGATTACGGCTATTTTAAAGCAAAAAATCGAAACATTTGCATATTTTAGAGCCATTTACTTAAAATTACCATTAGTGTCTATTTAATCAGTATTGAAACATATGCTTGTTATAAAATTTATATTATAATGGTAAATAAAACAGGAAATAAAGATATTAATGATAAGTAGCCTCTTATAGTTATCTCCTTTGAAAAGTTATAGAGATTAGGATGAGAAGACATGCAAAATATACCCTAAATTGAGACAATAGATTTGAAATTGTTTTATTTACAATTTCAGAGTATTCTAATGCTACTGAATTAAAAAAATATTTTGTTACGACAAGCCATTTGTTTCTCTCCTGGTATTATACAAACATACAAAAATCGGATGTTAATATTTTCCATTGGCCAGATTGTCAGATTTTTTTCACTTCTTTGACCAAAATTCGCTTCCATTTCGTTTTTGATCTCATCCTTTGTCGCCATATTGGCCCAAAACTCTTTAGAACTTCATCTTTTTGTCTTTCTGGGGGTTTTCTGAGTGGTCATTTCCTGTCTATCCAGTGATACTTGACAAGTGGGGTGACCTGTTATTGGGGAATCTTGCAATTTATCAATTACTACGTTCCCAAATTACCTCTCCGAAAAGGATCTCATGCAACAATATTCTCAGCATAGCTCTCTCGATAACCGTCAGTGTTATAACCAATTTATCGCCTCCTTCTTCGTTGAAGCCCACATTTTGCTTGTATACAACATCGTAGGCAAAACTGTATTATTGAAGAGATTGGTACCCAGGGTCTTCAACAGTTTCGCTATGAACACGTCTTTTATCGTGGAAAATTTACCCCGTTTTAATCTTAATCTCCGCGTTCTTGTCTACGTACATATTCAGTATCCTTTGTTGTTAGATGACAACTGCAGTCGAGGGTAACCCGAAGGCCCCCTTTTTCGATAGCTAGAACACCGAGGTGTAGGGAGGGTCGCTACTCCTTTCCCTAAGTTGCTCCATTTTACTCTTGATACATACCTTATAAAGTTGAGTATTAAACAAGGCAGCTTCAAGTACCATTTTTGAGTCCTTGGTATGACAGGACCTGGGAGTGAACCCAGGTCTCCATGACCATTGGCGAACACTCTACTCATTAGGCCAATGTAAGTAGTCGTAATCTTTCATCTACTAGATTCCATTGTTTTCACTATGATACTGATACATTTTCGAAACGCATGAATTTAGTTTTCATGGGGCCTACGTTAAGGTCACCAGTGAACTTCATTTTTTCAACTTACACAACCACTTGCTTAAAGAGCACTTTCAATGGTCCTAGGATTAGTGTCGATTCTCATATTATCTAAAGAGCATCATATAATTGATTGCTAATGAGTAAAGAACATTATTCTGTTAATAACAATCGATTGTTAACTCCCTTGAAAAATTATGATGACAACTGTGAGCGCGTATGCGGAATTCAGACAATTATTATTAATTTACAAATTGAATTTGTTTTTCCAATTAGTGCATTTTAACGCTATAGAGCAAAGAAAACGTCGCTGTGATATGCTATTTTTTTTGTTAAAGTTGAAACAGAAAAAATCTGTTTATTATGATATCAATACGTCACATACTGAATCATAAAAGAAAATTCAAGCTTTACCAATATTTAAGCATATTTGAAGAGCTGTTAAATCTTTTGTAAGAATCACTTTAAAATATAGTTCATTTACGTGTCGAACCAAATGAAAAGGATTTGAATCAGTTCTGAAGCTCCAAATTTTCTTTAAAGTGAATCTCGATATTTTTTCAGTCTTTTTTAAAATGGAAGTTAAAAACCTTATCAGATAGAACTGCTTTTTTGCCTTTTATTGCTGAACAGTAAAATCGATCTGCAATACTCTCTTGTTTTACTCCCACGCCAATTAAATCGTTAAGATTTTTTTTTACCCAATTGATTTTTTTTTCACCTGAGAAAAGTGATTTTTCTTTGTATTCTTGTTGAATGCGTATAAGGTTATTCTATAGAGATTGTACAGAATCACCCATAAATAAATTCACCCTTTTATATCTAAAAACATTATTATTCTTCGAAACCAAATTTATCATGATATTATTATTACTACATTATTATATAAATAAAATGAATATTATTATATATTATTTCTTTTAAAACTCTCGCTTCAGTGAAAGTTTGTTGCAAAAATAAAGATATATTAGAGATAAAAATTAAGTACAGTCCTTATATATAATTATGCAATTTTGTTTTCGGTTGCTGGTTCATTGTAATTATATGTTTTTGTACAGCCTTTCAATGCTGTAGATTTTGCGAATATATGATATGTAATACTATACGTTTTGATTAGTTGATTTTATCTGGATGTAAATCCGTCAATGTTATTTAATGTCACGAGGATGGGTAGGTAATTGCGTTTATTGTACGTTTATATTTACTTTTTTTGTGTAGTCGGTTCTTAAGTGTGTTTTTTTTTGGGGGGGGGTACACAGTCCCATCGAATATGAACAATATCTAAACATATCTATTGGATACATATATGGGACCCTAACAAGTACTAGTAATGTTGGATGGCGTGGACCTGTAAGTAATAGTTATGAAAGGGTTGTGTAAACTCTCCAGATCTCCAGAATTACAGCCTCTCCATCAAATGCTGGTTAGGGTCATACCCAGTACACCCATTTTTTATGGGGACGGAAACTCCTTTGCCAGGTACACAGGGAGCGTATTTGAATCCACCCACTTTTTGAATGTATATCATTCCACGATAAGGAATAAAATGTTGGTACCATCGTTTCTGAAGAAAATAAGTTAAAAGAAATGGTAGGGATGTACTTAATTATGGGTGCTATTTAAGTTCCAAGAGGAAGTGCTTTCAATAAGTGTTACTAATTTTGACTAGCGTCCAAACCATTGTTTATCTGAATACAACGTTTCAAATGGTCACTACTCCGATATTTCTTGTATTACTTGGATTTCTTTAAAATGAGTATTGATGAAATTTAAAATTAAAAAAGAGCCGTCTCACATTAGTTCATTTCAGCCGTTCGATTCTCCGATTATCCTGGTGCTGTTTGAAGTTCTGAAAGTTGAATGTCGATAATACTTTATGAATTATTCAGGCAATCATGATAATGCTTTATCGTTCTTGACATAATATCGAATATATTTTAAAACGTTTTCTGTTAGCGACGCTATGCTGTAGAAAACCTTCTTTATCAATGACGGAGAGCAATTACGCACTGACTACGCTAGCTATTCAGGTGTAAAAATCAAAATAATTATATTGTCTGGCGAAGAATTATCACTAAAATCTAGTCTCGCTCGATCATTTGCTAGTTCTGTCGGAGCGCCTAACTTTGAAGTCTTTGGGTCATACTAAGTTAACCTTAATAAATACCGACTTCAACATTCTTGACATAAAATCGAATGGCAATTATTATCGAGTTTTTCACACCAGTGTTAGCTGTTGGTCTTTCACTGGAGTCTGAATAACAGCAAGTCTTTTTCAAGTTACCAGGAATCTTTTAAGTATTCTAGCCGATCTTTACTTATAGTTTCGGTTCTTTGTCTACTTTCTGATTCCTCCGCTTTTTTATGCCGCTATTAACAGAGATTCAGATTATCTCTTCAATTTTTCATTCTTAGCTATATCCAGGTCTTTTACAAGATATTGGCATTTGTCTATCTTTTTGTATTATTTTCTAACGGAAAAATCAACTGGTCCAGAAATTTTCTTTTTCTTGTTAAATTGGATTAGGTGTTGTCTTCTGGTCGGTATTTTATGCGTCTCATTTTCTTGGGCGGATTCTGGTTAATGATCATTTCATTTGGTGTTATCGTCAAAATTCAGTCTTTTGCACAATTCCCTTGCACATCCACTTCCAATCTAGAAGTCTATAGTCTTGTTCCCCTCGTAAACTAGATTGCTGCATTCAATTCAATTTCTCCACAGAACCTACACTTATTATTATTATGTACAATCGATTTTCCTTTAAACATTATTGATCTTATGGCAATGTTTTCGTTGCTATTAAAAAGGATTCAGTTTTTCTCTTGATATTTGCTTTCTTGGCAATATCCATGTCTTCCTGTGTGCAATCTTACAAGTTTGACACTTGAACTATCCATACATTACTTTTCTTCTTCTCCTTCCTGTTTTCTAGTTTTCTTGTTTTTCGGTCTGTCCTTATGTTTTAAATGATATTATTAACTGCTGTAATTTATTTTTCTTCGTTATTCTTAATGTAGTCCATGCGTCCTCGTAATGGTGCATCTATGCGACTCACATTGCTTGTGAGTCCACTTCCTCCTTCCGTTCTTGACTCATAGAAGCTTTCTATGTCTTGTCATTCTAAAAATAGACAAAGGAAGAATATAGACACGTTGACTATAGGACCAAAAAATTGATATCTCTGCGCAAGGTTTCACATCCGTGACATGACACTATTAATTATATATCAAGCAAAGGCAGCAAACTGGCACAAAAGGATGACTGTGTTTTGCATTCGCTTTTTATGTTATAAAAATTTCATTTTTCCTCACATGAACTGTTCTTGCTATCCTTCTTATTGCATATTGACTCTTAAGTGAGCCAGATGTTCCAGCTGTGTAAACAAAGTGATAGCAGGACGCATCTTTGTAAACCAGAAGGAAGCGATGCATAGGTCTTATCAGCTCACGTGAGTTGAACTGGAAATTCTTAGGTTTTATGAAATTATAAATACTCAGGTACCAACAGAGTCAGTTTCAATCTTGCAGTCGAAAGGAAATTTAGTCTGTCACAGTGAGTGGCCGCCAGACAGTTACAACCAGTCATCAGTCTTCAATCGAGTCTTCAGTCTGCAGTCTTTAGTTTTGGAGTCCCAAAGTAGACACAGGGGGCCAAGGAGCCCTCTGGCGATGACCGTTTGAGAACTTCTCATCAAAGAAGAAAAGACGCACGGCCCTGAGTCTGAGGGTGGTACAGTGTGGTTAAGAAGTAATGGGTCAATATAGCAATATCCTAATGCCTAAGTCCTCTTACGTTGTCACCGTCTATCTCTCTCTCATACAACAGACGATTCGACCCCCTTTAGAGAGAAAAAGAGACGTATATTTTTGTAAACCAAGTGTTAATCTCATTTCTTTATTATGGCTTCATCTTATATAAGATTCAATTTTTACGTTGATATAATTATTTCTTTTATTAGTATTAAAAGAAGTTCAGTTTCTTTCTTCAGGGGTCCCTTTCTTTACAATGTTCTAGTCATTTCGTTTGTAATTTTTCTTTTTTTTTACTTTTAGAATCTATACAATTGTCCCATTTTCTTTCTTTCTTCCTTCTTCTTCTTCTTCTTCTTCTTCTTCTTCTTCTTCTTCTTATTATTATTATTATTATTATTATTATTATTATTATTATTATTATTATTATTATTACTACTACCGAGTATTTTGCATGCCAGCGTTAGTTTGTGGTCTTTCACTGGAGTCTAAGTGACTTCAAGAGTCCTAAATTCTCCTGGACTTTTCTTAGTATTCTGGATGATCTTAACAATATAATTTGAATGGTTTCGATTTTTGCTCCGATTTCCAACTCCACCTTTTCAAGCCCCTGGGGACCGTTCCAAGAGCACCAATAACAATTGGTATCTCATGTTCCACTTCTTTTTTTAGTTCTCAGGCAAGGTCTAAGTACTTATGTCTCTTTTCGTTTTCTTTGATTTTTACTTTGTACTCCGCCAGAACGAAAAAGTTCTATCGTCGGCAGGGTTTCTGTTTTATTTTAATTATCGTCTAGATTAGGTAATATATTTGTATCTCAGAACCCGACAGAATTGTATGCATCTCATTCTTTTGAACTGATTCTGATATGTGATTGTACCTTTTTGTTTCATGGTTGATTGTTGTAGTCGTTCTAGTTTGGTTTGATTTATTGGTTTAACTGTATTTCAAATCCTTATAGATAATTTTATGCCAAAATTTGATGCATCTTATTTCCACGCAGTTATATAGTTTCATCCAATGTTATACTTTTAATTTATGTACAATTACATATTTTCAAGAAATTATTCTTATTTAATAATAATCATTTATTTGCACACAGTTATTTAGCTTTACGTACACCTATTTAATAATAATATTTTTCAAACAGATCTTTTTGACTCATAGTTGGACACTAAAAGTTACAATCAGAGTTGTCCTGCAAGTAATGCCAATCAAATGTTACACTCGGTTCCCTAGATCTCCAGAATAAGAGCCTCATCAACAGAAGCAGTTTAGTATCATATTCAGGACACAGTAGTAGTAGTAGTAGTAGTAGTAGTAGTAGTAGTAGTATATAAATAATCTGTTATATTTAACGAAGTTAATATATTCTTTGCTTTTTTTTTGCAATTCAAATATGACACTATTTTTTGGGATTGAACATTTATTTTAAAGTTACAAAAAATATTCTTTGTTCCTTTGGAAACGCTGTGGACTATTGACCTGACATATTAATACAAGTGATTTGATGTGAGCTATCAGATACCTCTCAGCATTTTATCTGTCTAACAGTCATTTCACTTTTACCATCACCCTTTCATCTCCCTCTCTTTCTTTCTTTCTTTCTTTCTTTCCTATACACGCTCAAATATAGACACACGCTCAGTGTGATAGTCAGGGTAACGATGTAGTAAACTGTAACTCAATAACAGCCTCAGTTCAACAATATTTCTGACGTATCCCGGCGCCATTTTACTCAACACAATGTAAAAGGATTATGCAATGGCCACTGATATTTTATTCTTACAAATAGAAAAACACAACATAACAAGCTCTTCAGAGTTGGAGAGTCCTCAATTTATTCCAATGTATAATGGTGAACGAAAGAGAGGTCAGACACGAGAGAAAGTTTCCTTATTTCTAATTGTCTAGGAAGAACCGGCGCAAGTTTTCTTGTTTCAATTCGTCTGACCGCTTTTAAACATGTCGGTTGCAACAAACCAAGCCATCCACACCACTTAGATCCTAACAATCAATAGGCAGATGAGAACTGTCTCTGAACGGACATTCTTACAAATATATAATATTCTTCATTTAACTTTTTAGAAAAAAAAACTTATAGATGCATCTATCGGTGATCAGTCATCTCTAGTTTAATATAGTTGTAACTATCTGCCTAACTTTGTTATTGAAATTTTGCTTGCGTCACACGAAAAAAAGAGTTAGATAAAGAAAAAGAAAATCGAATCCATCTATTAATAAACCAGTAAGCTCAATCATTTGCACCGGGTCTAATGACCGTTTCACATAGTGGCATAATTAGACTTAGAGTCATTTAAGGCTAAATCAATTATAGTGGTTGGTTGGTTAGGTTTTATGGCTTATCAACATTTATTGGTTATTTAACGCCAAATCCATTTTATGAAAATAGTTCCATCTCAAACAATTTAGTTTAGCATAAGTGTGCAGTTTAAATGTAAAAGATTTTAATTATGAAAAACATTTCTATTTCTAGCTATACAGTTAAATATCAAAACAGTTCTATTGTAAACAATTAGGTTTAGTATAAGTACATTTCAAAGTTAAAAACAGTTCAATTTCAAACAATTCAATTAAGCATAAGTAGGCAGTTTCAATGTAAATACATTTTATGAAAATAGTTCTATTTCAAACAATTCAATTTAGAATAAGTACGCGGTTTAAATGTAAGTACAGTTTCAATGTCAAAAACAGTTCCATTTCAAATAATTTTGTTTAGCATATGTACGTAGTTTAAATGCAAGTACGGTTTAATTGGCAAAATAATTTCTATTTCAAGCTATTCAGTTTAGTCAAGCAATTCAGTTTAGCATAAGTATGTCGTAAGTTCTATTTAACCCATAGATAGGACCCTATCAGGTGCTACCACGCCAGACCAGAGTGGGCTTGGAAGCGATGACAATAAAGGGGTACTCCACATTCCCCATAGCTCCATTACTGGAACCTCGCCATCAGATTGTTTAGTGTTATATGCAGGATAATTGTTGTAGGGTCTAATCCTTCTGCAGAAGAGCAATCGCTGTATTCTACTGCCCCAATCGACTGGGCAATCAATTATAGTAATAGATTAGTAATTCAATTTAACCCATGGAGAATAAGTGGGGCCATACCTCCCTGAAAGGGTACGAGTCTAATGTATGACACTAAACTGCATCCGGTGGTGAAGCTCAAGTTCAGGACACTGGGTTGTGTAAAGTACCCCTTCATTTCTATTACTCCCAGGTCTAATCTTTGGCTCAAATAGATGTTTAAACATGTTTCCTAATTGAAAGAACCGTGTGTAAAAAAGCTCTTAGCAACAGCTATTCAAAAAATGTAAATATAAAGGTACTATAAACGCAATCCATAAAACTCTGGGCCAAAAAAAATCCTATGGTGCCTGTGGTGTAATGGTTATCGTCGTAGGAAATGAACACGGCGACATGAATTCAAATCCTGGACGAGACTGATTGCATTTCACATAGCACTAATACCTTTGGGAAAGGTATGAATCCAATTATTCTTCCTCCAGCTATGGGTAAATAGTCGGGCAGACTGAATTCTTCAACCTTGGTGAGGCAAGTAGTCTAGGAGAAGGAAAACGCTGAAATCAAATCTGTTAAACTCTGCTTCAAAATTGACCTTGTATCGTATCCTACCCGAGCGGAGGTGTTGGTAAATATGAAGAAATGATCCTATGGGTTTGATATGTTGTTCATATCAATCAATCATTTCCTTGAGAGTTTTTGATACCATTGTAATGATGAATGGAGGAATAAAGCACACACACACACACACACACACAACCACAGACACACACACACTTATATATATATATATATATATATATATATATATATATATATATATATATATCAATTAAAAACACAAAATATTTAGAATGACTTTGGGAGCAATCTGGATACAAACGATTTTTTTTTCTCTATTCCTTCAATAACTTCAATAAATTATACATATTATTCATATATTTGTGTTGTTGTGAATTGTTTGATTAGGTTAAGTTATTTGGTTCGATGGCACGTCAACACTTGATGGGTATTTAATGCCAAACTCCAGGATATATATATATATATATATATATATATATATATATATATATATATATATATATTCTGTATGGATGCTCGACATGGACGCTAACAAAACGCATTGAGAAAAGACCTAGATGGGAACAACACAAGAATGCTACGAGGTATCTTGAACAAATCCTGTCAGCAATACCCAACTAAACAACACCTGCACGGCTACTGACCTCCCATCTAAAAAACATCCAAGTAAGACGAACAATCCATGCAGGAGACTGCTGGAGAAGCCAGGATGAACTCCTAAGTGACATTTTTCAATGGGCCCTTACGTATGAACGAACTAGTGTTGGGTGACCAACAAGCACTTTTTTACACGAGCTTTGTGAAAACAGAGAATGTTATTTGGAGGATCTGCCAGAGCGATGGACGATAGGGAGGGATGAATAGAGTGTCGATGGAACCCAGGGTCAACCAGTAATAGTTTTATTTGTACACAGTTATTAAAATGTCTAGTTTCAAAAAGCAATATGTGAAATGTATTGCTTTTTAACACTAATAGTCATATCTAAAATTTATTATAATCCCAAGTATATTTAAAACTTCTGTTTGAAAGAGGGCCCTAACAAGTATTACCACTCTAGGTCAGAGTAAATCTGTGAGTAATGGTAATAAATGTGTTTTTCACATTCCCCAAACTTTGCGTCGGAAGTCTCGCTAATAGCTGCAGTTAAATGGACATTTACCCAGGACACTAAATGGTTTCAAGTATTGCTATCTTACACTCATGATTCTTTTCGAAATGATTCATTCATAAATGATTTAGATTATTGCTATCAAATATTAACAATTCACTTTAACATTAATAATTTATTAGCAAACAGTAAAATGGTTTCATGTAGAGAACATGATTAGATATAACTATTTGTCTATATCGAAGGAACTGAGACAGGCTCTTCCAGTCAAGGTCAGAAAAGACCGGGAAATAATGGCAATGAATCGTTACTTCACATTTGAAAAGCTGCAGTACTAAAGCCTTACCATCAGATGGCCTTGTGTCATATCCTGGACTCTCATTGCAGAGGATACTACAGAAATACAGTCGGAGTATTCTGTAATACCAGCCGACAGGGTACTATTTTCAGGATATGACACAAGGTCAATTTTTAAGCGGAGTTTAACAGGTTTGAATTAGGAGTTTTCCTTCTCCTAGACTAGTTGCCTAACCAAGGCTGAAGAACCTAGTCTGTCCTACTATTTACCCATTGCTGGAGAGAGAATAATTGGATTCATACCTTTCCCAAGGGTATTAGTGCAATGTGAAATGCAATCAGTCTCGTCCAGGATTTGAACTCGTATCGCCGTGTTCATTTCCTACGGTGATAACGACTACACCACCAGCCGACAGGGTAGGCTGTGTACTCTGATTATACATATCTTTAGATATATGACAGTTAGAGGGCAATATATCTTAAGTTATCGACAATATTAAAAACGCTACGAGGCATATGACGCCAGTTTCGATTGAGTAATTTGGCGACCTTTTTTGAAATTGTCCCAAGGGGATTACATTGAAGAGGAATGGCTGCTTTTACATTAATTTTAAACGATGGATTAACTCACACACACACACACACACACACACACACACACACACACACACACACACACACACACATATATATATATATATATATATATCAGCTTGCGAGTCAAAAATTTAGAAAAATAATGTGTAGCTTCTTCTTTGGCATTAATAATATGACATCGTGTTGGAAACGATGCGTGTTTATAACTATCCAAGTTCTTCACAAAGAGATCAGTTACTGAGTTGTGATTGCTGGTTTTGACTTTAAGGTATTTAGCACGTTCTGAAATATATCCTATCGCAACTAACTTGGTTATGGCGATGCAATGAGTGTAACGGTTATCACAGAAGGAAATGTAATCGGCAAACCTAGTTCAAATTCTGGCTGCGGCTATTTGCATTTCAAATTGTGGTAATAATCTTAGAAAGGCATGAACGCAACTCTTCTCTCCACTCAGCTATGAGTAAATTGTTGGATAGACTTAATTCTTTAATCTTTATAAGATAGCAGGTAGAATTTTGTAAAAGGAAACTTTCAGTTCAAACCAGCTTAAATGCTGAATTTGTTTCCCATCGGGTGTGTGGCAGACGGATTGGGTGAATGCATCTATGTGAAATACATCAAAGGCAGGCTGATTTCATGGATTCCTTTCTCTTTCTCACCCCACTCTCTCTCTCTCTCTCTCTCTCTCTCTCTCTCTCTCTATCTATTGTTACGACCAGGGGTTTCGCTGGGACTGCGATAGCTGGCACGTAACGAGAATAATAATAAAAAATATGATAGCGAGAATGCCCACGGTTCGATAAAAAAAAGGCGAACTATGGGAAGGGAATTTCTCCAATCGAAGACTCTCGGTAAATCACAGCGGAATAAGCGGCAAGCACTCACAAAACCAATAAAACACAATTTGAAGATTCAACAACAAAATTTATTTCAAAATTTACAAGGTAACTAAAGGGAAATAAGATTTAAAAAAAAAGGTTTAAGAATAAAAGGGGATGGAAAAGTAATGATACTATTTATATCTAAAATCCGAGACGAATCACAACTCAAATAGATTTGCAAGGTAGACACATAAAGGCAAAAGAAATATGAAACTCACTGAGGGTTTAGGGCTTGTTAATAATCTTATCTTCTTTCGTTTTTGTTTTTTTTTTTTTTTTTTTTTTGTAAGAGACGATTCAGCTTGAATATAAGTAAGTGCCACGAAGAGTTGTCTGATCTCTGAAATCTGTTTCTTGGTCATATTTACTCTGGGTGGACTTGCGTGAAGGTCTCTCGACTTCCTCAGAATAGATGTTAACGCCTCGAACTTAGAACTGCTACTAATCATTTGACACTCTGCGAGTGCACCAAAAAATGGATCTCTGACCGATTCCTAGGGTTGGACACGAGGCTGGTAAGGTCATTTAAAGTTTACTCTAAAAGTTCAATGATAGCTGAGATGGGTAAATAGGAGATGGGGGTTGACTTGCCAGTCCATTCCTTACTGTTTTCTTTTTTTTCTTTTCTCTTTCTCCTTTACCCTCGTGAACTATCAAGCGAATCATGCGTAAGGACAAAGGATGGGCTTGGCGCCTCTTCTTCTCCACTTCTTTATTTTTCGTCTCAGAATAAGGACAAATAAAACCCATTTGTAATATACATAAAAAATATATCTCTCGTTATTAATCTATTTTCTACCCCACGTAACACTATCTATCACCTGCAATTAATCCTTATCCATCATCGTTTCTTATAATTCCTCTAGATGATATCTAATGTCCGTGCAAAGCCGATGAATGTAAGCTTTTGCTGATCGGCCTACAAAGGTGTATTTATGAGTAGAAATCCATCGCAGAAGATTGCTTATGAATTCTTTTTTACTTTTCCTGCATGTCTTGATATTCTTACAGGGTTTGTTTGATCGGGGGTAAGTACTGCTGATTTGTTGACGATATAGTCGTCTTGAGCTGCAGAATACTATAACTGCATCTCTGCAGAGGGGTGATACTCTCCAAAGAGTGTTATCAATACAACATCAAACAATCTGATAGTGAGATTCCAGTAATAATGGAGTTTGGGGGAATGCGAAGTACCCATTCATTGCCATCGCTCCCAGGTCCACTCTGTCCTGGAGGGGTAGCACCTGATAGGGTCCTATCTATGGGTCAAACAGAAGTGTTGGATATTTAAACTGTAGTTATGCTAAATTGAATACTTTGAAATAGAACAGTTTATATTTATAAAAATGGATTTGGCATTAAATAACCTACAATGATTGATATCCCATAAAACCAAACGAAACCAAACAGATTTGTGGAGTGCTGCTTTCAGGACTTGTTCAAAAAACCTGGTAGCATCTTTGTATAATCCCACTCTAATTTTGTTTTTTTTCTGAAATAAGATTCATGTATATATTGGTCTAATGAGTAGAGTGTTCACTTTGGTCTTTGAGACCAGGGTTCTATCTAAGATCGAGTAATCCCAGAGACTCAAAAAATGTTACTTGCTTCCACCTTGCTTAGCACTCAGCCTTATAAGGTTTGGATCAAGGGTAAAATGGAGCGATCTCAGGAATGGATTTGCGCCCTTACCGAAACCACGGTGGAGTAGCTATTGCAAAGGGAGCCTTCTACTCACCCTCGACTACGGTTGCCAACTTTACTTACTATATCTCTTCTGTCAAAGTTGATCACTACAGAGTAGTTAGTTTTCATATTAGCCTCTTGGTAGGCTAATCCTCTTGCCTCGTTTGTACTTTGTCACATTCACTGTCTGACCGAAAGAGCTGGAAATCTCTTTCTTTTGACCAGGCGACACGTCGCCAATCTACTTGTGTCCAAAAGCGAGACAAAGTAATCGATTCCATAATGTCAATAATTATACCCGTGTTCGTTAACGGCTACGAAGCACTATAAAATGCGTTGATTGAGTGGCATAGCGACACCAGCATTGAAATGGGATATAATTTAATGCTTTGCTCTACTTCCTTGCTTAGTTGCTGTCCTTGGTAGTCACAAGTTTTCCCTTTCATTTATTACTCTGGATGCCTAGTTTTCACTTAGGTCTGGAATTCACATATTTCTGGTTGAGATTTATTACGACTGTCAGAGGAAAACCAAGCTGAGCTGCTTCCTCCGAGAGAAATATACCGTCTTAAAATGTATTCCGGGTAAAAACTTGCTAAATCCTGACAGCATCTCATGGTAACCAGGCTAAGCTGTCACAACTATACCCTGATTTTTGCTCTGATTTTTCTCAGACATCAGAATGTGTCCCTCAGGACTAATGGGAGGGAGAAGATCCACCGTACTGTCTATCGATCTATTTATCAATAAAATCCTTTCATCTATCAATATATCGTATTCCATGATTTGTTTTTGGAGGATTATTAGTTCCCCATTTCTGTTTTTTGCTTATATTTCCGTTCGCTTACCATATTTACCAACCCCTCCGCTCGGGCAGGATATGACACCAGGTCAATTTTTTAAGCGGAGTTTAACAGGTTTGAATTCAGAGTTTTCCTTCTCCTAGACTAGTTGCCGCAACAAGGCTGAAGAACCTAGTCTGCCCTACTATTTACCCATTGCTGGAGGGAAAATAATTGGATTCATACCTTTCCCAAGGGTATTAGTGCGATGTGAAATGCAATCAGTCTAGTCCAGGATTTGAACTCGTGTCGCCGTGTCCATTTCCTACCACGATAACCATTACACCACGGGCTTTTCCACTTACGGTGTGTTTGTAATTTACTTAGCTTTGTGCTTTGATGTGGCACAAGGCCATACTAATGGAGCACCCAATGAAACTTACTTACGGACGAGTAGTGTCTGTTAGGTTCATATCTATGGGTCAAATAGGACTCTTCAATTTTTTTATGAGGTATTATTATTAATATAATTATTAGGGGTATATAACAATAGTTAAAACTATATAACTGCGTACGAACAATAAACAGAAATTCTTGAAACTATTTATCGGCGTGCAAAAAATAGCCATACTTCAAATGATTCATTTTAAATTGAATTAGCAGATTTATATAGCAATACTTCGAAACATTTAACTGTACGTATACGAATGAATAATTTTAAATAGAATAATTTGTGCTAAACAGCAATTCTTGAAATCATTTAACTGTATGAAAATAGAATTGATAGTGTTAGATATAAATACTTAAAACCATATAACTTTGTGCAAAAAATAGCAATACTTGAAACCATTTAACTCTGTGCAAGCAAATAAACTCTAACCTGTTTAAAGATAAGTAAAATAAGTAAAGTTGGCGACCGAAGTCGAGGGCGACCAGAAGGCTCTCTTTTCAATAGCTACTACACCGAGGTGTAGGTGAGGGCGCTACTCCTTTCCATGGTTTGCTCCACTTTACCCTTGATACGTACCTTATATTGCTGAGTGTAAAGCAAGGAGATATCAAATACCATTTTAAAAGTCTTTGGTATATCGCGACCTGGGATTGATCCCAGGTCTCCTGGACCAATGGTGACACTCTACGCACTTGGCAAGAAATAGATTTGCCAGCACTTACAAATCATCATCATCATCATCATCAAGTCGTGCCGCCAGCACGGATATCCTTGACCATCTCTCGCCACTTTTCCCTATCGTTCATCACCTCCGGCAAATCTTCTGGGTTACATCCTGTGTCCTCATATAGCTGCTGTATGTAAGTTCGGGCTGGTCGTCCTGCTTTTGCTTGGCCATATGTGGGGGTCCATAGTAGTACGTCACTTACGAGCTCGCCCCTGCTTCTCCAGCAGTGTCCGGCGTGTCTGGCTCGTCTGACCTGTATAGTCTTCGTGATGGGAGGTAGGTGGCCGCACAGTTGGCGTCTCGTGGGGTGTTGTCGCCAGGACTTGTTCAGTATTGCTCTCAATATTCTTGTGTAGTTGCCGTCCAGTTTCTTCTCCAGCCGTTTGGTTACCGTCCATGTAGTGCATCCATATAGCAGTATCGATACAACTGCTGCCTGGAAGAAACTGCGCTTCATTTCATCGGACAGGTCTGATTTCCATATTATTGAGAGCCTACCTATAGCCGTCCATGCTTTCGTCAGCCGTGTGTCGATGTCGTTTTCTGTTGATGAGACGCTACTTCCTAGGTAGGTGAATTTGTCCACTAGCCTCAGAGAGGCTCCGTCTAGAGTGGTAATGTTGCCCGTTTGGTTGAAACACATATATTCAGTTTTGTGCGCATTGACATGGAGGCCAATGCCTGCTGCAGCTCGTTCCAAGCTATGCAGTAGTGTCTCTGCTTGATTAGGCGTATTCGCCAGTAACGCTAAGTCATCAGCGTAGTCGGCGTCTGTGATTGTTTTTGCGGGGTACCTTTTGCTTCTTTTCTTAGTCAGCTCGAAGCCATTTTCTCTGATTTTGTCGATCGAAGTTCTAAGCACGTAGTCTAGACAGATGATAAAGAGGTATGGGGCTAGCGTGTCTCCTTGTAGTACTCCTGCAACAATGTCGAAGTGTTCCGTGTCTCCATCTGGTGAACGTACCTTTACTTTTGTGTTTTTGTAGAGGATCATTATTGCTGCTACGGTTTCTTTTTGTAGGCCGTATGCTAGTAGGATTAGTTCCATTTTCCCTCTGTGGATGGAATCGAAGGCCTTGGTAAAGTCGACAAATAGTAATGTCGCCTGAAGGTTTTTTGCCCGGACGCCTTCAAGGATTCTACGGATGGTCAATATTTGTGGGGTTGTGGATCTATTTCTCCGGAAGCCATTTTGGTTTTTCCTAAGGATGTTGTCTATTTTGGGTTCTATGCGGTTTCGTAGTAGGGCATTGTAGATTTTGGCTGCTATGGATGTAAGCGTTATCCCTCGGTAGTTCTTGGCTAATCCGAGGTCGCCTTTTTTAGGGAAAGGAAGGATGCATCCCTTCATCCATCTTTCTATCCTATTTTGACTATAGACAGCGTTGCATTGCCGGAGCAGTATATCGTCGAATTTTCTAGTCTTCCACACTTCTGGGGGGATCTCGTCTAGCCCTGCAGCTTTCCTATTTTTAATTTTTTTAAGAACCAAGTCGAGTTCTTCTTTGGTGAAAGGCCCTAGTTTAATGTCTAATTGCTTACTGATAATTCTGGTGATCGGTTCATCCGTTATTTTCGGTGGGCTTCCTAGTAGATTTTTGAAATGCTGTTCCCACAGTTTTACTCTTTCTTGTTGGCTTGCAGCTTTCAATTTTGCTTTGGCTGTGCTCTTCCTTCTACTTACTTCGTTTATTGTTTGCCAGGCTATCCTGGATTGTCTATCTTCCACCGAGTCTCTAATCTTATCTATCTGATTTTGTATGTATTCTGCCTGCTCTTTTAGATATATTCCTGCTAATTGATATTGTGCTTTTTCTAGTTTTCGGGCATTTGTGTTTGTTGGGTTCTTCCGATAGCTTTTAGAGGCAGTTTTCACGAGTGCACGTTTTTCTCTAACCTCTGACGTTTCCCAAGGGACTCTATATTTAGTTCTAGGTTTTGTTGGGATACACTTTGATGCCGCTTCTAGGTGTGCTTCAACAAAGTTTTCATATTCGTCATTTGGGGTAATTTTTTCTGTCTTCTCTTGTAGTGTTTCGAATCTGTTTCTTAATTCTAAAGCATATTTGTCTCTAATGTCTCAGTTGTTAAGTAGGGCCCAGTCATAGCGCCTAGTTGTCACTGTTCGTGTGGCGTTTTTTCGTAGGCTTAGACGTATTTTGGCCGTGACTATTCGATGATCGGAGGACACGCCCTCGAAAGTGGAGTATGCCTCGCAATTCATCGCACTATTTTTCCATTTTCTGTTTATAAAGAGATAGTCTATCTGTGCTTTACTCTTGTTCGCGTATGTGTGGGTCCATAATTTTCCCTCCCTTTTTTGAAAGTTTGTATTGAGGCATGTTAATCTATCTTCTATCATGAAATCAATTAGATGTTGTCCATTCCTGTTTGACGTGTTGTGTAGGCTGTATTTGTTGTTTCTGTTTTTCCCGATTTGTGCATTCATATCTCCGCCAATGACAAGCTGGTTGTGTTTCGGAATGCTACGTACTAGGGAGGATAGCTCCTCGTAGAAGGTGACTAGTTCGGTTTCTTCGCTGACATTGGTAGGGCTGTAGCAGGAGATGATCGTTGCTTTGGGGTTGCCATTAAACGTTGCGGCCATCATCCTAGGTTGTATTCTCTCAATGCTATTAAATGTTTTTAACGCTCTTGGTCCTATAAGCATTCCCACCCCTCCTACCGATGCATTGACAGAGTTTTTCCACGCCGATACAGTCACCAGCATCCATCCATTGCCAGTTTCGTGATATTTGATATCTTCGGTGTGAGTGTATCGATGTTCTTCTATACAGATTATGTCTATCTTATGTTCTACGGCTGATGCAGTTAGCTCTGATAGTTGACCTATTCTATTTAAGGTTCTAACGTTAAATGTCGCTATCTGTATTGTTTGTTTGCATTTTAGTAGTTTGAGCTCTGTAGCTGATTTTTCGAACACTGAGGCCAGGGCTCCAACCTCAGCAGGTTCTTGTTCCGACAAATGCAAACACTCCCAGTTATCACAAATTAACCCCCACCAAAAAAAAAACGGCCAAACCATACGCTAAAGAAATATTCGGAATGGAACATTCTAGAATCAGGTGGCCTTATAAATATAAGGAAAGACATAAATATGTGGATATATAGAAAAAAAAAACCCTAAACAACTGTGAGGGAAGACTCGTTGGGTAGAGGTTAGTACAATTTTCTTTTTTAAAAATAACACTGGATTTTCTATGACTTGTAAAATCTGCTGGTGAATTTTTGTTATATCTTAATCTAAGAATCTTGATTTATTTCTAATCGACTAAATTGTTTTACCAGGTGCAACTATCACGAGTCAACTTAAGAATTGTTTGAATTTACCGCGCCAAACTTAGAAATTTAGCATTCCACCTCCACTAAAAATAAATAAAATAAAAACCTGGTAGGGCCTGTATCGGATGACAAGATGAAATATACCCCAAAATTTCTTTGAATATACGTCAGTCCTGGACTTTAACTAAGTTAAAACTTAAGGTGAAAGGATTTATTTTTATTTTTCTTTCTTTTTTTTTCTACTTTTATTTTTATTTTATTTATTTATTTCTATTTTTATAATACTTTCTTTATTTTTTTATATTTATTTATTTATTCATTTTTTTAAATTTTTTATTTATTTATTTATTTATTTTTTTCCACGTACTCATGGGAAGCAGCATAGTGTACGTGAAGGTGTTCGAATTCGCAATGCCTGATATTTCCTGAACGTTTGAGTCTTGCGGCTTAACGCTCAGGATTGTCAGTTCGATCGGGGAACTACTGCTGCTCATCTATAAGAGTGGCTTCTATAGATGAGAATAAAAACAGCCATCGAAAGATAACCATGACTCATACTCAAACCACATTCACAAACCGCATCGCTCTTCGCGCGGGTACTTAAAAATGATACATGTATTTAATAGATATGTGTGTGTGTGTCTGAGTGAATTGGATTTGGCTTTAAATAATCATCAAGTATTGAATTGCCATTAAACTAAATGACTTAAACATCTCTTAAACCTTTTTTCATATACCTCTTTCATTTCTCATTTTAAGGTCAGCCATTTATTTAGGAACCCACTGAGCAAGGATAGTTTATGGTAGATGTGGTTTGAGAGAAAGAAATGCCTTTATTATTGTATGGGTGATTGTGCTTGATAGAATAGATATGTATATGACTACTGAAAATAGCAAATACCCACCCCCTTTTCTACTCTCCCATAATGTTTTGGGCCTTCTGCATTTATGAATTTATTATTAATTCATGTCCAATAAAACTGGGCCGAGATGTGTTGGTTTTATTTGAGATGAATCATAGTACATTAGACAACAAATATCTTATCATTCAACCATCTCTCTCTCCATATATATATATATATATATAAATATATGTGTGTGTGTGTGCTTTTTTTCCGTTCAAAGTGTCATGAGTACTTCGAGCTTAACACGTATCTTTACACCAATAAATAATCACGACTGTTTGGTCACTTTTCTCACTTTTCCGTTTAATGTAACGATTTTCTAGTGTTTATGGTCTAATATCTTATATATATATATATTTGTGTGTGTGTATATATGTATATATATATGAATATGCAAATGTATGTGCGCATGCGTATGCATGTCCGAGAGTAACTCATATTTTCGATTTGAAATCTTACTTGAGTAAATAATATAAAGGTTTTCAATCGTTGTTTACAAAGTTTCATCTGGTTTACAAAAGTTGAACACAAATAAAACTGTTCCTTATGAGAGCTTTTAGAATATACCATTAGGTCATTGATTCCGAAAAATAAATTAAGAAACATCCGTGTCTTTGAGAGCTTTGTTCTTTTCCCCTAGCAGCAAAATAATCATCAAAATGGTCAATTTCTGCTATTCAAAGAACATCCGAAAGTTTTTGGCAGTTTCTATCTTCGGCTAAGAACCACTTGATTGAACTGAATGTAAATGAGTCGCCCTGAGCAGGACAATAAAGTATTCTTTAAACTGGGGGTTGGGTTTACTTGAACTGGGGGTCGGTATTAATTGAAGAAAAGGGACGGAAGAGGAACAAAAAAAAAAAAAAGGAAAGAAAACAAAATTAAATAAAATTCAGCAGCAAGAAACGATGACCAATAAAAATAGGGGAAATAAAAATCGAAATATTTTATAAAGTGAGAAAGATATAGAAAAAAATGGAAAGCAAATAAAAGAGAAGTATAAAAGAATGCTAAGAAAATAAATGATTAAATAAGAAAAAAAAATAAATCAAAGAGAGAAGGAAATAAAGAATGAAGAAGAAATAAAATATTACACAGGAACAGAAGAGAGAAACAAAGAAGAAAGCAAAATTAAAATGTTCCTAAGAATAAAAATAAAATAAGTGAAATAAAAAAAAGTAAAAACGTGCAAAGAAAAAATGCAAATTTTTTTAAAAAGACAAAAATTAAAACAAAAATAGACAAATACTTAAACAGAAAATATGGGGCCATTTTGGAAATATTTTTAAAAATTTTTTTGCCTTCTTTGCGGGGTTGGGGCCTATATAAACTAGAACAGTTCTATTAAGGCTCCAATATTTCTTTCATTTATTTCTCTTCCTCTATTATGCAATACCAACACTTCTACTCCCTTTCTCATCCTTCTTTTCCACTGCAATTCTTCCTTTTTCTTCTCTTCCTCCTTGTTTATTCTTTTATTTTTTGATATCAAACTCAATTTACCTAATACTCTCCCACATTCATATCCTCCGATGCAATCCACTTAAGTCCTTTATCTTATTGCTCGGTTTTATTTTGTTAGATAATAATTAGATGTCAAAACCAAAACACATCTTTATTTCAACGCTAATTAAATAGTGTTTGTTTTCTTCTGGTTAGCACTCTGAAAGTAATGCCTCCAATTTAATTCCACGGAAACTAAAACAGATAAAATAACACAATCGGAGAGAGTAAATCTTCAATGATAAAACTTTATTCAATACAATTAGCAATGCATTTACACCATTGATGTAAAAGTTTATTTCCACTCAAAAATTTTGCTTTTTATTTATATTAATTCACACATATGTCGGTGTCGATGATATGGTGACACAGATGCCGGTGATATGGTAGCCAAAAATATTACTGATTGCCCAAAACATTGATATTGGTCATGACCAGCTGGTATTTTTTGCTTCATAAGTGAAAGCAGCTAGATTTTGATGGGAAAGCAAAAATATGTCTTTGAATTCATCCGTGAAGAAAAAAACTGCATCGATTCATAGCGGGGTAAGAATGCTGAGCTTAAATGTGATCGTCGTAGAAAAATGGTATCCTAAACAAAGCTGTTTCTGTTTCAATTCGCATTAAAGCTCTTAACAAAGTAATGCATCAAACTTTTCTCAACTCCCGCTACCAAAGTAAAAGTACGATCACCAGATGGAGACATAGAATACTTCGACATTGTAGCAGGAGTACTACAAGGGGACACGCTAGCTCCATACCTCTTTATCATTTGTCTAGACTACGTACTTAGAACATCAATTGACAAAATCAGAGAGAACGGCTTCAAGCTGACAAAGAAAAGAAGCAGAAGGTACCCCGCAAAAAAAAAATTACCGACGCCGACTACGCCGATGATATAGCGATACTGGCAAATACACCCGACCAAGCCGAAACACTACTACATAGTTTGGAACGAGCAGCCGCTGGCATAGGCCTCTATGTCAATGCACACGAAACGGAATATATGTGCTATAATCAAATGGGGGACATCTCCACTCTAGACGGAACCCCTCTTAAACTAGTAGACAAATTCACTTACCTAGGAAGCAGCGTCGAATCAACCGAAAAGGACATCGACACGAGGTTAACGAAAGCATGGACAGCTATCAATAGGCTATTGATTATATGGAAATCAGACCTAACCGATAAAATGAAACGCAGTTTCTTCCAGGCAGCGGTCACATCGATACTGCTATATGGGTGCACTACATGGACTATAACAAAACGGCTGGAGAAGAAGCTAGACGGCAAATACACAAGAATGCTGCGAGCAATAATGAACAAGTCCTGGCGGCAACACCCCACAAGACACTAACTGTACAGCCACCTGCCTCCTATCACGAAAACTATTCAAGTTAGACGAACCAGACATGCAGGACACTGCTGGAGAAGCAGGGACGAACTCATAAGTGATGTACTCTTATGGACCCCCACACATGGCCATGCAAAAGCAGGACGACCAGCACGAACATACATTCAGCAACGATGTGAGGATACAGGATGTTATCCTGAACACCTGCCTGAGGCGATGAACGATAGGGAAAAGTGGCGAGAGAGGGTCAGGGATATCCATGCTACCAGCACGACATGATGATGATGATGATGATATTCTTTAGTAAGAGAAATATTCAACTCTGAAATTAAACCAGCTGTTTTCCTTTGAAAAATACATCTTGTATCGTATTCTGCTCGTAATGAATGGGTTGGGTAAATACATACATCAATAGTAGCTGAATATTTGATATGATCACAGTTGGTGGCTAATGCGTTTGGCAGTCGTGATTCCACATTCAATAAAGCTTCAACCGCCGATTTGAAGACTTCTTTGATTAACATATTCCCGTCAATGGGGTCGGTAAAATGTAGACTACGCAGACATTTACGCGTAAACGACACCGTTATTTAATTCATCAAAACATGGGTTAACTCCTCTCGTGATTTTTTTTAAAAATGTGGCATGCAGACTTTTATTCATAGCGACCCAAAATGTATCGCCATTTGTGGTGACGATATTAAAAAAAATTTCTTACTGAAAACTTGCTCTATCTACAAAGGTTATTATGTTTTTCGTATATGTTGCAGTTTCCGTGGAAATAAATTGAATGCATTACTTTGAAAGCGATAAAAAAAAATTATGTTTAAGTGACATTTAAATAAGCAAGATTCTTGATCTGACATTAGTGGGTATTTTAAAGGTACCTTTCCCTTGAAAGAATTCCTAAAAACTTGCATCAAGATGAAAGACGGTAAACAAAGACATGATATTAAGGGGCAAATACGGGATGGTGGTAGAAGATAAAAGGGGTGAATTGGGAGATGAAAGAGAAAGTGTGAGGAAAGGCAGCAGTCTAAATGAAAGTGGTAGGAGTAATGATGAGTAGAAAGGTGAGATGACAAAAAGGGAGTAGGAAGAGAATTGAGAGGAGGGAGAAAGCAAAGAGAGAAGAAAAGGAGAGGTTAAGAGGCATGAAAAGAAGGAGTATAGTTGCATGGTTGAGAGAAGCCGTAGTAATAATAAGAATATTCTGTAGAGGGCAGAAATTATTTAAATGCGTTCGTGTGCTTTTGAGTACGTGTGTGTACATGTGTGCGTGTGTGTATGTCTTTTACTACTGTGTCAGCGTAAAACAACCAGTATGATTTTAAAATAATTTCTGTAAAACTTAAACATTTTTAAAATCTTCTTAATCTTCTAAAGACATTTATTATTTGCAAATGTTTTGTACGATATCGAGTCACGAAAATTTCTGAAAAAAGTAACGAACAATACTAAAGCAATTTTTGACATCTCCCTATTTTCTAATATGCTATTTTTTAATTCTAATTTTAATTTTTATAGAGTTTCGACTAAGCAGTTTTTGCAGTTCTACTGCTAATGTAGAACTGTATAATTTAATAACTATTGTCAAGCTTATTATTTTTAGATAGAGATTTAATTTGATTAAGTATCACGGTAAAAATACACACACACACACACACACACATATACACACACAAACACACACGCATACACAAGCACACACACAAATCTATCAATATATATATATATATATATATATATATGCATATATTATAACAGTGTTGGTTGTCACTAAACGTGGGTGTGTGGCGAACCAAGTGCAATATAATATGGAGAGTGCTCAATATCTAGGATAGAGTTATTATATAATAAATAAATAAATAAATATTAGATTTATATATTTAATGCCATGGAATTTTGTCTGGGACTCCTGGGTTTCATGAAGTTTTTACAAAACAACAATCATCTGGCAGATAACAAAATGACATGAATCGAAAATTGAAAAATTCGAGGATCATTAAATAAGTTTCCAGACTTTTTTCGTATGGCCACTTTTATTGATAGTACACATATGATACTCTAGTCCCCCTCGAAGTAATCACCTCCAGCTGCAATGAACTTGTACCGTTCCAACAACTTATGGAAGGCCCCATCGAAGTTCTCTTGTGTGAGCGTGTCAATGACCTTCGTCACAGCCTCTTTCATCTCCTCAGTTGTCCAATAATGATAGCCTCTGAGCTTAGGGAATAACCAAAAGTCACAGGAAGCAAGGTGTGGACTATAGGGAGGCTGAGGAACTGTCTTGATTCCCATCTTGCTCAAATAATCTGTGACAAGGATAGATTTATGGACTGGAGCATTGTCCTCGTGGAAATGCCACTGAGCCGATGTGAAGAGTGCTGGCCTCTTCCGACAGAATCTCTTCCTGAACTCCCTTAAAACCTCAACATAGTATTCATAGCCCTAACCCTAACCCTTTGGCCAATCAACTCTGGGGTATTGACTTCCTTACTCCTCCCACACCTCACATCATCCCTCACAAACTCCCGGCCTTGCTAGAATCTCATATGCTACTCAAAGACTCATGCTCGATTCATGCAAGCTGCACCAAAAGCTGTCTGAAGCTTTCTATACGTTTCTGTGGTATTTTTTCCAAGTTCAAAACAGAATTTCATTGCATATCGTTCTTCTAAAGTGTCCTCACGCCCAGATTGCATTTCTGAAATTCACCAGCTCTGACAATCAGACTTTAGTAGGGTGTATTCCAATTGCTGCTGTAGCTGTTAATTTGAACCTGAAATCATAATAATTGGTATGTTATCTCATCAGATGTATAACAATAACATATTGAATTTTCAAGAGTCTACAACAATTTTAAATGCCTGTACAAAAAGCCAGGAATCTTATTGAAAGCACTACGTACAGTCAAAATCCATTGGGATTGTGTAGAAATATTTACGTGTGTGTGTGTGTGTGTGTGTGTGTGTTTGTGAGCGTATGTGTGTTTGTATAGGATATAGTTGCGTATTATTGTGTGTGTATGTGTGAGTGTTCTACAGTGCATGTGAATGTGAAGGTATATGCGCAGCGTATTGTTTTTACCGAATGTTAGTCGTCTATATATCTGATATTGCTACGTAATTTTCGAGAAAGACTCTTCATCTATTTCTGTATGTGTAGGTGATTATAACTAAGGAATAAAACATCGTCATTGCATGCCGAGGGAAATAAATAAAGATTTGATTTGTAAGTGTATTCAAGCGAGTATAGTATGGTAGACCAGAATCACAATGGATATCGAGGAGAACGGATCTATTTTATTGCAATATACTATGGAATATGGTATAATATTAGTATTTGTGCTAGAATAAAATAATCATTTGATGAAATGTTGCGTATATATAATATGTACTATAGTTATCTATAATAGTACGTACATAATGAAAATAATAAAAGGGTGACAATGATATTTAGTATGTTTATGTACGATGATTATAACTGAAGAGAAAAGTGTTATCATTATAAAATTAAGGAAATAGATGGTGGGTTTGGCATATATGTGTAATAGTTGGAAGGGTTGTGATGGTTATTTTTAATAGCTGTTTAAGTTTTTACCTATTTGGGCGTTCATATCTCAACGGATAATTAGAACGTTGTGTTTGGGGATGCAACGAACAAGGGAGGATAACTTGTTATAGAAGGCAATGAGCTCTGTTTCTTCACTAACATTGGTATGGATATAGCAGATGATTTTTGAGCTGGGGTTACCATTAAACGTTGCTACCATCATCCTCGGTCATATTTTCTCGATACTATTTAGTGAATTTTAGCCCCGTGGACCGATAAGCATACCTACACCTCCTATTGCGGAATTGCCTGAGTATTTCCACGCAGATGCCGAGACAAATATCCATCCATTACAAGTTTCATGGTATGTAAAGGTATCTGTGTTCTTGTACGCATACTATGTCTATGTTATGATCTATGGCAGATGCTGTCAGTTCTGTTTAAAGTTCTGACATTAAATGTCGCTATTTGTATTGCACTTTTACATATAAGTAACTTTTGTTTTTGTTTGAGTCCTATGGCTGATTTTTCCAAAACTAGGGCCAGAGCTCCAACCTTAGCAGGAAGCGCCCTTTTTTTTACCCGCGCGAAGAGCGATGCGGTTTGGACATGTGATTTGAGGATGGTTCATGGTAATATTTCGTTGGCTGTGTTTAATCTCATCAATAGATGCCATCCTAAAAGATGAGTACCAGCAGTTCCTCGACTGAATGGTTTGATCCTGACCATTGACCCGTGGGGTTTGTCCGTCCCCCAAATTGTTAGGTGTACCGTTGTTCTATCTTTGAGTTCGTCAGCCTTATGGAGAAAACGTTTGTCAGTATTTACATAAGAATGCTGCGAGCTCTATCGAACAAGTCTTGGGGGCAACACTGCACAAAACATTATCTTTACGGCCACCAACTACCCATCTCGAAAAACATCTAAATTAGACGAACCAGACATGCGGGGCACTGCTATAAAAGTAAGGACGATCTCATAAGCGATATATCCCTTCAAATGGACGAGAAAAAGCTGAACGACCAATCAGAACCTATCTGTAGCAGCTCTGTGCCGATACGGGATGTAGCCTGGAAGACCTGCTGCGAGCAATCGACGATAGGGACGAGTGGCAAGAGCGAGTAAGAGAGACCCATGCTAGTAGCAGGACATGATGACATGTGATGATATATATATATATATATAATTTTGCATCTCCATGCTATTTCCGTCGAGAAAATCTTCGTGATACTTACTGCTGTGTCAATTTTCTTTTTGGTTACCTTGTACATGATTTATTTGAAGATGTTCTAATTTTCTTCCATATCTGTAAACCATTTCAGCTTGCTTGTCGTTTAGTGAGACATGCAGCTTGTCCTTGACTGTTGATCTCATTGTGTTGTTTACGAACTTCTTAAATGGTGTTCTGTTATGTATAAGTCTCGTAGTTTGGTAGTGGACTTGATTATAACATGTTCAGTACTGCAGGTGCTTCCTGCTATCACTCTTATGTTCAGGACGTCTGGATGATGACGCTTTTGCGTGATGATGTAATCGATGAAGAGCCATTATTTTGGTGCATCCAGGAGTTCTAGTGGATTTTCCTGTGTTTGAAGTACGTGTTGACCAATCGATGTTCTGTGCTGACAGATGGCAGTAGATTCCTATTGGTATAAGCCTTCCCTGTTCCAAACTGACCAAGAACCTCTGGCTAGGTATAATGTAATTGGCTAACATGAGTATTAAAGTCTCCAAAAAGTACGATTTCGTTTGCATTCGTCATAGCACGAGCTGGTTGAAGAAACTGCTTATTTTGGGGGTCTAGTGGTAATAGTTGGAACATAAGCGGCGATCAGAGTATTATATCTACTGTTGGCTAATGGAAACTGCAGCATGATAAGTTTGAAGGTACTATACACCAACATAACAGATGCTTGGTAAAACTTGGGTGTCCCTGCAGACTGGAAAGACGCCCAACTAGTTATCAACTTCAAGAAGCGAGACAGACGAGATCGCAGCAGCTAATATGGGGTCTTACTTCTCTCTATACCAGGAAAATTGTTAGCACATTTACTACTCAACAGAATATCGATCCTGGCGGAGGATTTTCAACCTAAGGTACGATATGGATTCGGCTCAAACCGAGGCACCATAGATGTGATTTCTTGGGTCAAATGCAGGAGGAATTCTTTGAGCAGAATATGCCGTTCTCCATAATATTTATTGACTTCGAAAAAGCCTTTGTACTGCGAACGAATGAACGTTATGGAACATCCCACAGAATTTACAGTGCCCTGACTTCTTCGTCAAAGTCCTATATGCCTTGAATACGGAAATAAAATTATCAGTCAGCTTAGGAGGTTCTTCTCTTAAGCTGATTTCTTTTGATTTCGGATGATTTGAGGTTGTGAACTGAGTGAAACAGGGTTGTGACCTTCCCAACCAAACTGTTCTCGATTTCCCTTTCTATGGTATTATCTGATGCCTTCACGAATTCCACTCATGTAATATGAATAGAGTGTAGACAGGTGCCAATGGGTTCAATGCCTGTCAATTAAAGTTTGCAAGAAAGACCAGAAATATTGTGGAATGTGATCTCAGGTTAGCTGAAGACACTGACTTCATGGCAAACAGCCGCCAACATGCACAGAAAATACTCATTTCTCAAAACCTGAAAACGCATTTGAGCTGAAAATTAACCTCAAGTAAACTGATGTGATTTAACAACCCACTCCGGCATATTATGATTTTTGCCAAGACATACGGATGGAGGGCCAGGTTCTGGTCCGGGTAAGCAAACTGAAATATCTAGGCTCCACAGTCGCCAATAACAATAGACTAAATGGGAAATTAGATACAGGAACGTAAAATACTTCAAAGGCCTTTGGTGGGCTTAGGAAGGGTGTCTGACTCAATAAAGACCTTTCCATATAAATTAAATGAGCAGTGTTATTGTTTCTTCAACCCTCCTGTACGGTGCAGAAACTTGAATGGTATATCAAATTTCACATCTATATGATGCTTCACATGCGCAAAATACTAAGTTTCAAGCTGTAACAGCATATTCCAAATAAATTAATCTTTCAGAAGTCTAAACGCCCTGGCATGTACGATATGCTCACCTAACACAACCAAAGATGGATTAAATTTTTGAATTGATAAAAAGACTACAGACTGCCAGAAATCTTGGTGTTATAAAGATCCCTTTTGACAATTGGTAATACCAGTTCAAAAATCGAAAATACTAGAGGTAAAACAGGACGTAATCCTAGAATACAATGGACAACTACGAGTACACACACACACACACACACACACACACATATATATATATATATATATATATATATATGCTTGAATCAGAGAAAAAGCAAAATATTTCATGATTGATATATAATTCGAAGAAGCTGCCCGTTCTTGAAATGATTGTCGCAACACGATCTTACGCGTTCAACTTATCAAGGCGTCAAGTACAACTTAGCATTAAATAACATTAAGTGTAATCTGCTTCATCTGAGTTAAAATCTCTGATCTGTGTTCAAGCACGTTTCAAAAGAAATATGTTGTATGCTGATTTATAGGGTCGGCAGATCCACGCAGCTTGTTTAACTAACTCAGTATGTTCTTTTTCTCTAACTTATTTGGCTTCCAACCGAATTAAAACGACATAAAGTAAGATAAATAAATATAAGAAAAATAAATGAAAGCTGGAATAAATCGGATAAATAATGAAAAATAACAAAATAGGATTGAAGACTGAATGAAAGGGAAAATAGAGAAAAAAAGAAGAAATGTATGTTAAAGAATTTCTGAGAAGGCAGGAATGAAGCAGTGATGACGTCAATGATGTTCAGTAAAACGACAAAAAAGAATTCTAATCTCAGATCTTTTGTTTCTCCCAGATTTTTTTATGCATGAAATGTTCTTGCACTTTATTTGTCAATGTTTTTTCCCAAAATATTACAGCTGGATTGACGTAAGAACTCTGTTGAGAAGCTTTCTTCATTAATAAATTAGTTCCTCTAAAAGAAAAGAATACTTTCAGACAATATAAGTAATAAAAATTTTATAAGATGTAGACAATCTAATGACAGAGAAAATAACGACAATTACGAAAAACTGAACCAAGCAAATGTCTTTAGATAAGTTAAATGGTCTACACAAATACGTACGCACGCACGTACGCACGCACGCGCGTGTATGTAAATATACAGTCCGATAGTTTCATAAATAGGTATTAAACTTAACTTAGCCTTGTACACAGGCATCTATTGAGCCGTTATTACGTACCAAACTTGCTAGGTAAGTGGCACTATTCGGGATCTCATTAGGGCATCAAGAAAACTTTCTTTTATTGTTGAAGAATTAAATACAGGATGATTAGATTGTCTGAAACTTATTTGCTTTTATATACTTCAACAAAAAATGTAAACATCTTCCACTCGAATGGTGATTATTTTACTTCTTTAAGAGTTTTTTCCCCGGCCGCGGTAACTGTTTGTTTTTCTTGGAGTTTGAGAGATATGTAGTCTCCTCAAGTCTTCAGGTTTCTTCTCAGCAAACAGGCCGATCTTACTATCGTAGTTTGGATGGTCTCCACTTGTTCTCTTATTTCCAAGTCTACTAGTTCCATTTGCCAATCTTTTAGTTACTGTACCGAGTGCACCAATTACAACTGGTATCACCATCACCTTCATGTTCCATACTTTTTCTTAGTCCTATTCCAAGGTATTAGGTCTACGAAGTTATCTACCTTTTTGCTTTCTTCAATTTTATTCTATGGTCTGCCGGAATGGCGAAGTTACAATTTGGCAGGTTCTCTTTCTTTTCTTTTTTTGGTTGACTATCACGAGGTCTGGTCGTCTGGCTGAGATATCGAGATACGTTTGTGTCTCAAAATCTCAGAGAAGTTTGTGCGTGTGATTTTCCAGGATGGATTCTGGGTTGTGCGTATACCATTTGTTTGTATGGTCAAATTTAAACTTCTTACATGATTCCCAGAGGATTACTTTCCCCACCCAGACGTGTCTAGTCTTATACTCGTTTTGCTTTAGTTTGTTGCATTCACTTATAACTCACTTGAGCATTTCGTCTCTATCACCACATAACCTACATCTGCTGTTTTCTTGCGTTTAATTCATTCTTGCTTTGATCGGATTGGTCCGTCTGGCTTTGTTTTATGCTGCTCTTAGAAGAGATTAGGTTTCTTTTATAAGGTTTTCTTTCTTAGTCATCTCCAAGTCTTCCCGTGTGAGATTTCGCTTGTTTGTCGCTTGAAATATCTTTACACTTGTTTTTCTTCAAAATTTTTTTTGTGTTTTTTGTGTTGTTTCTAGTCACTGTAATCAGTCTTTCTTTACTCTTTTATGTAGTCTTCAAATCGACGTTATCTTCAATGCTGGCAAGTTCCTCTTCTTTCTTTTCTTGACACGTATATTCTATGTCATCTTTGGGATGTAAGGCCTTATGCATCTTCATTAATTTTCTTGTTCTTAGGACTGCTGGTTAAAGTTCTTCTCTTATCCACTTTAAGAATGGTTCCTAGTATCTCACAAGGGGGACAGTCCAGGAATTTATTCCATTGATAAGCTTTCTGCTATGTTGTTTGTTTTCGAGTAGTTTTCTCATTCACCTTTTTTTAATTTTTTAGTCATCGATTTTTATGGTATCCGCTTCTAGTATTTCCGATAATTATTTTTATTATTATAACTCCTTTAAGAGTTTTTCACATCTGCGTCAGCTGATGGTTTTTCACTGGAGTTTGAGTGACAGCAATATTATTATTATTATTATTGCAATTTTTTCACACTGGATCACACTTGTGGTTTCTCAGTAAATAGGAATGAGAGCAAGTCACTTCAGCTCTCTAGAACTTTTGTATATATTCTAGCTAACCAAATTGGATGGTTTTGATTGGTTCTCTGGTATCCAGTTCACTCGGTCACTTCTCTTGGTTTTTCTGCACTTGCTCTGAAATATTCTTGGCTTAAAATTGATCAGAAAGCTCTAATTCGTCCAGAAAGCATATAAAATTGGCGTATACAAGAGCATTTACACCCAGTGCGGGATGACCTAGGACTTCTGGGGCTAAAATTAATCAGAAATGTATCATTTGTTCCTAGAAAATCAAATTACTATCAGCAATTTTGGGCGTCTAAATAAATCCACGAAGGAAACACCTAAGAAAAGGACTAATTATTTCTGGAAATAAATTATAATTACCCTTTGGCTGACTTTCCTGATTCCAAGGAGGATATGTTTTTAGAGTGAACTTTTCTAGAATAAATATCATCCTGCCTAGGGCTGCTATGCCAAGAGGTTAGAGAAACACGTTCAATGTACGTGATTATTATCATCTTTTATGCAAATGCTTCTTAAGCTGTTTGTTAGGTTCTATTAAAATAAGAATCATTTTTCAAGTGATCTATTTGAGCCATTGATGGGACCCGAGCAGGAACTAAAATATTTTTTTCTCTCTTGGGGCCCCACCATATATATATATATATATAAACACGCACACACAACTACATACATTAGAATCCGGCACAATATCCGCCTTGGCGGCTGGGGGTGTACAATACGTCTACTGCACTACTGTAGTAGAGTAAGTCCCTCTTAACAAGCATCCTGTGTATGACATTAAACTGTCAAATAGTGAAGCTCCTGTGTCGCAGGTTTGGGGAATATGGAGTACTCCTTCCATGCTTCTATTACCAGTTCCGCTTTGAGCCCCAGTGGTAGTACCTGTTAGAGTTCCATCTATTGGTCAAATAGACATGTTCAATCATAAACTAAGGATTATTATTTGTAGTAATCTTTACTTGTGCTTGTGAAAGATTCCCACACAATCCCAACTGTTTTTTACAGTATTTTTCGATTTTCGATTCGTTTCATTTTGTTAACTGCCTAATGATTGTTATTTTGTAAAAGCTTTATGAAACCCAGGGGTAGCAGACAAAATTCCATGGCATAGGATACATATATCTAATATATATTTATTCATCATTATTAAATTGTAGCTCTATCCTAGATATTGAGCACTCTCCATATTATATTGCACTTGGTTCGCCACAAACGCACAAAGTGATATTGTGACAGCCAACACTCTTACAATATATATATATATATATATATAAATATATATGCTGTTGCTTCATAATACCATAAAAATTCCTTTAGCCAACGTGTTACGGTTGTTGACCGAGCGGACTGAGACTAAGTCTAACATAAAGTCGGACGGGTTTCGATCCCAGCTTCGAGAGTCCTACGTGTCTAGCCACACTGAAGAGTTTTGATAGAACGAAACAGTCTGTCTGTTGATGACTATATATATATATATATATATATATATATATATATACACACAACCAACCCTTTCGTATGAGCAGAATGTGAGATAAAGTCAAATTTGAAGCATAGTTTAATAGGTTTGAACTCAGATTTTTCCTTTTCCTAGATTGGTTGCAATATCGAGTTTAATGGGACCAGTCTGCTCTACAGTTTACCTCTAAGAAGAGGAAAATTATGTAGATCCATACTTTTCTCAAAAGCAGTCGCGCTTTGTGAAATACAGGGATTGAAATCGGGTAACCGTGTCCATTTTCTACAACAGAAACTATTACAACAAAGACACCTCAATTAATATATATATATATATATATATATATATATATATATATATAGTCAGAATGGAATCTTTGAGCGTTTTAGATTTCTGATTGCTTCTTCTTTTTCATAATTATTCAATAAATTAATCTATGAGGAATAAGGCTACATTTATAAACATTTATCGGCGCATAATGAAGGTCTAAAGAGACCAATCAGTTGATATGAGAAGAGTCAGATAAAGAGTAATATATTTCTATAGTGGAGACAGCACTGCAGAGCTTTTAAGCCACAGATTAAAATGTGCCTCTTTGGCAAAAAAAAAAAAAATGGGCAGGTAAAATATCGACTACGATTGGACAGTTCCTTTTAAACAAACCTTTTTGTTTATTTACCCAACCTCTTTGCCACAGAGAGGATGCAATATGAGGAAAATTTCGACGCTGGATACATCTTGTTTGAATACAGAGTTTTGCTTCTAGAATGGTTATCGAACCAAAGCTAAAAAATCAAATTTTCGACCCTATTTACCAATACGTGGAGGAAGGATATATGGATTTCTGCCTTTTCTAAGGTTATTAGATAAAAGTGAAACACATTTAGCCTTTTCTAGGATTATAAATCAGGTCGTCGATTCCATTGGTATGTGGCCCAGTCGGATGGGGCAGCAGAATACGCCGACTGCATCACTGCGGAGGGGTAAGAGTTCTCTCCAACAAGTTTCCTGAAAAGATTACTACATATACTGATGGTGAGGCTTCAGTAATGCGGGAGCTTTGAAGAGTGTGGATTATGGCTTTATTGCCATCGCTCCCAGGTACACTTTGGCCCAGAGTGGTAGTACCTGATATGGTCTAATGTATGGGTCACATAGAACTATGCTGTGTGTTTATGCTAAACGTAATTGTTTGAAATAAAACTGTTTTTACATTTAACTCAATGTAAGGTTGGACTATAGAATACTCTGAATGTTTCTCTGCAGAGGGGTAGGACTCCCGCAATGAGTGTCCGGGATATGACACTAAACAATCTAACGGCGAGGTTCCAGTAATGCTGGAGATTTGGGGAATGCTGAGTACCTCTTTATTGCCATCACCCCCACCCCGGTCCATTCGGACCGGAGTGATTGCACCTGATAGGGGTCTATCAATGGGTCAAATAGAACTAAACTGTGTACTTATGGTAATTGGAATTGTATGAAATAGGATTGTTTCTCTGAATAAAAATGGATTCGGCACCATGGTTGATGTGTCATAAAATCAAATCGAACCCAAAGCAATCCATTTCCTACAACGATAACCATTATGCTAAGCACGCGTCATCTTTATATGAAGATTTTTGTTTATCATTCGTCAAAATGTCTAAGCTACGACAGAGACCTTCTCAAGAAGTTTTGTTATTTTTGTTGAAAACTCACTCTATTAAATAGTGTTATTATCCTTCTTTTATCTATAAACTTGACCGGCTCATTTACCAAGTGGGTAGAGTGTTCGCCAATGGTTCGGGAGACCTGGGTTCAATGACAGGTATCGTCATACCAAAGACTTTAAAAATGGTACTTGATACCTACTTGCTTAACACTTAGCAATATAAGGTACGTATCAAGGGTAAAGTGGAGCAATCCAAGGAAACGAGTAGCGCCCTCCACTACACTTTGGTGTAGTAGCTATTGAAAAGGGAGTCTTGTAGTCTCCCTCGACTAAAGGGAGACAACTTTACTTACTTATACGTACACTTATTATGCTCCTTGTATATGTACCCTGATGTTTCGTGTGAGGTTTTTGGTAAATCAGTGAAAATAAATTATTTTCGGAACATCTTTCCTTTTTTGAACTTTTTCACCCAAACTTTTATGTAGGTTCATCTCCAAACAAGTCTGAAATGTTGTAACTGGTTTTAATTAATAAACAGAAGCCTGTTTCGTTTTCCTTCTCGGCTGGCAATGTAAAGTAGAAGGGTTTATTGAGAAACTAGTAGTCTTCACATATCTGCGTCGAAGGAAATCTAGTCGATTCAAATCTTGTTATCAAAATGGCCAAGAGATTATGTCTACCAATTCCAATCTGTTTATAAGTTAATTTTCATTTAGAAAATGACTTCTGAAAGCCAAATGACAGATCGTATCAGCTTAATGAAATTCTGAATCTCTAATTAGGCTAATTTTATGCTGAAAAGAGTCAGCGTCCCTTAAAAGAAATCAGGTATTGTCTCAGAGCCACGTTGAAACAATAAATATTATTTCGGAAATAAATACAGCTTTAAAAAATTACATCGATTGGTTGGCTGGTTAGTTGTTTCTGACGTATTCACCGATGTGAGTAATTTAATACTAAATCCTGTTTATATATATATATATATATATATATATATATATATATATGTATATATATGTGGTTAGAGTGTTCGCCAATGGTCTGGTAGACCGGGGTTCAATCCCAGATCGTTATCATACCAAAGACAAAAATGGTACTTGATGTCTCCTTGCTCAACACTCAGCATTTTTACGTTTTATTCAAGAGTAAGTGGAGCAATTCAGAAAAAAGAATATTACCCTGCTCTAAACCGAGATATATTAACTGTTAAAAAGGGAGCCATCAGATCGCCCTCGACTACAACCAGCTATTATATATATATATATATATATGATTTGTACGCGAATAACTTGTTGGTAACTATTTTTAAATGAATAGTAGAAGGTCATTTGTTAAATGGTTTCAAGTATTGGTAACACTAATAATTCTATTTATCAAGAGTTCCTATGTTATATGAATAAGTTGCACACAGCTGTATAGTTTCCAATTACTACAAAAAATAATCCTTAGTAAATGACTGAACATGTCTATTTGACCAATAGATGGAACCCTAACAGGTACTACCACTAGGGGTCAGAGTGGAACTGGTAATAGTAGCATGGAAGGATTACTCCACAATCCCCAAACTGGCGACACAGACAGTTTAATGTCATACACAGGACGCTCTTTAGGAGGGACTTACTCTACTACAGTAGTGCAGTAGACGTATTCTAGACCCCAGCCGACAGGGCAGATATTATGTCGGATTATAATGTATGTAGTTATATATATATATATATATATATATATATATATATATATATATATATATATATATATTGTTGCAGGTCCAAAGAGAGAAAGAAATATTTTTAAATGAGTCGGTCCACGAAAAGATTTGTATTTTTTAAAGTTTGTTTTTTGGTTCTTACATACATGTATGTTTCCAACTTCTTGCGTTCGTCAGAGAACATGTATAGCTCAAGGCCTAGTTAATAGGGTACTCAATGAGACTTGAACCCATTCGTGTTTGCAGTTTGAATGTTTTTTGTTGGTTATGGGTGTATATTGAGGTCACTCCTCTCTTTTTCTTAGAGTATGTTTACCTCAGCCTGCTTTACATCACATTTTTCTTTGATATTGGATATGTTTTCTTGTTCACATACACACAACGACAAAAAAGTAATACTCCATAGTATATTACAATATAACATGTCTCATCACCACGATATTTATTATGTTCTGATCCAACCTACTCCTTCGTCTATTATGCTTACAAATCAAAACTTTTTCTTCGTAATACAATGATGATGGTACTTTGTTCCTTAGTTGAAATCATTAACACACACACACACACACACACACACAAAATTACTCGGTCAAACTGTCGCGACTTTCGCGACACATCACGACTTTCGCAACACATCAGCGACTCATATATCCAGGACTCAACCACAAATTAGCCGCGCGGCGCGTACATCTTCATACACACGCATACTAAATATCACTTATGTGACCATACACAATAATACGCAAATATAATCTACACACACACACACACACACACACACACATAAAGAGTTGTACACAATCAATATGTTTTTTTGACTGTATTTTTCGATTTTTTTAAGAAACTTTTCCAATATATTTCCTTTCTCTATTTGATGATTTTCGTAATTAGACAGCATGAAACCTATCTTCAAAAACAAGCTTCCATGGTACTAAATATATATAAAAAACAAATATATATTTATCATTATTATATGATAGCTCTATCAGAGATATTGAGCACTCTCCAAATTATAGCGCATTTGGTTGCCACAGACCCACGAAGTTAGATAGTAACAACCAACACTGTTATAATATAGATACATACATAATGTAAGAAAACTAACTCTGAATTCAAACCAGCGGTACAACACTTAAAAATTGACTTTTCGTCGCATCCCCCTTGTGAGTGAGATGTTGGATGCATAGTTAAATATACTCACTCATTCTTAATAGCATACATATACCTAACTATATACGTATTATCAAATATTTAGCGTGTGTCAAATTCCCCAGCATATTTGGTAAATACGTTATTAGATAATTTTCTTCTATTATTATGGGAAAATGTTGAGAAAAAAGGTCTTAAAGTGCATCTGAGATATCTAGGTTTCGAGCTAAGAGCATTACTTTGAAAATAACTAAAGTACCATTTCTCTGGGTAGGCAACATTTTCGTCAATATTGATAGCAAGATGCTTCCTGAATTGACTTCTTATATTTATCTAGTTCTCTATATTAATTTCTAGGTGTAAATCCTTCTTCAGTACCCTATCATGGTGCAGCAGGAACTATGGCTGTTTACAAACTATCGCAACCGGGCGAATGTCCGGGGTGATAGAACCAAGTTTCAATGTTACCGAACGACTAACCCTGCAGATGGACTAACTCGCAATTACGAGCACGTTGTCTTATCTACTAAAAATAGAAGCCAGCTAAACTGCAAAGTAACAAAGATCTTGCTCACCGAGTCAGAGAGTAGTGTCAAAAACGTTTGGAACAATGTGAAGAAGAAAAAGAAGAAATGGACTTTAGTATTCTCCAAGACAATCAGGCCACTCTCTAGCGGCAAAGCGAAATCCAAGTGTGAAGGGGATGCTAATAAGCTCATGTGCCCGTAGGTCACCAAGGAATTAAAAACAACTGTCACCATATGCACCTAAAGCAAAATTTGCAGAATGCACTGTCCCATCTAAAGAAAGACAAAAAGAACAAGAGCGACGTTCTTGGACGTCTAAAAGCTGTTTATAATTAAATGTCACCATCTATCCTGATTCAGGTGATTTTTTCAAATTTAATGCTGTGATGCGTTTAGAGTTCAATTTCGAGAAATGTAAAACAAATATCAGCCATTCTTATAACGCGAAGTGATTCCCTATAAAATCTCTACATTCATCCAACGTTTTGAAATAGAAAATTTTAAAAATATACGACAGCATATTCTGTTGCCTACATATTACTTATTCTTGATGGTAGAAAATAAACAAACTCGATTTTACTCTCGAGAGATTAGTGTCATCAAAATGTCATCCTTTTAAAATATATTAGAGAATACTGTCAAAGCCTGTCATACTATTTATGTGGTTAAACTTTCTTTGCCTTCTTTCTCAAGGAAAACGTCAACGAACAATCCTTACAAAGTCTCTCTTATTCTTAGCCTTTTTTCTGTTATCTTCTAAGAGAAGCAGAACATTTCTAATTTTGACTTTATCCGTTTATAAACGTATTGTTCTCGGATACCTAACACCAGTAAATAGTTTGATCAAATCTGAAACCGAATATTTTGATGTTGATACTTCTTCCGTGAAGCAAAAGTGTTATATATTGACCTTCAACCCGGGCAAACATGCTATTCCAAAGTGATACACCGGAAGGAAGTGACACATTCCGATGGCAGTTATGAAAAGAAATCGCGTTGGTGGATTTGGCTGACGAAATGGGACAAAGTAAAAGCCCATGATACACTCATAGACTGATGCACCAGAGGAGAGTGACCTCTGAACTGCAGGACAGTAATTTCCGCTCGATGACGATCAAACATGCCATTCCAAAGATTGAGTAGGCGTTGAACTATTATATAACCCGGTCAAGACAGGAAGTCAGACAGTTGGAGTACAGATGATTAGAGACAATTTGTGGTAGAGCAAGCCAGCACTCAGCAGATAGCTGGGCCCCCAGGCCTCCGGCTGAGCATCAAGATAACGAGAAAGACACAACGCCGATGGCCATAAGAGAGGGGGTCAATATATGTTGCAGTTATGTTCAGACTCCAACTCCCTTTTACAGTAAAACCCTGAGTAACCCTTTTCGAACCCTTACAATAAAATGAGAGGTACATATTTTTCAAAAGAAGTCTTCGCTCGTCCTTTATCATTGTGTCGTTGTGATTCTTTCTGCATGAATCTGCATATGACAATATAATAAAAGGAAATAATGAGTTTTTTCCATCAGGTCATTTTATACTGATTTTTTTTCAAATATTTCTTAAATCACTTCTGCATAGAAGATGACATTAAAGAAAAAAAGAAGGCTTATAAAAGAAACTATTTGCCTTGTTATTTACGAAGCTTTGGCTAATTTGGCACAAGTGTAGCATAGTCATGGATGACTGTTACATCGGTAATGTGTGATCTTTGAATGGAGAGGGAAAACACAAAAATGCCTTTGGTCTTAAGCGTTAGGACCTTCGTTGTGTTATTCTCTCTGTTCAGTCTCTGACGTGATGGAAACCCAAAGAAATAGATGACGGATACAACGTATGAGATAATATTTTGTTCTTCTAAAAACAGAACGTAACTTTGATTCGTTCCTCGTTTTCCTTCATAAAAAATATAGCTAGCTGACCCACATAAAACGGATACTTTTACGGAAACGATTGCCCTCTCATAACCAAACTATCAGAAAAGAAAAAGTGGCCAAATCACGAAATACGTCATCTTTTAAGGGTTCCCAGAACAACACAACCTCACTGCAGCTTCAAGTTGGTGATATCATCCACTTAGCACAGGTCACAACTTAGATGACCTTCACTGAAGGGAATCATTTGCTAATAATGTCACACTTGGTCAGAAGTATGAGATAACAAGTGAGATCCGAATTCGCAAACAATGGTCAGCGAGCCTAATCATTCAATCAGCATAAGTTATATTTTATATTGTTATACACTGCAATCCTATTGCTGATAATACTGCAAAGGGATCATATATCTGATTTCTGAACAGGTTTAAGTTTCTTGGGTTGATGAGAACCATTGCTTTTAACGGAGATTTATTTTATACCTTTTTTTATTCTTTTGTTTTTAAACTAACAAAAATTGTCGGTGTTAATCAATAATGTTAAATTAGAGTTTTATTGATTAAACTAAGTTGTATTGGAAGAAAGCATAATCGATATTAATTCATTTATATTCGGTTACGCCGTGCACTTTTACTTGGTACATTGAATAAAGCGCCGGGCAGGAAAGACGTGGTCATTAGGTATCGAATTATAATTCTTGTCTCGACAGAAATTTCTTCTCTCTATTTACCTCCAACCACTTTCTTTAATGACAAGAAGTTTTACGTTCAAGAAAAATGAAGTAAAGATCCACTAAGATATAAAAGTTGAAAAAAAATCTCATTGCATCATGCTGCTAACATTAAAAATTGGATATCATATTAAAAGGACATTTATTTCATTTTAAAAGTCGGACACTCTATATACACATGTGTCGGTGAAATTCTAGATTTAAATTTTTCTGCAAAAATTGAGTCGACTATACTAGAATAAAAATGTCGTAGGGTTCAAACATTATGGGAAAGAAATCTTAGCTTCAAAAACTAATTCCATAAATCATGATCCTGTGTCTATGAACCGAAGGTTGATTTATACACGAGATCGACTTATATACGAATATATTCAGTAAATTAAGACACTTGGCAATATTTTAAATTCTTTGGAAATAAATGGTAATGGCTTTCATCCAGGGTACGATTTTTGGAGATGTATTTTTCAATAAAATTAACTATGTATAATAGATAACCGTTCTGAACGTAGAGATTAAAATACCCTGACTGTATTCCCTGAAGACGAGTTAAATATCTCACAAAAATGAGCCCTGAGTATGAAACTAAACTGAATAAGAGATATTGAACTTTGGAAGAGATGTTGAACTTTGTCAATTCTTTTTTCATAAAAATGATTCGTACTCCACTGAACTGTAGGAAAAAAAACCCTAAGAAACAACAACTCAAAAATATGAATATGAACATAAAACGAACGCGATTCCCTAAATTCTCTCTTAAAATAACTCTAGACGTGTTGACATACCATTAAAATAACAAAAATGATCCAAATAGATAAACTTTATACTGGATAACTTCGATCAGAATTTCAAACTTTCAATTTACTGTTAACATATTTTACTGGTTCCAAATGCATCTAAAAATCATTCTACAAAGGAACCTTTGCTTAGTTTGGTACAGTGTCACAAAAGTAAGAAGTTGAATTGTTCGAATTCCTTTGATAAGCAAAATAATGGTGTCTATCGATCTATAGTTGGCGACAAAGGTGATAACTAACACATTTTGACTAGTTTGGCTCAAAGTATCAAAAGTTCTGTAGAAAAAGTAATGTTCCCTTCAGGATAGACATGAACATAATTTGATTATTTGAATTACGTAAAAATGCTCTATGTATCTATGTATTTGTATATAGAATATCTACAAAAGAAACTGATAGTTCCATAATGAATTTAAACAGAATTACTGATTGACAGTTTTGTAGCGGTAACAATCATAGCTGTTCATTTTGGTTAGAATAACAAAAGCTATACGTTGTGAGAAGTCCGAAAGATGATATATACTGAAAAACTCTAAAAAATATATTCTATTAGAAGTATTAAAAACTATATGTGATGAGAAGTAGCAAACATAATATGTGCTGGGAAGTACCAAAACCTATATGTGGTCAGAAGTACCAAAATACATATGGTGAGAAGTAACAAGGATATATAATCTGAAAAGTTCTAAAACTTCATCTTTTGAGAAGTAGAAAAAACTACGTGTGGTGAGTTTTGCTAAAATACATATGGTGACGAGTAATAAGAATATATGATTTGAAAAATACTAAAAACTACACCTTTAGAGAAGTAGAAAAAACTACGTGTGGTGAGTTTTGCTAAAATATATATGGTGAGGAGTAATAAGAATATATGATTTGAAAAATACTAAAAACTACACCTTTTGAGAAGTAGAAAAAACTACATATGGAAAGAAGTACCGTAAACTATATGTCGGGTAAATTACCAAAAACTATATATTGTTGGAAGTATTTCGTCTACTCACATAAAGGAAAACGAATTTTGTTACTTTCATTCAAAATTTGTTTTAAAGTAAAAGTCATGGGAGATCACTTATCCTCCCCCAAAAATTAAAACGTGTATGTGCAATTTAGTAAGCAGCCTAAGAGAGGGCAAATCCGAATTTACAAATTCCATACAATGTTGTTTGAGAAAGTTAGCAGTTATCTTTTAAAATTATAGTGTTATGGTTGATAAAATGGCGATTGGGGAGTGTTCTAAAAATAGAAAAATGTAGACACTCTTGGTTGGAGGAGATGAAGAGAAGGAGTAGGAGTTAGGGTTAGGTGTTTTGTAGCAGTTTGGAAAAAAAGGAAGACGTGAGGAAATAGTCAGTTGACTACTAGAGTCCACGGTAAACATAACTCAGCGATTTTCTCTACTGTATCCAGAAAAATTAAAAGGTTACAAAAAAAAAGCTTAATTACAACTTGATGTAAAAGCCTGATTTTCTCGCACCAAAATAAAACATAAGCGAATCGAAGTTTTGTGTTTCCTTCAATAATTTCAACAACGAAGAAATACAACAGTGGTAACCCCGACAAACGGACAGAAAGCAACATCATATACAAAATATATTTATATATGTATAAAGGATAAATGGTGAAGAGAGGAGAGGAAACGATACATCAAGTCAATATTAAGGCACCAGAATTCATGGAAACTGCTGTAAATAGATGGTTTACGATACTAGAAGCCTATTTTCACTTGAAAAATGTGATGGCATCGAAAACTAAGTTTTAAGCAGCAGTATCATCGTTACCAGCCGAAGAAGTGGGTAAACTACCGAATGTTTCCCTCGCATCACAAGACTACGAGGAATTAAAATTAACTCTTATAGAAGCTCACGAACGAACAAAACCGAAGTTTCTAGAGAAATTAATGTCGGCTACAACTATTTCAGGGTGACCGTCGGCATATTTACACGAAATGCTATCCGTAGCTAAACGGATAGGAATTAGCGACGACATTGTGAGACACAAATTCCTGCAGGCATTACCGTCAACAATATCTCCACTAAGAGCATCGCAAAAAGATTTAAACCATACCTAACTTGGAAGGTTAGCAGATGAGCTGATGCTATTGTTGAATAAGTATAAGGTATTCGTTGTTCAGCGGCCCTTGTCTACTAAGAATTACTCACAAACGAATTATAAAGGAAAATACAGCCAAGACACTTCAGTGCCACTAAATGTCAGGCCGTATCAGAGTAACCAACGGACAAACATTTGCAGAGAGCATATTTATTTCGTTAATGAAGCAAGAACATGTAAACCTTGGAGTAAATAGCCCAAAAAGAACGGTTTACAAGTGTTGTCTAGTTCCCGACCAGCAACGCCTACTGGAAGTAATTCGGAAAACTAATAGGGCGAACAAGTTTAGTCCCACAAGGTTCGCCGCTGTTAGAAATTAACGCAAAATTAGGGGCTACCAAAGTGAAATTTATTGTAGAAACTGGCGAAAGTATCTCAGGATGACCATCTTCTGCAGTAAATAGTATTACATTAAACCTTACTCCCATATCACTCTCCACTGCAAATGGGTAGAAAATAAAATGCTACGGACAAGCGAGTTTGGAAATTGGGATACCAGTTTAAGGAGACCTTTACCAGGACATTCGTGATCGCAGATATCACCAGCCCAGTCCTTGGACTGGATTTCCTCAACAATTTTGGTCTAATTGTAGACTGCAGTAAAAAAACCATTTACGATCCTACAACAACCCAGAGAAAGAGTTTAAAAATATCTGCATCATCGGGGAATCTAGTCGTAAATAAAACGGAGCTCCCGCCATTCGTAAGGAACGTGATTAACGAAAAATACCCGGACCTAATCACACCACACAAGAACAATAACAAAAAATAATGCAGCGTCTACCATAGAATTGACATAGGAAGCCATATGCCTATATCTGCAAAATCCAGACGGCTTAATATAGAAAAACTGGAAGCCACGTGTAGTGAATTTAAAACGCTGCAAAAAGCAGAGTGATCTCCCTTTCCAACAGAGAGTGATCTAGCCCACTGCATATAGTAACTAAACAAAACGGAGGATTTAGATGTTGTGGTAACTATCGTTCTCTCAATAGCATAACTAAGACGGACAAGTACCCTCTACCAAATATTAATTCTTTTTCAGCAAAACTTGCGAACAAACGACGATTCTCCAAAATCGATTTAATTTCAGCCTACCACTAAATTAAAATGCATCCGGACGATGTAGCAAAAACTGCTCAAACCACCCCATTTGGTCTTTATGAATATAATTATATGCCGTTTGGATTAAAAACGGTATATGGACAAAATTTTTGAAGATATTGATTTTGTTTTTATATATATTGATGACATTTTAATTTTCAGCAATGATGAGATTTGTCACAAAAAAGATATTGAAACTATTTTTAGTATTTTAAATGAGCACAATTTAAAAATTTCGGCCACAAAATCTGTTTTCAATGTGACTTCTCTAAATTTCTTAGGCTTTCATCTTTGCGTATATGGCATTAAACCTCCAATAAAAATAGAAGAGATAAAATAGAAGACTTACATTTTTTCCTTGCCCTAAGGACGCAAAAGGGTTACGCAGATTTCTTGGAATGGTAGGATTTTATAGAAAATTAATACCAAAATTTTCAGAGATAGTTTTACCCGTATCTGAGAGAATGAAGTTATCTCCTAAAGGCTCGTTCACATTACATGAATCTGAACGACAATCTTTTAATTCTATAATTAAGGAACTTGATGATACATCCTCATTAGCTCACCCTGAACCTAACTGTACAAATTATCAGTTTGTCACTGATAGTAGTAATTATGCTGTCGGTGCGGCATTGCACCAAATTGTGGAAGGAAATCCAATACCGATCGGATTTTTCTCAAAAAAATTAATACAAACGCAAATGAGATATTCTACATTCGATCGTGAGCTTTTAGCAGTTTATTTGTCAGTGCTGCACTTCCGTTACTTCATAGAAGGACACCAAGTGCTGCTTTTAACTGACCATAAGCCATTGCGTGGTGCATTTTATAGTTTAAACCCCGCTAAATCAGGCAGACAACAACCACAATTAGTTACCCTGACAGAATTTATTTCAGATATTGAACATGTAAAAGGTAGTCAGAATATAGTTGCTGATGGTCTATCCCGACCAACTCTTGCTGTCCAAATAGATGCGTGTGATTTACCTGCACTTGCAGAAGCACAGGCATCTGATACTGAAATCCAATCTTTTCAGGATTTAAAAAGATTCACCATACCTGGAGATAACCAGTTTATATCGTGTGACTTATCAACGTCTTACCCCAGGCCTTTTGTTCCATCTAAATTGCGTGAGTCCATATTCTATAGTATCCATTCCATAAATAACCCTGGCATTAAATCACCCATTAAGATGATTAAAGCATAGCTAAATCAATCAAAGAATTTTGTGCATCATGCACAGCGTGCCAACAAGCAAAGGTCTACAAACATACAAAATCACCTTTACAGACGTTAGAAATACCATCAGCTAGATTTCACACTGTCCACGTAGATATAGTAGGACCACTCCCACCAGCAAAAGGCCCAAATAGCAGATACATCAGCCCTTATAGATATATCTTCACGTGTACTGACCGCACAACTCGTTGGCGAGAAGCACAGCCCATCAGCGAAATCACTGCATCTAGTGGAGCTGAGGCCTTTATAAACACGTGGGTCACGCGTTGGGGTGTCCCTCTGCATGTTATAACTGACAGAAGCCGGCAGTTTGAAAGTGAGTTTTTTAGAGATGTAGCAAAAATAGTTTGTTTTTATAGACTACGTACGGCAGCTTATCATCCTCAATGTAATGATTTGATTGTGAGAATGCACAGAACCATTAAAACTGCTATTATAGCACGAAAAGTGTCCTAGCTCTCAGCTCTTCCAATAGTACTTCTTGGGATTCGCAGTATGCTCAACAGCTCTGATTTTTCTCCTTTTTATGCTGTTACAGGCACACAATGTTTGCTACCCCAGCTGCTAATAGATAGCACAAGCGAGGAGGCTATAACAGAAAATTTCACAAAAGATTTACATAAAACCATGTCACAATTTAATGTGAGAGACTTTACCAAAAGAATTACTAAGTCCGCGAAGTCTTATGTCCCAGAAAAACTCCAAACTTGTGATAAAGTTTGGATTAGAGTGGATCGTATTCAAAGACCAATCGAGGCACCCTATTCAGGTCCCTACACAGTCCTTCAGCGAACACCCAAATATTTTCTAGTTAAGATGAATAATGATATGGATACCCAAGTTTCTGTGGACAGGTTAAAACCATATATCAAAGTACAAAAACAAATTGTAGAGAAACAAGTAGAAGAAAAGATGAATAATAACGAAACGCTTAGTGCTAAATGCTAGAAATAAAAAAGAAGATTCTCCCATGATAAATACAAAATCTTGTTCAGGTCGAACAGTTTCCAGGAAGAAACATAACGAGTACTATTATTATTAGTACACTCCGTTCTAAAGGGGGAACTTCTGTTAAGATTGATAAAATGGCGAATGGCGAGTATTCTAAAAATAGAAAAATGTTGACACACGGACACCAAGAATTCAACATTGGGCGGCAAAAATAAAGAACCGTTTCTTTTGGTTGGAGGAGATGAAGAGAAGGAGTAGGAGTTAGGGATAGGAGTTTTGTAGCAGGTTGGAAAAAAAGGAAGACGTGAGGAAATAGTCAGTTGACTACTAGAGTCCACAGTGAACATAACTCTGTGTTTTTCGCTCCTGTCTCCACAAACATTAAGAGGTTACAAACAAAAAAGCTTAATTACAACTTGATGTAAACGCCTGATCTTCTCGCGCCAAAATAAAACATCATGTTGACACACGGACACCAAGAATTCAACATTGGGCGGCAAAAATAAAGAACCGTTTCTTTTGGTTGGAGGAGATGAAGAGAAGGAGTAGGAGTTAGGGATAGGAGTTTTGTAGCAGGTTGGAAAAAAAGGAAGACGTGAGGAAATAGTCAGTTGACTACTAGAGTCCACAGTGAACATAACTCTGTGTTTTTCGCTCCTGTATCCACAAACATTAAGAGGTTACAAACAAAAAAGCTTAATTACAACTTGATGTAAACGCCTGATCTTCTCGCGCCAAAATAAAACATCATTGAATCGAAATTTTGTGTTAAATATTTTAAAACTGTCTATTTCTTTTGTAAACACCCTGTATTATTAGGAGGTTTTTGTATATGGTGAGAAAGATTACAACTATAAAAGCACACGATAAGAGTCTAATTAAACACGTATTCAGCCATAATTTAACCCCTAGGCGATGTCGCAGTCAAAAGATATTTAACGATCTGTTTTTTCAACTATTAAACTTAGCACTAGAGTTTAAGGGGTTTATATATGACGTCATTAGCACGTAATCAGATCGTTTATTTAAGACTTAACAACGTTCCACAATAACATCGCGATATTTTGAATTTCAAACATAACACAGCAATAAATTAGCATCTAAATATCAACCATTACTAGGCGAAAGTTCTTGAATTCCTTTAAAAATAATTATTTCAGTTGATTTTATTCCTTTTTAGTTTATGTTTACGGCATTACATAGGGTAATAAGAAAAGCTTAATACAAATACAAAATTAATGAAATATCCAAAGTTTTTTTCTTATGTACAAGTGAAAAGGATTTTAAAGAGCAGGATGAAAGACAAGGTCAATTTTTAAGCGGAGTTTAAATAGTTTGAATTCAATCTTTTCCTTCTTCTAGATAGGTTGTGATAACAAGGTTAAAAACCCGGTCTACCCTACTATTCACTCATAGCTGGAGGGAGTATAATTGGATTCATTACATTTCCTAAAAGTATTAGCGCTATGTGAAATGCAAATAATCTCGTCCGAGATTTGACCTCATGTCCCCATGTCTATAATGATAATAATGATAATAATAATTATAATAATAATGAATAAATATATATTAGATATATATTTAATTCATGGAATTTAGACTGTGACCCCTGGGTTTCATGGAGTTTTTTGAAAAACAACAATCATCAGGCAGTTAAGAAAATGAAATGGATCGAAAATCGAAAAAATACAGTAAAAAAAACGTTGGGATTTTGTAGGAATATTTACGTGTGATTGTAAGTGTGCGAGTGTGTGGGTGTGTGTGGGTGTGTGCGTATGCTTGAGTGGGTTATATTTGCGTATTATTGTGTGTATGTGTGGATGTGAGTGAAGGTACAAACTCAGCGCGTTGTTTTAACCGGATATAAATTCGTCGGTGTATCTTATTTTTGCAACATTATTTGATTTCTGTATGTGTTGATGACTTTAGCTAAGAAACAAAGCATCAGCATTGCATGTCGAGGGGAATGAATAAAGATTATATCGCACTTGGTTCGATACAAACCAACAAACGGATTTAGTGACAACCAACTCTGTTATAATATTATATATATATATATATATATATAAATATATATATATATATATATATATATTCAAAGACACCCACCAACGCACATGAATATATATATATATATATGTACATATGTGTGTGTGTGTATATATATATATATATATTGTCCAGTTGGCTGGGGCTGTAGAATACACCGACTCCATCTATGCAGAGGGGTAAGACTCCCGCCAACGAGTTTCCAAGATATCACACTAAATCTGATGGTGAGGTTCCAGTAATGCTAAAGATTTGGGGAATATGGAGTATCCCTTCATTGCCATTACTCACATGCGTGGTAGCACCTGATAGCGTCTTATTTATGGGTCAGATAGAACTAAGCTATGTAATTATGCTAAACTGAACTGCTTGAAATAGAACTATTTTGACATGTAAACTTCGTATTTATGCTAGACTGAATTGTTGGAATTATAACTGTTTGAGTAAGGTGAATAGCTTGAAAAAATGTTTTTGACAATCAAACTGTGTACTCATGCTAAACTGAATTGTTTGAAATAGAACTGATTATTTGTAAAAAATGTATTTGGCATTGAATAACTTACAAAGTTTGATATGCCATAAACCCAAACAACCAGCTATATATATATATATATATAGAATGGTTTGTTTTTGTATACATAAACATATATTAATTAAAATTATATATATGTGTATATAAATACGCATATATACATACATACATATAAAAAGAAATAGTGGAGGGACAGTGACAGTGTCTGTATATGCAAAACATTGCATATTTAATGTTTATGCAAAACACATACAGACTTTAAGAAATGTCTGATTTTAAAAGTCATTTTCCGAGTTGAGGAAACATTTCTACATTTCGAAGACGAGAAACTTTCTCGAATTATTTTCAGCAACGAAAAACGTAATAACAATTATTTAACATCTTATAACGAAAAAATTTTCAAAAATACTTTACATTCAACATGCAAATCCCAACTTTATAAAGCACAAATATGCATAGAATTTTAAACATTCTTCGCTTAAATTCTCTCCAAGAGAACCTGAACATTACTTGTGCATACACATGCATATATATATTTATATATATATATATATATATATATATATATATATATATATGTGAGTGTATCCGTATTTAAAATATATATGTATATATATATATATATATATATATATATGCGTGTGTGTGAGTGTGTGTGTGTGTGTGTGTGTGCATGTGTATTATACATGTGTGTGTGTATATGTGTTTTTGATCATAGAGTGTATGTGAATAATGAAGAAAGCATATATACTTCGGTGAATATAATGATGTATGTATTTTTTGTGAGTAAATTTGGTATAGCCAACCCGATAAACTCATTATTTTTATGAAAGAAAACAAACATACAAGGATTTTTCGCTGTTCACGTACAAAACCTTTTCAGAAATGGAAAGAAATTCATATGATTTTTCTTTATTTGCTAATTACTGATATGGTATTAGTTGAGGAAGTTCTCCGCTCGCACAAAATGGCTGAATAGAAAACGAGGTAAATCAGACAATGATTCAAGAAATACGATTATCCATCCTGATTGGACGAGCAGATGTTGCTCACGTAAAATCAACGCCTGGCATAGACGAACGAGAGAGGCAAACAATAGCATAGTGTTTGTCTTGTTACTTCAGCGGCAATTCTAAAAAAAAAAATAGAAAAAGTAAGAAAATTAATCTAGGAAGGTGGAAAACCATCAGACACGACCATAATATACCGATCAGAGAATCTTAATGGTATCTTTACCATGAAGCAATGGTTACCGAAATAACCCACCAAAACGTTATCACTCAATAGTAAACTTGATTCCTGCTGGAGCCAGTTATTTGAGTTTAAATCAAATTAAGTTTAATCTAGAAAATATAATGCCGCAAATGTAGGTGAAATTAGGAGTAGTACTCATGCTTATTTCTATTTGTGTTGGATATCTTTCAAGAACCATAGCTGATGCACGCTTTATTACGAGGCCTAGATTTTACAACTGTATCCTCTGAAGATATGTAAGACACCCCAAAAAAGGGGTTCCTGCGTATAACAGTAAATTATACTTGGTGGCGAGGTTAAAGTTCTTGGTTCATCTTGAAAAAGAAATGAACCATCATAGATTTTAACATATTTTTGAAAGGTTTTACAAACATTTGATGCCCAGTCGGCTGGGGTTGTAGAATACAACGACTGTACCTCTGCAGAGGAGTAAAACCACCCACCAACGAGTGTCCTAGATATAACAGTAAACAATCTGATAGTGAAATTCCAGTGATTCTGAAGCATTGGTAAATGCGGAGTACCCCTTCATTGCCATTGCTCCCAAGTCCACTCTGGCTCGGCGTGGTTGCATCTGATAGGGTCCTATCTATGGGTTGAATAGAACTAACTGTATACTCATGCTAAAATAAATTGTCTGAAATAGAACTGTTTGACTAAACTGAATATCTTGAAATATAAATATTCTAGACTAACTGTACTTACATTTAAACTGCGTGGTTTTACTAAACTGAATTGTTTAATATAGAACTGTTTTGACATTTAACTGTGTGTAAACAAGCTGTACTTATACTAGAATGAATTAGCCGAATTAGAACTATTTAAATAAACTGACTAGCTTCAATAGAAACGTTTTTGACAATCAAACTGTGTACTTATGCTGAACTGATTTGTTTGAAATAGAATTTTTAATTTGTTTAAAAATGGATTTGGCATTAAATAACCTACAAAGGTTGCTATGCCATAAAACCCAAACAACCAACCAACAACAAACATTTGAGACATGAAATAGCACGTACATTAGATAATTCATTTGTGGCTAGGGTGAGGGATTTTCAAAATCAGACGAATATAACTATCAATTTCGATTCTGATATTAAATTCACTTAACTTTTCTCGTCACTAAACGCATTGGAGTGTATGAATGTAAAATAATTGCTTCATCAATTTTTTTTAGAAGAAAAGACGAGCCTTCCTTAAAAATCAGCTTACAGAAACCTGGCGATTTTATATCAGTCGTTTATCATCGACGTCTACTCTATCCAGCAACCATTTTAAATTTTCTATCAATGTTGTAATCTCAATCTGCTTAGAGCTATCCAAATGATGATGTCAACCGCCATCGGTTCCTCTCTGTTTCTCGATTGATTGTTCAATCGGAATCAGCTTGCGCTGGATCTATTAGTCTGAGGCTGACACTTTAAATAGAATTTTCGCTCCAGATTGGACGAGCAGATGTTTCGAGACTAAAATGGTCGGCAGGTGATGACAAACAAGGTAAACAATGTTTTGTCGATTGTCTCCGAACTGCAGCAATAGCAGTCATCAAGAAATGTCTCTATCTGTCTGTCAGTCTGTCTGTCTTTACTTCGCTCTTTCTCTCTTCACGTCCGTCTTTCTGTCTGTCTCTCTCTGTCTCTCTCTGTCTCTCTCTTCTTTATTTTCTATTCAGAGCAAAGAAATCTTCTTAAACACTTTCTTATTATCGACTGCCTACCTACCGGTAACTAAAATAGTTTGCTTCACAAAAAGTAAACAGATTGTTTATTTTTGACATTTACTGAGCAGTAGGTTTACCATTTTGTTCCATTGTCTTCAGCCGTATTCCAACCAGCTGGACGTTTCCACCCTCTCTCTTGACAGAAAAAATGTTCAAGGTATCTTTTGTAGCATTGTCACCAGAAACAACTACGTCAGTGATGATTTATCCCCTGCTGGAGATGGAAACACAAAATTACGACTTTTTTGTAGCATTTGGAACTTTCGTTGTTTTATTTTCTCGGTTCATCCCCCAAATCGTGAAAATACGAGAAAATGATCGTAGACACCATATGATTTGTTTCTTCGTTTTTCAAGAAACAGTATTCTTACTGCCTTTTTGTTCCTTCTTGTTAAACGTTTGTCCCCTCGTACACCAGCCACCAAAAGTGACAGAGACCAAATCAAGAAATCTGTGATATATATATATATATATATATATATATGGTTTACTGAAAACCATGCCTTCACTTTCCTCTTGAGTTTGCGACCGTTATTGATTTCAGCCAGACTAGTCCTAGAGTGCAAAATAAAGCGTCTCATATAACAGCTACCTCACTGGTACCATCTTCTTACTATGTTACACTTTTGCTGTCGTCTAAGAAATTTAATATTTCTTTATTAATAGAATTATATAAAGACCAGAATAAATGATATCTATTATTAGGTGTAATATCTGGTGAATTCATTAAATGAATAAAAAAAAAACTTCCCAGTTGACTTTTAGAAATTGTGTCTGGTTACAAGCGAATCGTGCCAGCTAGTTTTGTCCTAATTAAATATTACAGCATTTTTAACTTATTTCCACACAAAATTTAGCTGTTGATTGCTGACTTCAAGTGATGTAATTGGAAGTAGTACTTGTTTTAATCGATATTATGTTATTATTAGAAGAGTGCTTACTTTCAATTCCACAGTATATGCAGCGTAAACATTTTTTTTCTGAATAAAGATCAGTCTTTCATTTGTAGCCGTCCATTTTCCTTGTTTTAAGATATTTCATATCGAGTTGTTGCATTGTGTTCACGTTACATTCATTATTACTATTAATTCAAAAACGGAACATTTAAGTTTTATCCTCTGATATATTCTCTTAACATAGATAGCAATCACAAATGATTGATTAGTTGATTTTGTCTTTTTTTGTTGCTGAGAGGTTAGGGAATCACGTTCATTGTGTGTTCATATTCGAATTTTGTTTTCTTTTTCCTATGATTTTGTTTACATCTGTTCCTATGAAATACCAATACTTTTTACATCTGTTCTTCTGAAATACCAATACTTTTTACATCTGTGCTGTTCCTATGAAATACCAATACTTTTTTGACAACTGTTCCTATGAAATACCAATACTTTTTACAACTGTTTCAGTGAAATACCAATATTTTTTTTACAACTGTTCTTATGATAACAATACTTTTTTACAACTGTTCCTCTGAAATACCAATACTTTTTACATCTGTTCTGTTCCTATGAAATATCAATACTTTTTAAAAGAATCTACTTGGGACCCTAACAGTTACTGACACTCCGGGTAAAAGCGGACCTGTGAGTAACGGCAATTAAGTGGTTCTCCACATTTCCCAAATCCCTTCAACAGGAAAGGCACAATTCAGAACCCAGACCCACCATTATGAGGGAGAATTACCTCTTTTGCAGTTGATATAATCAGAAGATTGTATCCCCAACTTTCAGAGCAAGTGTCTGGTTAAGTATTCTCTTAATATAGATTGCAGTCAAAAATAAAAGTGTGATTTACATAATTGTAGAAAATGTATTTCATTGGTTATAAAGATATTTAGAGAAAGTAACCAATCTTCTTAGAACTAGAAAGTTTATTGTTCTCAAATATTTCAATTTCATCGCAGTCGATTATACTCTGATATTAATAGAAACAAGTGAAACATCAGAATAAAAATCTCTAATAATTTCGATTATATATATTCGCCAAAAACTGCATAAATCTATCTATATTTCTATTAATATTTTTTGCGATCTATAATAGCTATCTATATTTCTATCTATATTAGCTTGCAATATTGCTATATATATCTATATTTCCATCTATATTTGCTATCTATATTTTTGCATATTCACTAAAAGCTGCACAAAACCTATTTTTTGTTATATATACTTTTATTGATATATTATGCTATCTGTATTTGCTAATTATATTTTTCTCTATATTTGCTTATCCATATTTCTTTAGATAAAAAACTAAAACTTAGAAAACGTTCTAACTTTCAGTTATCTTTTAGTTTTGAAGCAAGAAATAAAATTGAGCCAATTTCTACGATTTTTAAATAAATGAATCGTAATTTAACAGCTGCCACAAGACAATAAACAGCGATCTTTTTGAAATACGTTATCTAAATCCAAACCATACATAATTTACAATAACAGAAGTAGAGCTGATTTAAAAGTACCAATTAGTTTATAAATATTTTACAAGCGATCGATATCCAGGTCTAAACTGTTTTTTCAGTATATTTGTTTGGTAACGATTTGCCACATGTAAAAGTTAAAGTTGGCGACCGTAGTCGAGGGCGATCCGAAGGCTCCCTTTTCAATAGCTGGTACACCGAGGTGTAGGGGGGCGCTACACCTTTCCCTGGATTGGTCCACTTAACCTTTGATACGGAGCTTATAATGCTGAGTTAAGCAAGGAGGTATCAAGTACCATTTTTTGAATCATTAGTATGACTAGAATTTGGATTGAACCCCGGTCTCTCGGGTTATTGGCGAACACTACCAATTAGAGAATATGGCACATGAACCTTACATTTGTTTCTGTGAAATGAAATATGACTGTATTAATAAACACAAACATATATATATATGTGTGTGTGTGTGCGGGTAGTTTCAGAAAAAGCTTATATATCTGTAACCGATTAACTTTGACAATTCTTATTCATATGATCTTAAGTTTTAACAGCACGTGTAAAACAACTCAAAATTAATCATTTTCTTTTTTTTTCTTTTTTTTTTTCTTTTCAGATATAGAAATGCCATTCAGCGGAAAAGAAAATGCATTCAAACAAAGTTTGAAGCTGTTTCTACACATTTGATCGAGAATTATTCGAGGCATTAGTGAATGAACTGATATCAATCTATCTGAATCACCCACTGCAATTCAAATGATTGCGATGTGTATATATATATATATATATATATATATATATATATATATATATATATATATATATATATATATATATATATATATATATATATATATATATATTGACGAGTGTATATTTTGGCAGCAAGTTATTATTCAACCAAGATTTTTTTAAAGACGATGGAACACTGTTTGTTTATTATTTTTAATTTTATTTCAAGACCCCTAGTTATTTTTCTAGTGTCTGGATCTAGATGGTAAATGAATTGTCTCATATCTTCTGCCCAACTCTATTAGTAAACCTTTTTCAAACGGAACGAACGTTTTTAAACAAAGCGCTGAAAATGTTCCAACCAACTTTAAACAAAATGCTGCAAATTATTAAAACAGGAAAGCCTCAACAGTCAACCTAAAAATACACCACAACTGATGACGACCAAAAGTATGGTCAAAACTGCTCGGGCAGACGATATGTGACAATTTGTTTCTATATAGATCATGATACTAGAAAAATAACAAGGAATCTTGAAAAAACAAAATTAAACGGTGTTCCATCGTCTTTAACAAAACTTGCTTTAATATATATATATATATATATATATATATATATAGTTATATATGTATAATGTGTATCTATCTATCTCTTTCTTTCTCTTTCTTTTACCAACCACTATCTTTGAGAATAGGTTGGGACTGCATGTTTCCTTGAAAGGGGGACCCATTCAAGCGAGAGATATGTAGGTATATATTTACAAACAATTGTAACACTATAGCCGATCGTAGTCAAGGGCGACCAGAAGGCCCCCTTTTCAATTGCTCCACTTAAACTTGATATGCACCTTATAACACTGAGTGTTAAGCAAGTAGGCATCAGATACCATTTTTTTAGTTTTTTGCCCGATGGCTTGACCTGGAGTTGAATCCTGGTCTCTTGGACCATTGATGAACCCTCTAACCATTAAGCTAAGAGATTATTATTATTATTATTATTATTATTATTATTATTATTATTATTATTACGTGTTTTAACTTCAGTCCTAACTGGCGTTTTTTCACAGAAGTCCAAGTGACTGCAAGTCTCCCTAGTTACGCAGGAATTTTCTATTTTAGCTGATTTTAATTGTGCTGAGGTCCAAATAATCTTCATTCTTCCTCTAATCTTTGGCTCACCTTGCCTCTTTTCCCGATTTTTGGAGACTTTTCGTAGGGCAACAGCTACAATTGATATAACTATCGCCTTCATGATACACTTTTTCAGCTCATTGGCCAGATCCAATATTTTTCTATCCTTTCTGTCTCTATTATTTTCACTATATTGTTTGCTGAAACGGCAAAAACCACTTGATGGTAAGTTATTTTCTTCTAGTTAAAATAAAGTCTCGTCTTCAGACCAGAGTTGTTTTTTTTTTTTTTTTTTTGCTTTTTTTTTTGTTTTTTTTTTTCATCTCAGAATCCCATAGAGCTTTTATGAGTCTCATTTTCTATGAGAGATTCTGCCTTGTGCAGAATTCTAATTTTTTGTATGATTCCTAAAGTATCACCTTCCCCTCCCAGTCAAGCCTATTCTTGTATTCCGTTATTTCATTCGCTTATTATGTGATTAACAGATTCATCTGAGTCACCACATAATCTATACTTACTATTCTCCAGCATATTATTACTATTATGATAATCATAATTATTACTTGAGAGTTTTTCACACCAGCGTTTGCTGATAGTTTTTAATTGGACTCTAATTGACAGCAAGTCTCCTCAAATCTTAGTATTCTAACCGATCTCAACAATGCAATAGTTTGGATGGTCTCCACTCGTCTTCTTATTTCAATGCCCTCCAGCCTATGAAAGAATCCTTCGTTGACTGTGCCTAGAGTGCCAGTTACAACTGATATCGCTTTCACTTTCCTAATCCATAGATTTTTCAATTCTCTAGCAAGGTCGTAATCCTTTTTCTCGCTTTCCTTCAGTTTTACCTTGTGGTCAGCTGGAACGGGAAAATTCACTATTTGGCATGTTCTCTTTTTCTCATTTTATTTTTTATTTTTATTATCTATTTATTTTGGTTGACTATTACTAGGTCTGGTCGTCTAGCTGAGATTAAGTGATCTGTTTAATTATTATTAGTATTAGTATTAGTATTAGTAGTAGTCGTTGTTATGGTTATTATAATTGTTGTTATTGTTGTCCTTGTTATTTTTGTTATTACTCACCTTTGTTTCTGCAAGTCTAAAGATATGATTATTGTTTGATTTCGCAAACAAATATTTTCTAAAATCAATTTGTGTAATAACTTTTTTTAATTATTTTCCTTATTCATTATTTTGCCACAATCATGATTTCATATAAAATTGACTGAACAGCTAAAGACGACAAAGAGAACAACAAAAAAAAAATACATCAAAAATATATATAAAACCAAGAAAAAATGCCCTTTGATGAGGCTTTGTCTTTGCATGGAAAGCTGACTTTTTTTTCCTTTTTTTTATCAGTGAATAAGAGAAGGCAATTCTTTCTCTAAAGACATCGCCTACGACTTTTGTCTTCTGACAATGGTCAATTAATTATTGCCCTGTTGACCAATGTCGTGATAGAGAGGAATGGTCAGATTAAAAAAGTGTTAATGGTTGAAACACAAAGAATCACTTATTGACTGTTCTGACCATTTCAGGTTGATGTCACTCTTTGAAGTGCCCACCGGGTAGTGACAACCTTTTACGATTTGGGATTATTCGAATGAAGTGATTGTTGTAAAGAACACAATTGTTCAAGTTACAGAATAACATTACAAAGAGAAAATGACTTTCACAACTGGGTGTGTGACTATTAGACTTAACATTTCTTTCCTTCAACCTTTCTTTGTACGCGTACATATTTTCATATAAAGTAAGTTTATATGTGCACGCGCACACACACACACACATATGTGTGTATATATATATATATATATATATGTGTGTGTGTGTGTGTGTGTGTGTGTGTGTGTGTGTGTGTGTCAGTTAGATTTAACCGTGGAAATTTCACTGAATGCATGCATAATAATTACTTGAATATAAACAATAAAGATCAGTAAATCTTTGTCTATTTCTATTTTTGTTTTCAAACAATGAAAATAAATTTGATATAGATTTAAAGAACTTGGACTGATAAACTTAATATTCTATTTGGATAGTTTCTCTAAGTAAATATATTTATCAGCTTTTTGATAAAATTTAATAATTTTTTGGAGGATAGTCCGATCTAGAGTAAGGCTAAAAATATGAATCTATGCATATGAAGCAGTATAAAAATAAGTAGAACTCTTATTTTTATATTCATGAAATTTTAAAAAAAAAGAGACAGAGGTGTTGTAGAGGAGCACCCGTGAGGAAGTGTGAATGTGTAGGACAATGACATAGTAGTATGCGCGTTCGAATTCCACCCACACTATAACGTTCACATTTGGACTAACGCTCTTTAGAAAGGCTTAAACCCTTTATACCCCAACGATGGATTACGCAGTACGTCTACGGTTCTTTTACAAGGATGACTATAGCATTGAATGACTCGTGAGGGTGGATATGCCATCAAAAATTATAGAAAGAATAAAACCTGAGGTGTTGCAAATTAATTTTCGTTGTGGATTTTTTTAGTTTTGTCGAGGTTACTAATAACGGATAAGTAATGACATCGATTTTGATTGTCTATTATTCACCAAGAAATAATCAAATTGTGATGTTATTTTTGGTTGAAAAAGTTGACTTTTCATAAAAACCTTTTGAATACACTTATTCATGGGCTACACTTTAACGACCTGTGTGTCTAACGATTATTGTATATCTCTTACATTCGAAATAGTTGACAGTGTGTATAAATGTCTATAAACTAATTCAAATTTTGGTTAAGAGAAGAATTCTAGTTATTTCATGGTAAGTAAATGTAAAAAGAAAAAAAAACTGGGAATTGTACAAAGGGCATAAAAGTGACAAGTGACGATTCCATTTGACACCGATATCAGATGGAAATGGCATTAAAAGGATTTTTCCTCTTGACCACATCTCTGGATAAAACATTGAAATAAACTTGCATTTCACTTCATAGTGGTGATTAAATTTTCCCCAAGAATTTTCCTTGCCAATAAATAATCATTTAAGTTATAAATTGTAACATTTTATCCTATCCCGGTATTTTTCAAACAATCCACCGTTTGATTTTAATGTTTTTACATCAAGAATCATTCTGGAATATATCCCGAAACGACGCAAAGTTTCAGCCCAAGTTAGAACTAAAAAAATTGTTGTGTATACAATGGTAAAAGTTTGAAGTTTAATAAGATAAATAAGCGTGTCAGGCCAATCTTTATTCAAACTGATCTTACGAATCTAGATCTAACTATTCGACATCTATAAACATCGCTACCGTTTCACAAAATTCATTAAAAAAATGTGTAATCATCAGATTTAATGATACGTCCAGTACTTAAGTAATATAAGACAAAATTTCTTTTAAATTGTTAATAGAAATTCCATTAATATATATATATATATATATATATATATATATATATATATGTGTGTGTGTGTGTAGTCGGCGTCGGTAATTGTTTTTGCGGGGTACCTTCTGGTTCTTTTCTTTGTCAGCTCGAAGCCGTTCTCTCTGATTTTGTCAATCGATGTTCTAAGTACGTAGTCTAGACAAATGATAAAGAGGTATGGAGCTAGCGTGTCCCCTTGTAGTACTCCTGCTACAATGTCGAAGTATTCTGTGTCTCCATCTGGTGATCGTACTTTTACTTTGGTGTTTCTATAGACATAACGATACTGGCAAATACACCCAACCAAGCCGAAACACTACTGCATAGTTTGGAACGAGCAGCTACAAGCATAGGCCTCTATGTCAATTCACACAAATGTGCTATAATCAAACGGGTGACATCTCCACTCTAGACGGAACCCCTCTTAAACTAGTAGACAAATTCACTTACCTAGGAAGCAGCGTCGCATCAACCGAAAAGGACATCGACACGAGGTTAACGAAAGCATGGACAGCTATCAATAGGCTATTGATTATATGGAAATCAGACCTAACTGATAAAATGAAACGCAGTTTCTTCCAGGCAGCAGTCGCATCGATACTGCTATATGGATTCACTACATGGTCTCTAACAAAACGGCTGGAGAAGAAGCTAGACGGCAATTACACAAGAATGCTGCGAGCAATCTTGAACAAGTCCTGGCGGCAACACCCCACAAGACACCAACTGTACGGCCACCTGCCTCCTATCACGAAAGCTATTCAAGTTAGACGAACCAGACATGCAGGACACTGCTGGAGAAGCTTGGACGAACTCATAAGTGATGTACTCTTATGGACCCCCACACATGGCCGTGCAAAAGCAGGACGACCAGCACGAGCATACATTCAGCAACTCTGTGAGGATACGGGATGTTGTCCAGAAGACCTGCCTGAGGCGATGAACGATAGGGAAAAGTGGCGATAGAGGGTCAGGAATATCCGTGGTACCAGCACGACATGATGATGATGATGATGATGATGATGATATATAAATATATATGTGTGTGTGTGTGTGTGTGTGTGTTAACATTATCAGTCTCAAATTAACACAGGAATTCATACAATTTTTAAACTGTAACTACCCACAACAACTGCATAACTGCATCACTTGATGTCGAAAACCTTTGTACTAATGTTTCGGTTCATGAAACCATAGAAATAATTATAGATATCGACCATAATCACCCATCAATTCCTCCTCCTGCTATACAACCAAAAGTCCTCGAAAAAGACCTCCTTATCTGTACCACAAAAGTCCCATTCTATGATCTCCCCGGCAACATATATATATATATATATATATATATATATATATATATATACGAACTGACGGTGTCTCGATGCGGTTGCCCCTTGGTCCTTCCATTTCCGAATTCTATATATCCCTCATAGAAAAAATATCTAAAACAATAATAAATAAGCTCATGATATGCGTCCGCTATGTCGACATTTTCATTGCAACACATTTCTATGACGAAATTAACAAACTTAAACAAACTCTACAAAAAAAAACTCCCTACTAAACTTTATTATCGTCCTCAACATTTATAAAAAAAATCCCTTTCCTTGATGTATTTACACATTCCTCTAATAATTACAAATTCACAACATCTCCAAATAGAACGCCTACTGGCTACAATTCCGCCCTACTTAACAACCACAGTGAATGTACTCAAACATACAAAGTAGCAATTATAAAAAAAATTAATTCATAGAGCATTTTACATCTCCTCATCTAAGGCAATATTTTACAAAAAAATTACCAACAAAAAACAAACCGATGTTTATAACAATTTCCAAGTAGATTAGTCGATCAACAAATAAAACTATTCCTTCATAACATCCCTAAAATACCAATATTACCAAAATTGCCAACAATAACTACACTAACAGAATTAATCTATATTACAGAAATCAAACGCACTATAACTACAAATTAAACGAACAAGTAATAACCCACATTATAAAAAACACATAAAACTAATCGAAAAACAAAAACAAATAAACCTTATCATCTACAACATTAAATTTAAAACATCAAACCTCATAACTAAAACAACACCTACTCTTCTAAAATAGCCCCAAACCAAACCCATGTAGTTTCTAAATCTACATGTCCATTTCAAGAGTGTCACCCGAAAAAAAAAATTTACACTGGTAATAAAACCACAAAACTATCTCTACGCCTTACTAATCAGCTTTCTGAAAATAGTGCCATAAACCAACATTGTATTATAAAACACAACAATAGCACTAGCCAACTTACATCTTCCGATCTAAATATGCATATAAAAATTATATAAAAAAACTGTATATAAAAACTCTAATGAAAAAAAACTATAACAAATCCTAGAAGTAATGTGCATAAAAAACATAAATAAAATAGCATTTAACTCGGGCACAAATATATTAAATATTTTTAATCATTAAAACCACTAACTGTATTAGTAAACCTTTCTAACAGAACATTTTAAAACAAAACGCTGAAAACCTTCCAACTAAAAACTTTAAAACAAAACGATTCAAATAATGAAAACAATAAAAAATCACACTGCTAACTCAAACATGACTCCGGATGACGACCAAAAGTATGATTGAAAGCGCTTGGGCAGAAGATATGGGGCATTCTATTTACCAACTGAATGCCAAGACAAGAAAAATAAGAAGATTTGAAAAAAGCAATTAAAATAATAAACAGTATTCCATCGACTTTAATAAAATTTGACTTTATAATAATTTGCTACCTACATATACACCCATCAATATATATATATATATATATATATATAGAGAGAGAGAGAGAGAGAGAAAGAGAGAGACAGAGAGACAGAGACAGACGGACCAACAGAGTTAGAGACAGAGAGACAGAGAGATAAAAAACGACAAATAGACAGACGGTGACAGAGACAATGAGAGTAAGAGAGAGAAAATGAGAGAAAGAGAAGCAAAAATACCCCGAACCATACACGTTGACAGAAAGACGGAGGCAAACAGGTAAGTTATGGTTTTTGTTGCTTTTTTGTATGTTTGTTTTTGCATGTGATCCTCCTGATTATTTTTTTTTTTTATTAATTAACGATTTTAAATTCTAAAAGGCAATTCCCTGAATACATATAGTTTATTAGCTTTTTTAAATTAAAATAGAGCAAGTATTATTTTAAAATTTAGAAATAGAAACAAGAATAAATCATTGGTCTCCTAGGCATATTTTGTCTTATTTATCTGATTAGATCTTCGGGCTGCAGTCGGTACTTGGAAAAAATATTATTGATAATTTCTTTTGGAGGTATTTATCATATCTACCAACCCCTCGGCTCGGGCAGGATATGATTTGAGGTCAATTTTTAAGCGAAGTTTAACACGGTTTGAATTCAGAGTTTTCTTTCTCCAAGACTACTTGCCTCATCAAGGCTGAAGAACCCAGTCTGTCTTACTATTTACCCATAAGTGGAGGGATAATAATTGGATTCATACCTTTCACTAATGTGCTATGTGAAATGCAATCAGTCTCGTCCAGGATTTGAACTCGTGTCGTCGAGTCCATTTCCTACGACGACACCCATTACAGCACGGTCACCTCCAATACCTTTGGAGGTATTTACGAAAATGATAATTCCTCATTAAGTCCTTTGTTTCACTGAGGGTTTTTTTATCTAATAAAAAAGTGTTGAATTCATAAATATAACTGATACGGCGAAAACAATCATCAAATACTTTTATGAATGTTTAAATTTGGTACATGACTTTCATTGGACGATATTTTTTGTATAGAAGTTTGCAACTATCATTAATACATTATTAAAGAGGATATAATTTTTGTGATAATTAACTGTTTAATTAACAAAATTACTTTTTCAGACTTTTTCATCAGTAATGAAACATTTTTTATTTCGTGCAGCAATAATTTCCTTTAATGAATTCAATTCAGAAGATTAATCGTTTGAGAGACATATTCCTAAAATATTAGACTAACACAACAATAACGAGTGTAATTTCTTCGATCTCCAAACTTGATATGGTTAGATGTGAAAATAATGTGATTCATATTATCTGTGGCTAAAGTAATGTAAAGAAAACACCAAACACAGCTAATTAACCAGCCCATTTTATTTCAATAGATGAAGGTATATGTTTTAAAAATCTTCAGACAGAATTTTGAGATTTTTCTGAAGAAGAGGAAGAAGAATAATTCTGTATTGAATTTAACATATATGATTAAGGCAAATATTTTAAAAGTAAAATGAAATGTTTTAGTCACTTCTACTAAATCCAAATGTCAATATAATCTGGCTTTATCTAAGAAAAAACAGATATTGGTTTTATATTTAATGTCGGAATACACTCTTGTATTTGAAACAATTTTACTTGTAAACATTACTTCAATTTCTTGGGGGTGTCCTCGTGGTGTAATGGTTAAAGCGTTGGACTGTGGAATCGTAGTATGCGAGTTCGTACTCCCGTCGCGCTATTACGTTCACTTTCAGGCAAATACCCTTGGGAAAGGTATAAGCCCCCTTATCCTCCCAGCTATGGGTTAAATAGTACCACTACTGTTCTTCTAGGAGAATGGATTTGGCATTAAATAACCTAAAAAGAGTTGATATGCCATTAAACGAAGAAGAAACCATTCAATTTCTCGAGAATAAGGGTTACATTTCTGTATCGAACTGTTGGAATTCGAATATTTGCTTTGGTTCAACGCGTGTTCCTGTTTATAGAGGCGCTCGTACGTAGTGCTTATCGTCATAGGAAGTGGATTTGGATATCCAAGTTCGATTCTTGATAGAGGCTGTTTGCGTTTTAGAGAATTCTATTATCTGTGGGAGCTGCTATGAGAAATAGTAGAGGAGACTGAGCACTCTAACTTTGGTATGAGAATGGATCTCGGAGAAGGAAAACAAATTTAAACCAGGCCTGGAAGCATAAGATGTGCTCAGCAGAGCAATTCTTTTCCAAGACACTCAACATGAGTTACTCCCCCTCGAACAAGTTTACGAGATAAGTAGTTTCTTTCTTTCTTTCTTTCTTTCTTCACGCTTTAAATGAGACTGAATGTGCCAGTTAAATTAGATTTCATCAATAAAACATTGAAAAAAAATCATCAATGACAGATTTGATTAGTTGTTTCCTTTTAATGACATATCAACATTGTTGGGATTTTTAATGCCAAAGTCATCCTTCTAGAAGAATAGTAGTGGTATTATTTAAGCCATAGCTGAGAAGATAAGGGGGTTCATACTTTTACTTCGGTTATTTGTCCAAAAGTGAACGTAATAACGCGACTGGGGTTCGAACAAGCTCACTACAATTCTGCAATCCAGAGAATTAACCATTACACCACGAGGACACTCCCCGGAGATGAAAGAGTTACTTGATTAAAATCAACAATCATTTCTTTTGTTCAGTTTATGGGGATCAATTACTTGGTATGGTTTTGTTTGTTTTCGTTTAACGACCATTGCAAGTTATTTAAAACCAAAACCTGTTTATTCATATATATTAGAGATATATGATTTGTAAACATAAGTCAACAAAGTTAAATGATTCCATGTATTCGTAAGTATCACAAACAATTCAATTAAACATCATTAATTTATTTACACACAGTTGAATGATCGAACAGTTTTATTTCAAACAAGTGAATTTTGCATAAATCAACAAACTTAAATGCTTCCAAGTTTTCCTGTGTATCACTAACAATTCAATTGAATATCAGTCATTTGTTCACACAAAGTTAAATACTTAAACAGTTCAATTTCTAGCTATTCAATTTAGCATAGATCATTTTTTTGCACCCAGTTTAAATGTCAAACTGTTCAATTTGACCCATAGATAGAGTGATAACAGGAATTAGGAAGTGCCCCTGGTGTAATGGTTATCGTCGCAGGAATTGGACACGGCGACACGAGTTCAAATCCAGGACTGATTGCGTTTCACATAGCACTAATACCCTTGGGAAAGGTATGAATCCAATTATTCTCCCTCCAGCTATGGGTAAATAGTAGGGCAGACTAGGTTCTTCAGCCTTGGTGAGGCAACTAGTCTAGGAGAAGGAAAACTCTGATTTCAAACCTGTTAAACTCCGCTAAAAAAATTGACCTTGTGTCATATCCTGCCCGAGCGGAGGGGTTGGGTAAATATGATTGAGTGATAACACTATGGGTCAGAGAGGATCCGGGAGCAATAGCAATGAAGGGGTACTCCAGCATTACTGCAGCCTCACAATCAGATTGTTTATTGTCATATGCAGGACATTCATTGGGGGAATCTTACACTTCTGTAGAGATGCAGTTGGTGTATTCTACAGCCCCAGACGACTGGGCTTAATTCACTTGAATGTGATTGACTTGAATAATGTTTAAACACTAATTACTAAATTTTATCATTCCCTGGTAACTGGTACTAACAAAGCGCTAAACTTCTCTGTTTTTAAAAAAATGTTACTTTCACTGTCAAATAGCGGATGTTCGACTCGTGTTACATTGAATAAACTATGTAACTACAATTAACTAAGTTCTTTTGTAATATAATGGCCGAGGGATTTCGTTTTATGCCTTTGGGTTTAGTTAGGCTGAGAATCTTTCTGCTCAGTGCATAGGTTACCAAGGTGCAACATGAACGCAGGTGTTCACGTGCGCGCAGGGCGGACGTGTTATTCAGAGATGTCAAAATAAAAATCCCAGATCGGGGGATGTGAATGGCATCATGCACCGGAAGCGCGTGGAGGATTTGGGGAGATTTGAAAAAGTCAGTTAGTTGAGTTGATAACTAGACTCCGAACAGGAAGGGTCGACTTTCGGGGCTCGCTGAGGCCAGACGAATTTGCGCGCTATGAGCGCCGCACGAGAAGAGGGGCAGATAAAAAAGCCATTATAGAAAGAATGTGTATCTCTTTCCTTATGTCGAAGAACCTTTAAACTCAAAGGTAATAAAAAGTTTCGTACCTGAACTAAGAAGTCGTAAGTGTTTTTCGTGTTTCGGGATCCCTATGTTCTATGTATATATGTTATGAACATTCTATGTACGTTTCACGTAGCCATATCATGGATATGTAACACTTTGACTTGTGTTTTCGCAGACTACGTAATATTTTCCAAAGAGTAACGTAGGCCATTTCCAATTTTGGGTTGCGTTTTTAATCCTACCAATTACGTCATTAATGGGTTGTTCTTTTTCATTCATTTATTCATTTCTTTTGCCTCTTGGGCGTCTCCATTTTTCACTATTCCCTTACATCAACCTAAAAAAAGGAATATTTGTGTTGAACATATACACTGTTAATACAATATCTATACACATCAATTTTGTAAAGTAATTTTGTTAGATGCCTTCTTAAATTCTTTTTCTGGGAATTTTTCTGAATCAATCCAATTAGATCTGAAATCTTTTGCACTATAACTGTTTTTGATCTGACGAAAAAAGTAGCTAATTCCTAGTTAAATGATATTTAATTGCAATTAGTTCAAATGCTTTCAAAATTATTATAAGTGATTTTTTGAATATTTTATGTTTTGAATTATTTTCAACAATTTCAAATAAATCTAACAAAGACTATGCGAGAAATATATGAATGATTAATTGCAGCTGACAAAATTCATTAGACTAAATATGATTGCGACTAATTATGCAATTCCGTGCATATGCAAAATACACATTCTTAGGATTTTAAGAAGTAAATTACATCACAATTTCAGGGAAATTAAAAGAAAATCATATTTTTTCTTATCTGTTGAAAATAGTTTACGCCAAAAAATTAACAACTTTAACTTACTTTAAAAAATACTTTAGAATAAAAAATATTATTTTTTCTGAAATAAACATTTTATTGTCCTTGCCAAAATTTTATCTTTGCTCTAAGATTTAAAAAAAATTGTTCACGAAAATACTACTGACTAAAAATAAATATCTTTGACTGAAAAAATTTACTTTTCATTTGAAAAAATACTTTTTTCAGAAAATAGAATATCTATCTATCTATCTATCTATCTAAGTCAGTTCACACACAGACACAATCACACACACACACACACACACACACACACACACACACACACACACACACACACACACACACACACACACACACACATACATATACATATATATATATATATAGAGAGAGAGAGTCTGATATACACAGAAACATAGACACAGACAGAAAGACGGTAGCAGACAGTTAAATTCAATTTTAGAGATCTCATAGTTTTAATTAAAAATTCAATAAAATAGATGAGCAAATATTCCTGAAATTTTCATTTTAATATGAACAGATTCTTTTGAGGACAAAGTGAAAATTAATGAAAAAACGGTTGATAGTGATTTTATTATATATATATATATATGAGGAAATCTTTAATATAAATGGGATAAAGAATATAAGCAAAGAAGTGAGTTCATTTATTTTTAACATTTATTTTTTATATGCATGAGAAGGCATATCTGAACCCAATGAATGTAAATATTGTCTTAGCGTTTGTGATCCGGCGTTTTTGACTAAATTCCATCTAATATAAAATTGTAAGAAAATTCAGCATATTTTTCAAGTAAACAAGATCAGTTTTGTAAAACCAATTTTTAAAAATCCTATTCTTAAGCAAATTCTAATCCAATTCTTGTTTCTTTCATGACAAAGGATGAGAATTTATAAATACACATATTACCAAAAAAAGAAAAAAAAAATGGTGGAAGGGATATTTCTGCTGATAAATGATTCGCTATATTGATATTTATTACAGGGAATTTCACATCTTCGGTTGATGCATTCATCGACCTTACTCAAGTGCATCGATATCATTTGATTATTTTGACTATTTAAACATGTGTAGTGGCTTGAAATATATCATTCGGTGACGTTTTGGCGAAATGATACAGCTAGCTGATGGACCTACATGATTGCAAAACACACGTACGTGCTTATGTAAATATGAGATGACAGAATAAGAACAGAGTATACATAAGCGGCGATCACCAGTCGACTCGTAGAGCTCTTCGTTGACGTCATCTCGCTCGTATTATCAATGCTTCAGTTTGACTCCGATCAAGATCGTATACCCCCGATCAAATCCGACCCTACAAAATAGAATCATTTTACTTACTTTATAAATTCTTGAAAATAACGATATTTTAAGACAATTTTTTTACCTCAAAGGCAAGGAGTAGTTCATTACAGGAGATATATTTTTGAAAAATCGAAGAATACTTTTTTCAAGGTTTAAACTTACCGTAACATCAATCCAAAGTGTCCCCGTGTAGCCAACATCAAAACAAAGGCTATTAATTACAATAATAAACTTTTTACTTTGCATGATAATTTTTTACGTAGAATTAATTATCATATAATCAATGTCATTCTGTATCAATGATGAAATTCAAATACTTTTGAAATACGCAAATAAACACGGACGGCTACATCAAGGTTTATACTGTAATGTTTAGTTACAGTATTACATCGGTTTTGAATGGTTTACTGTAGTTTTTTTTTAAGGTATGTCGATGTATTTGAATGTTTTCTATTATGCCATTGAACAATAAGGAAATATTTTTACATGCTAGCTCAGCCAAAAGTTGTAGCCGTTTATTACACTCAATATATAATAAAAAATAACCTTTTGGATAAATTTACTTGTCGTTCATAATACGAAACTGTTCATTACTTGAATATATACGATACTTTTTCCCTAAATATCTTTGGATTCGCTAGCTAATATGTATAAATCGATGTGTCCTTAAAATAGAGTATTTATTTATCACATCTTGTGTTCCTACATTCTGAATCATTTTATTTCGACCCACAGGTACCACCTAAAGTAATTAAAGTGGGAGGCTTGTTTGCCTGGACTTAATCTTTTCTACATAGGCACGACAATCGCTTGGTTATAAGTGAATGAAAGTTATCTTCCAACCGGAAATAACCTAACTCGTCATCACAATCCCCATTGTGATATCTCTTTTGTTCTATTGTTCAATCACTGGTCAATAAAACCACCAGAGTCAAAGTAAAGATTACTTTGAGCGACATCTGACCATTCTACCCACTGACAAATCCATTGTTTCATGCCCAAGACCATTACTTTTATATGGATAGAAGGGATTTGTTTTGTTTTATTTTGTTTTGGTTTATTTTATTTTATTTTATTTTACTTTCAGTGTGAAACCAACTTGCAAGGCGAACTTATTTTTGTTAGATGTCAACAGACAGCGTTATTTGAATAGATGAAAAAACATAATACCAATGAATAAACTTTATTTTCGAAAAATACAGAGTTATATACATATTCCGATAATTTTTATCATCGTTTTAACTTGATGATCCCCAAGTGGTCGGGGTGTAGAATATGCTGATAGTGTCGGCAGTAGAGAGAGAAGACTCCACCAAAAGAATTTCCTGGGTATGTCTGCATCTGATGATAAAGCTCCTAGTATGGAGATTTGGGGAGTATTGAGTACACTTTCATTGACATGACTGCTAGGTTCTTTTTATCCCCGAATATGGTCATTGGCCTAATGAATAGAGTGTAATGGTCTGGAAGACTAGGGTTCAATCCCAGCTCAAGTCATACCAAAGACTCAAAAACAGGTACTTCATGCTGTCTTGCTTAACACTCAGCATTATAAGGTAAATATCAAGGGTAAAGTTGAGCAATCCAGGGAAAGGAGTTGCGCCCTCCCCTACACAGTAGCTATTGAAAAAGGAGCCTTCGGGTCACCCTCGACAAAGGTCGCCAACTTTTCTTTTGCTTAGTGCCCCATATATAGCTTTGATATTCCTGTTTAGAAAATATTATTATTCTATAGAACCGTGCGCAAATAAAGTGTCTTCAGAAACAAAAGCGGAATACACATTGACCAATGAGAAACCACACACACACACACACACACACACACACACACACACACATATATATATATATATATATATATATATATATATAGTATTATTCGGTTAAACCAGAGTTGGGAGTAATTCCATCAGGACAAAAAAAAGAAAACATTCAACAGTGAACATTTAAATTTTCCTGGTAAAGAGCTTAATTTAACTGACATTACAGAGCAATAATTTTTTAAAGAAAAAACAAAACCGGTCACATTAGGATTATAAATTCATTTCCAAACTGTTATGTGTTTTTGATATAAACCAGAAACACGAAAAAAAATTAACAGGACTTCTTCAGATCTTATGGATCAAATAATTCCTATATACGTATATAAGTAAAAGTAAAGTTAGCGACCATAGTCGAGGGTGACCCGAAGGCTCCCTTTTCGATAGCTACTACACCAAGGTGTAGGGGAGGGCGCTACTCCATTCCCAGGATTGCTCCACTTTACCCTTGAACCGTACCTTATAATGCTGAGTGTTAAGCAAGGTGGTATCAAGTTCCATTTTTAAAGTCTTTGGTATGACTCGACCTGGGATTGAACCCAGGTCTCCCGGGCCATTGGCGAACACTCTAACCGCGGGGCCAGATACTTCTGGCATAAAAAAATCATCTGAAAAATTATAATATTAGTAAAAAGCGAAAGAAAACCGATGCTTATTGCCTTCATTAAACCGGAGCTGTTTAAAAGATAAAATATTAAAAAATGATACTGATTATAACGCTGAGTCTTACGCATTTGGTACACCGAAGAAATATACAAATATATTAACTTCCCAACATTAATTATATATATATATTCATATATATATATATATATATATATATATATATATATATATATATATATATATATATATATATATATATATATATATATATATATATATATATATATATATATATATATATATATATATATATATATATATATATATATTTACTTTTTATAAAAATAAAATAAAAACATTCTCTTCTTTGATATCATTATAAATTTCTTTCTAGTCGTGATGACCATTATCAGATGTTACAAAAAAAAAATTATTTGTTTGATCTTATATTGCTTCCAGCGAGAATAGAATTTGAAAAAAATATAATTTTTTAATTAAAATAATTTTAAAATTAATGGTTTTATGATATATTTTCATGATATATTTCAATCAAGATTTTTTTTTTTTTTACTGTGGAGATCTATTATTATTTTTGATTAATATAAAGTTCATACATTCCTTTAAATTAAAGCTGAAAATTAAAAACACCAAATTCCAGAAAAAAATTCAATAGTGGTACGCGCCTTATATAAAATTATAGATAAGATATGCATTCATACTTCCGTTGGAACTATTATATATTATAAATATTAAAAATTATATTCATGTTATCCGTAAATGATAATTCAAAACTGTTATTAATTCTAAAAATTCTTTTTCAAATTATAAAAATCATCGTTAAAATTCATGCTAATTCTATTAGGAAGAAATCAACATATCAAATGTTAAGTTAATCGTAATAAGCAAATAATTAATTTGCAATAGGTATTTTATTTATGTACGTAATAATTCCTAACGTTTAATATGAATAAATCAAATATTAGTTTCCTAAATTTTTTATAGAAAAAAACAGCGAAATAAAAAAGGTGTGGTGCAGTAATAGTTCCTTTCGTTATAAGGCTATATTAATAAGTTTACAGATTTTTTACCAATTATATAGATATTTTTTTTTAATTTTTTTTATCATTTTATAAAATCAAATATCTATACTTTATCTTTTAAATCTAATTGTATTCTTTATTAGAAAAATCTATTTTAAAATATTCATTTTTTAGTCTGTTTTTTTTTAAATTATGGATCAGTATGTCAATATATAGAATTAGAAAATATATAAATAACCAATATAAGTTGGCGACCATTGTCGATAGTGACCAGAAGGCTCCCTTTTCAATAGCTACTACACCGAGGTGTAGTGGAGAGCGCCACTCCTTTCCCTGAATTGCTCCATTTTACCCTTGATACGTAACTTATGTTGCTGAGTGCTAAGCAAGGAGGTATCAAGTACCATTTTTAGAATCTTCGGTATGACACGACCAAGAATTGAACCCAGGTCTCCCGGACCATTAGCGAACACTCTACCAACTAATCAATGATGAATAACCTATATAATGGTAGTTAAATATTAATATATTTAATATTATTAATATATCAAGTTAAATTATACTAAGAGTTCATTCCCATGTCTGCATGCAGATATCATTTCTTTTCTTGTATTTAGTAAATTTCCATTTAAATATTTCATATAAATATTTTCTCTTCTAACTATAAATTACACACTCCATGTAAACTATCAGTGAAAACTTTTCCCAAAACTGTAGTTCTATTTGTCGAAACTTTTCCCAAAACTTTAATCCTATTTACAAACCCCTCCGCTAAGGCAGGATATGACACAAGGTCAATTTTTAAGCAGAGTTTAACAGGTTTGAATTCAGAGTTTTCCTTTTCCTAGACTAGTTGCCTCACCAAGGCTAAAGAAATCAGTCTGCCCTACTATTTCCCCTTAGCTGGAGAGAGAATAATTGGATTCATACCTTTCCCAAGGGTATTAGTGCTACGTGAAATGCAATCAGTCTCGTCCAGGAGTTGAACTCGTGTCACCGTGTCCATTTCCTACAACGATAAACTTTACTACTCTTTGAAATGTCCTCAGTTTTGTTCAACATATGGGATAATATGTACTATTTCAATCATACATCTTAGATGCATCAGGGAGGTCTTCAGTGATGCGCTGTCTTCATTGCCGATTTCGGGTTATATCTGCATCATATCAGCTCCGACAGTAACCCCGGCTTGACTCTGAAAGAGCCAAGCTGCCCCCGTGATCGCGACGTGCTACGCTCGTGCCTCTACCAAAGCAAAGAAAAAAATAAATAAAAAGCATTAAAATGACATTCAGAGAGTATTCATACCTCACGAAAATTCATATACATGTCAATTATATATATATATATATAACAGATAAGAAACGGAAATAGCAAATCTCCCATAATGTAAAAGGATATTGTGAAAAATGCTTTCGCATGTAAGTGAAGTTATAATATCTGCAAATACGTCCGGGATCATAGTCTGTATCTAAGAATATCTGGAAAATAATAAACCGGAAAACAAAAAAAAAAAACAACTGATCCTCAAGTGTCGGCATATTGCTAAACGTTTTCTGTTTTATGTAGCACCTGCTTGATTTCATTGTTAATTTCCCTCTATTTACATTGTTCCGATTTCTAAAATAAATAAATCTTTATCATTTTTCGGGTGCGTGTCACATGAACAATGATCCAGCCACTGGAAAAACACCTCACCTCATATATACGTCCGGTAAGCCACTTTTTTTTCATATCTCCGTCTGATGATAGTGTGGTAATTTACTAAGCTTTTTGCTTAGATATGGCATAAGGCCATATGAAAGGGCCACCCAATGAGACTCGAACGCATTCGTGTAGGTTTACTAGTCGAGCTTGCTAACCATTACACCACCAAAGACGCCTGCGTCTGATGATAGTGTGACCCATATGAATCTTTAAGTAAGGGACTTTAATTTGGATATTTGAGGTTTTACACTTGATCTGTCATAGTAGCATTGACCCCATTTTATGCACGTTTTATTAACATTTTCAGAGAGTCACGGTGACCGATTGGCTAACGAACTGGGCATCAACATTGTATCTAGTGAGCTACAATGCCTCTCACGCTTTTAGGTTTACTGTTGAGAAAGGTACGAACTCCTTATTCCCGCTGCGAAGGGTTAAATATTGCCACTACTGTTCAACAGGAATGTCTTTGGCGTAAAATAAACGACGATCATTGCTATGCCATTAAATAAGTAAATAAGTCTATTTGCATTTTATTTTCTTTCGTATATATATATATATATATATATATATATATATATATATATATATATATATATATATATTTAAACAAGTTAGATAAAAAAAAAAGTAATTACAAAAATGAAGAAAAAAAAAAGTAAATTAATACGGAACAGAAAGAAAGACATTACAAAGATCTTAAATCTGCTGAAGAGTTCTTGCCCCAATAAAAAAGGGAATAATGAGATTTTTTTTTAAAGAGTAAAAGAAAATTGAGAATCGATGTGCTAAACTACACGATGGATATATAGATTTGCCTGAACGCTCTAAGGCATTCCCTTCTTGGTACGACCGAGGAATTTTCAGCAACCACTTGTTCAACAAGGAATGTAACGAGGCAGAAACACGAAAAAATCTAATGAGGAATAGCTTGTACAAAAAAAATTGAAAAAAGTAGAAATGTATCTAAAAAAATGCCGCGCAAAGGAATTGAAATGGCTGCCCTGGATCGACCTTGAAGCAAGACGCAGGTGCAGCAATGTGTAATACGAAAAGAGAATCGGAGAGTTATGCTGTAAGGAGAAGATAACTCTCATTATATGGCGTTTCCTGATAATTTTCAGCATAATTGGCAGCCGAAACCTGTTATCGTTGAGTCTTTTACGCGTTCTTTGTTAAGCATGTTTATAGTTTTTGCTATTGTGAAGAGAGATAACCACGAATATGTATGAAAACGTGATTTGGCAATGTGATGAAGTGAGTGATAGAAAATAAAAGACTTTTTTTTCGAAAGAAACCAAAGAGCTAGAGCGGGAGGTGTTTAACGTGAAATGTCAGATAAAGAAAGCTAGTCGGTAGCGTGTATGTCAAAAAAAATTCTATAGTATATGATCAGCGATCGTGAAATAAATGATGGCGCTGATAAAGATTGTCGGATACAGATAAGAGACTGAATAAATAATGTTTGGCTTGGTTTCTTTGTTTAATGGCATATCAATCTTCGTAAATTATTAAATGCCAAAGCCAAGAGCTATGATACAATTTAACTGATAGTTCGTGGGATAAGGGGGTTCACACCTTTACTTAGAATATTACTCAGAAATTGCATGCAAGAGCTGGACCGGAGTTTGAATTCACTTATATTGATACTGCAATCCCTCATTTTAGACATACGCCAGAATAGGAGTTATTGTTTCGGAAAGTAAACAAATAAGGAGATTAAGAAAGAACTAAAATTTACTGTTGCATACGTACTAAAAAATATCACATGATAAAACTTCTTGTCAAATTATTCCGAACGCTGCAGATTTTGTTTGTTTATCATATTTACCCAACCCCTCCGCAGGATATGACACAGGGTCAATTTTTTAAGCGGTGTTTAACAGGTTTGAAATCAGAGTTTTCCTTCTCCTAGACTAGTTGCCTCGCCAAGGGTGAAGAACCTAGTCTGCCCTACTATTTACCCATAGCTGGAGGGAGAATAATTGGATTCATACCTTTCCCAAGGGTATTAGTGCTATGTGAAATGCAATCAGTCCAGGATTTGAACTCGTGTCGCCGTGTCCAATTCCTGCGACGATAACCATTACACCACGGGTACCTCCGTTTTTGTTTGTTTATATCGCTAGTATTGTATTGTATTACACGAGTATTGTAATTTTTTTGGTTTCTTTATTTAATGGCATATTAACCTTTGTAGTTTATTTAATTCCAACGCTACTTTTCAAGAATAACAGTAGTAGTACTATTTATCTCATAGCTGGGAGGATAAGTGGATATCCCAAGTGTATTTATCCGAAAGTAAACGTAATAACACGACTGGATTTCGAACTCGCTTATTACGATTCCGCAGTCCATCGTTTTTATCATTACCGCTTGGGGACACCCCTCATCAATGTTGTAGTAACTAATATCTAATGAGTTTGTTACGAAATGTTACTCAGTCGTGAAGCAGAGGAGTTTTTCAGTAACTGTGATAAGAAAGTTTATACTGAAATTGATTATTAAGAAAACAAGCAAACAGTAAATCAAATAATAGGAAGTTGTGTTGAAGAAGAAGTGTTCATTTTACATAACACTTTTGTAATGAGCTCTAGTTTATACGTTGTGAGTTTTAATGCTTGAATGCGTACAGCGTGCGTAACTGTTTTAGTATTCTTTTGAAATACTTACGACCATGCGAATCTTGAAATTCCTGAAACATCATGAAATTTGTGACAAAGTCATTTTGTTCATGTTATCAAATACAGCTGAGCTTCTACAAACTATTGCATGAATTTTGGTCAATAATTACTGACTCATATTTTCGAAGCAAAATAAAGAAATTTCTCTGTGGAAATAATGACACATGACAGCCTTTTTCTGTGTTTAGATTTGTTGAAATACGTGGGTTAGAGACCATTTCTAAAATTTCTATTTTCCTCACAGTTAATTCCTCTTAACGTCTGTGGGTCTACGTGAGACCCACATAGTCATATATCAAGAGATCGACTACACTGCTACGTTCGTGATTAAATGCAAATAATGCTGCAATGAACATGAGAGAAATAAAAATACATGTCTTGCCCTGGGTAGAATATGTTCAAACAGCAAAACAGAAAAATAATTTTCATGTGGTAATAAACAAAACAAGACTAAAAAAGTAGACGGCACAAAACCTTTAACAGAAAATGCCGGATTATATGCAATCATTATCCCTACCAAGATCAGAAAAAAATAAGGCTGAAGGGCATATTTTCTACATGCAAGTGAATACGGGGTATAATTTCATTTTAATACCGAGAAACTTCTGGAAGAAAATTTATACGCCAGAATTGGGATAGAACAATGTCCAGTTGAAGCAATTTTGCAGGACAATAATTAAAACAATGAGCACTTTTGAAGAGACATTCGAAACAAAAAAGCACATTGAAAGATTCCCGTCATGGTTGTAGCATGGAATAAAGACCATGAACGATTAAAGATTGACTGTTGAAAGTAGATACCACCAAACTCATTAATTCTCTAAAAGCAGAATAAATTAACATGATCGTCAGGGGGTTACAAGTTGAGCATTCGTTTAAAGAACAGCCATAAGTCAAACTATGTGGAATGAAGAAAGTTACCCATCCATATCCTAACTATGGTAGAGGAGAAAATTTAAAATATGATTCAGTGAAGAAATCACGACAATAACTACCCCGAAAGGCTTACTTAGGTGGACCTGTCTGCCATTTGGCATACAGACTTCGAGTCACATTTTTCGAAAAGGAATTGAAAAAAGAACAATCGAGAAACATTAGAAATTATCATTATATACCAGAACAACATACATTTAAAAAAACGAATTGAAACACAGAACAGAGCAAACTTTGAAGTTTTTAAACGAAGTAGGCATGAACATAACCTAGGACAAAAGTGAAGTAAACTGCGACAAGGTATCATATCAGGACATCAAACATCAAAGGATGGAATCTCACCAAATTATAGACAAACCTACAAATGATCAGGATTGCAGAAACAATAGTGCGAACTGTGAAAATGGGCTTGGACCCTGATTGCTCCAGAGTTTCCGAACGATTCCATTAGCAGGAAGAGAACAAAGATCATCTGCGTGAATGGGGAGACAAATTAGAGCCCCTATGTCATTTACCGAATTAGAAAATATTTGGTATAGAAAAGAAAAAGAATCAAAACCAGCAAAAACCAAAATTCCTATTGCAAAAAGAGCCTAGTAGAGTGATATTAGAGAAAAATTGGCAGCACGTAGTGGTCCCTGCGGATTAGGTCAGATTCACAATCGAATCCGATGTAGAAATGGAAGAAAAATTAGGGAATGAAGGGTAGAAGGTGACCTATGATTTCCACTGTGCAACGGAGCAGGTTATGGAAGAAAATTAGAATAAACTGCGAGAAATGAGTGACAATGAAAATGAACTTAAAACTTCATCACCTATGATGGCTTACGACCTCCAAAATTCAGTGAGGTTTAGTATCGTATGCGAATTAGATGCACTCATAAAAGCATTAACCCAATGTCAATCGGCCGAGCAATTCTTTTGAGACATAAAAGAATTGCTCGGTCGATTGACATTGGGTTAACATCTAATCTAGAGGTATTCACATCATAACAGTGATTATCATCATAGTAAGTTTTTGCAAAGGCTACTGCTTTCAAAATTCACTCCGACAAAAGTCATTATAATAGACAATTAAATTGTTAAAAGTTGGCGACCAGAAGGCTCTTTTTTCAATAGCTACTATACCGAGGTGTAGGGGAGGGAGCTACCCCTTTCCCCGGATTTCCCCACTTTACCCTTATATTGCTGAGTATTAAGTAAGGCGATATCGAGTACCATTTTTAAAGTCTTTGGTATGACATGGCCTGGGATTGAACCCAAGCTCCCGGACCACTGGTACATACTCTACCCACTTAGCCAATGAGGCGGTTTCATAGACAATACTTCAATTTTACTACAACAAAACTTTCTCTGATAACGATCAATATTACAAAAGTCACTATAATAGACACTACTACATAAGTTACTACAGTAAAAGATTGTAAAATAGACACTTGTACAATTTTATTTTAACAAATTTTATTACTATAAATTAACTATTCAAAGGGCACTATTAAAAAAGCCTCTTCTAAATATGTCACTACTAAAAAAGCCACTTCTAAATATGTCACTACTAAAAAAGCCACTTCTAAATATGTCACTATTAAAATTGACACTGCAACCATTCAACACGGGAAAGTTAAATTTTTGCCTCAAATAAAAATTAGTTATCTACTTATTCATCGATATTTTGCAATCATATGATCCTATGGGAGTCGACAGAAATTCCCAAATCCAGCATATTTCAGTTAATATCAGATCGTTAACAGTCGGGATATGAAAGCTTTTTAAGTAATATAAAAATACGAGAAGAAAAAAACCAAAGAAGGAGAATAAAGTAGCGCATGTTTAAATCAAATGAGTATTAGATGATTAATGCTTAGTGAGAAAGGAATTAGTTGATATGAGAATAAATTGCTTTAGAATTTGAAGAGTATCTATCTATCTATCTATCTATCTATCTATCTATCTCAGTCTGTCTGTATCTATTTATTTATTAATCTATTAATTTCAATCTATTCACATCTATCTATCTATCTGTCTGTCTATCTATCTATCTCAGTCTTTGCATCGTTTTCTATCTTTTTTATAAGAATTTAAATACCTTTGGAGAAATTATTGTTTTGTATAAATTTATTGAATAATAATTGCATATATAAAAATTGTGATAAAAAGTATTGATAATGCTTGTTCTATTACAAAATTGAAAATTTAAATGAATTTCATGTTATAAAATCTCTGGACATCGGGACACGACTCGATGCGAATTATGAAGAATTAAAAACCTAGTCTCGATTCTTTTTGATCAGCTGTTTTAGACAAAACACAGTAATATGCAAGAGTAGCACTCTCAATACTCACCGGACCAACCAACGTTTGCCTTTCTGGGTTTTTTGTTTTTCTTTCTTAAAACGAAAATTCATCTTAAGGGTAAGATCTAATATCAAATGAAATAAGAAGTTACAGCTTCACGCCATATCAATATAGGAGATTCAAAATGCTCCAACTAATAGACAACTCGCTGAATTTTGTGTGCTGAATGCCAAAAGGCCTATTTTGAACAATACGTTTCATTCATTGTTCATTACTCTGTTAGGAAATACGTCTCGATACCCTTTGAACACACCTCACACACATATATATATATATATATATATATATATATATATATATATATATATATATATATATATATATAATGAGTATGCGTAAGTTATTTATAATTTTCAGACGCAGAATCCACACAACAGTTAGAAAAAACTCTCAAGAGGCTTAGAGAAAAATATCTTTCTCTTTTGCTACTGAGGCAAATAATTTTTTTCTCGTTCAAATGGGACTAAAAATAACCAAACCCCAAAAATAGCTTTTCTTTTGTTTTTGTTCTTTGGCCACTTCCATTCGACGTGAAATGTATTTCAATACGACCTTTTAAGAAAGTGTCGAGAGTTAAATGCATAAAAAAAAACGCTCAAAATGTCTATGCACTTGCACAAACGCACGAATTCGCGCCAACACCACACACACACACACACACACATATTTATGTGGGTAATTGGCAAGCATCAATCATACATATTTTACCAATATATTGGTAAAAATTGGAGGTTCATTTAGGGAATAAAGTGAATGTTGCCTAAGGAGGTTTTTTTTTGTTTCTAAGTTTTATGGCATATCAACTTGTGTGATATATTTAATGCTAAATCAATTCTTGTAGAAGAGCAGCAGTAATACTATTTAGCTCATAGCTGGGGGAATAAAAGACTTCTTACTTTTCCCAAGGTAATTAATCTGGAAGTAAACATAATAGTGTAATTGGAGTTCGAACTTGCTTACTTCGAGGCAGCAATCCAGCCGTTGTTTGATTAACCGATTGGTTGCTTTGTTGGTTAGTCGTTTGGTTGATTAGTTTGTTCACAATTTGTTTGGTTTGGCTAGTTGTTTGGCTCGTTTGGTTTGTAAGTTGGTTAGATAGCAGTTTGGTTGAATAGTTAGTTGGTTCATTGCTGTCTTAACTGGTTAGTTGCTTGGTTGACTAGTTAATTGGTTATTGTCTCGTTTAATGGTTGTTTGGCTTGTTTTTATGTTTGCTGGTTAGTTGACAGGTTAGTAGCTAGGTTTGTTAGTTATTTGGTTTGCTGTTTGGTTGGTTAGTCATTTCGGTGATTGTTTAATTCGCTATTTGTTTGGTTGGTTGGTTAGTTGACTTTTTTTGTGGACCAGTTAGTTGCTTGGTTTGTTTAGCTGTTTCATTGCTTTGTTTTACGGTGTGTTAAGTTATTTTATGCAGATGTTCGATTGTTCAGCAATCCATTGATTTTAAGTAACAAATCCTATAGATTAATAATAATGATTTGTTTTTATTCATCCAAATCTCTGCTAGATAGAATGGGACACAAGGTCATATTTCATATAGAGTACACATGACTTGAATTCATATGTTTTTCTCCTATTCCACTTGCTTGGCCAAGGTTAACAAGCCATAGTTAGAGAGAGACAATTTGATTTATGCGTTTCTGCTGGGTATTAGCGTGTAAGAAAATGCAAACAGCCTAGTTCAAGATTTGAACTCAGAGAATCGATTTAATTTTCTCTGTAGTTAGCCGTTACATCAAGCAAGCCTCTAATAATAATCATAAGGGGTGTCCCCGCGGTGGAATGCTTAAAGTGCTGGACTGCGGAATCGTAGTACGTGAGTTCGAACTCCAGTCGCTCTATTGCGTTTATTCTCGGAAAAATACCTTCGGGAAAGGTATGAACGTCCTTATCCTCCCATCTATGGATTAAATAGTACCACTACTGTCCGTCTAAAAGGGTGTCTTTGGCATTAAATAACCCGAAAAATTTGATATGCAATAATATAACAAACAAACAAACAATAATGATTATAATCACGTGTTGGCACACAGCTACATAATTTCAAGTATCATGCAAATAATGCACGCATATTTATATGATTGGTTGGTTGGCTGGTGGGTTTATAGCCTATAGACCTTTCCTTTTAAATGGCGAAGTCAGAATCTTTCACAAGCTGCCATATCGTTTTAACAAGCTAATGTTAATCATTAGTTACTATTCTTCTATCAACGATTTTTAATGCATGTTACACCCAATTATATGGTTTCATGTATTCTTATCTAATGTCAATTATTTTCAAACGTGTTTTATTAGCCAATAGAAGTGACTTAAACAGGATCTACCATTCTAGGTCGGAGTGGGCCAGAGAGTAATGTAAGAAATAGGTTATATCTCACTCCATAGACCCTGAATCCAAATCAGTTCGATACACAAGATAAGATTTTAAGAATGTCTTACTCTTCTACTGGAGATGAAGTTGTCGTATTCTGGGACTCACCGATAGAGCACTACAATAAAAAAAAATGCCTCTGTAATCGGTTTGCAAAGGTATGATTCATATTCCAAAACCTCTAAAAGAAGGCGGGCACTACCATATGATGCAGTTTTAAATATATCACTTGTTATAATTATTGCAACTTTTGCTTCAGTTAAATTACTTGGTCGTATCACTCGACTCATCCAGCAGTAGGAAAAATATGAAAGGAATATGAAACAGTTGGCATGGACTCTTAAATAAAATGCTGATCCTGATTGATTATAAACTAAACACACACACACGCACACATATTTGCAGTGGGTCTCAATATAAATGGGACCCATTTGACTGCTAATAACTCCACTAATAATCATACTGTGTTCTTTTTTGTTTCAGATTTGAAAATAGTGTTTTATATTGGCCTAGTGGGTAGGGTGTTCGCCAATGGTCCGGGAGACTGGGGTTCAGTCACAGATCGGGTACTTGATATTTCTTTGCTTCACATTCGGCATTATAAGGTAAGTATCAAAGGTGAAGTGGAGCAATCTATGGAAAGGAGTAGTAGCTATTGAAAAAGAAGCCTTCAGCTCGCCCTCGACTACGGTCGCCAACTTTACTTTACTTATAACAACTATAAATCCTCGATCACAAAGTATTGGACAAGACAGGAAAAATATTTTGCATCACTACCGATTTGGAGACAAAATCATTCAAAACTGTCTCAAAATAGATGCAACCCATCATTCGGGAGTCTTACCCCTCTGTAGCCCCAGCTGACTGGGCCATCAATTTTTAGATACCCTGTAAGAGAACAATTTCAAATTTCAAAGGAAGCTTCTAGGGGTTTCCCTTCGTGATAGGAAAGGCAAGATAATATCCCTTCTCTTTCTGAGCAACGACTGAATTGTAGGACATGCTGGTGTCTCATTCGTTGGTTATCTAATTGGTTTAAGAGGTGGAAAACACTATGATTTCAAACAAAATATTACCTTTGTAAATCAGGGAAAATCCTGATATTTCAACTATAAAATGAGAGAGAACAAAGTATTAACTCACGATTCTGATTTTCAAGCACGTGGACTTCTGACGTGTCTATACAAGCTCATCCGAAGATCTGGAACGTTGAACTCGGGGTCGTGAGTTTTTAACGGTATTCCGTTTATTTTATGTGGATATATCGTAAGATTGCTCAGCATTGTCATGCATAGAGAGCTACATTCGATTGAAAATAGCTTTAGCAGTAAATTTTAGTTAGACTATATATATACATATATATATATATATTTATATATATATATATATATTATATATGTGTGTGTGTGTGTGTGTGTGTGTGTGTGTGTGTGTGTGTGTAAAAGCCTTATAAGTATTTTCATTATTAGTTGTCTAAATTTCTGAGATGAAGCCTGAGGACTTTTATCATTAAGGGTTTTCGGACTATTGTCTTCATCTTTATAGTTATTTCCACAACCTTTCATGCATAATAGTAGTAATCCTTGTCAAGTAAGAACATTAAGTTTATAAGTCCCAAATATTCACTCTAAACTGTGCATCAGGACGCATAACGTAACGGTTATAGGC
>OY757930.1:61326104-61433604 GCA_963585895.1 Sepioteuthis lessoniana
CATCAGGAAATTTGATGAAACTAGAAACATAAAAAGAACTAAGAAACAACAGAAATAAAACTAAAGCTGTAAACTTCAGTAAGCAACAAACAGTTAATAAAGAAGCGTTGGAAAACTAACAAACTAAATTCAAAATTTTTATCAGTAAGTTCTAAGAAATAAAACAAAACATTTTACTGGATGAAACCATTTAAGATCTATCATTAGTCGACGGACAACTTGATAATTTTTTACACTTTTGTTTGAAGCAGAGAAGAGAAATATTGTTTGAAATCGTTTCATATTTTATATACATACAAATAAAATTAGATATATTCCTTAACCCAAATCGTCAGTATTTCAGCCATGGATTCCCAATTTCTACACTACTATTGCAGGTAAGATATTGCATTTTCATATTTTATATCTAATATTGTGGGAAGTGTTCGTAGTAAACGGGTTAACACCGTAGGAAATGGACACGGTGACCCACATTCATTTTCTGGACGACGCTGATTTATCTCAAATTGCGTTAACTGACTCGAGAAAGGTATGTATCCAACTATATGTTCTCCAGTGATTAGTAAATAGTAGGGCAGGCTCTACACTTTAACCTTTGTCGGCCAACTGTTCAAGAAGAAGGAAACCCCTGACTTCAAAAACTATTAAACTTCGTATAAAAAATTGACCTTCTATCACATAATGCTAATGCAGAGAATAAGTATATATATATATATATATATATACTAATCTAATATCTACCAGCATTCACAGTACCAGAAAAAAAGAAAAAAAACACCAGGAACAAGAGATAAAAAATATCTAGAATCACAGCCCGGGGGAAAAAGAAAAAAATATTATAGGACAAAAAGAAAGAAAAGGCCAACCCATCACACCCCTTAAAAAAATCAAGAGATATGCAGTCAGTTGGTCAAAAGAAAACTAAAAACCTTTCGCGAATCCTACAATGCTACAATTTCAAGAGTGCTCAACACGAGTGGAGCCAATTATAAAATTAACTTAAATCGCGAGTCGGAAATCTTCTACTAAAGTTTCACCTTAACGGATCATCAGGAAGTCTAACTCGGAGTTAGACTTCCTGATGATCCGTTAAGGTGAAACTTTAGTAGGAGATTTCCGACTCGTGATTTAAGTTAATTTTATATATATTTATATATATATATATATATAGTTTTTAGTTGTTTGTATAATGCTGTAACCTGTTGTTTAATTATTTGCAAAGCAATTAAATGACTGATTACATTTTGTATTTTCTGATTTTTTCCAGTCATAAGGCTAGGTTTTAGAGTCCTATAGTTGTGAGAGACTCCGGATTGTAAGCGTTAATTTATTTCTTTATAAAGGACATCAGTATAAAATCTGTTTTCAGTGAAATAATCGTGAATTTCATTATGAGTTCTGAAAGTGATTTACAAATAAATAGGTGTTTTAGACTTTTTATGTTAAACATTAGAGTAGGACAGTGAATTAATTTCCTGTTCCTCATATTTAAAATCTTATTTTCTTTTAAAAGTTACCGAGATGATTATTTAAGATAGCTATATTTTTTTTCAGCAGATTACAATTCGTGTAGCGTTTAGATTAAAAGAATAGCACAAGACAAGCAACCTATAATATAATTCACAGATTTCATAGTCTATTATCTTTTGACAAAATTTTTTGAACATTTTCCTCTTTTTGTAATGTCTGCATTTCAGAGAAAAATGCTTTGGCGATTTCATATATTTTCGAAATTTTATTGATACTTTTGTTGATATTTTTATATATTAAGTTATTTAAAAAGTATTTTCTTCCAAACTGTATCTGCTTCTAAATGAAGGTATCGGTATACCCATTAGTCTCATCGAAACACTCGTAGACGTTATTTAAAAAAGTATTTTCTTCCAAACTGTATCTGCTTCTAAATGATGGTATCATTATACACATTAGTCTCATCAAAACACTTGTTGAAGCAAGATGGAAACTACACAAGAATGTGTCCCTCCGTTTTGGGCTAATCTTGTAAGTAGAACAATAAAACCCCGAAAACTGTGCGGCCACTTAGATCCTATCACACAAGCTATCCAATTAAAACGAAGAAAATATGCTGGACACAACTAGATAGGTAAGATCAAACCCATAGGTGACTTTCTTCCATGTACTTCTACAGACACACTAATATTTGTTGGCCAGCAAAAAATACATAGAAACGGATGATAAAGGAGAGAGAGAGAGAGAGAGAGAGAGAGGGAGGGAGAGAGAGAGGGGGGTGGAATGGGCAATTGAGAGAAAGACAGAGGAATCTCGGCAGTCAACACAACTTGATGACTATCATAATGATAATGATCAATCTGATAATTATAATGATGATATTTACTCAGCTTTTTTCAGTGCCACAAACGTGTCACTGATTGCTTACTATACCGACTGTCATTATGGGGTCACCCTTTAAAGCGTTGACGATAGTCTACAGAGAACATAATGAGTACTTTTGAAACTTTTATCTTAAGAAGCGCACAGACATTGTTTGAACGATAAATCTAACGCCAACTGATTTTATCGTATAGATTTTCGTTGAAATTTATCGTAAAGAACTAAAACAATTCAACAATTACAGTCTGCAATGGATACATTTATATTCATCAATTCACAGTGATCTATTGGGGATTATTTTCTTTTACTTCGTACTGTTTGACTCCACATATTCAAGCGTCTATATCTCCGAACTTTTTCAGATAAACTTTTATCTTGTTCCAGAATTCAATGAAGAAATTTCTACTTTTATTTCAATTTTTCGTTCCCAGAACTGGAACACGTCACGCAAGCTGTTATAGTACTGAGAGTTAAAGACTTGTGGCTCTAATGCTAATAGGAAAACGGAGAAATTTGGGTAAACTCTTCTCTAGTGATATCAAATATTTAGGAATACATCAAACCGGAAGATAGCATGGTTATTACCGCTTTGGTGAATAAGTCAGCAATGTAAAAGCATTGAGACATATCAGATAGAAGTAAGGTATAAAGCATCTGAAAGTTGATAAAAAAAATTCAAGCACAGCTCAACTATTATATTCAAATCGTCTAATCCTATATATAAACACATTCGCCCCATATATATATATATATATATATATATATATGGGGCGAATGTGTTTATATATTCACACAACCTGTAAAATCTATGTTATTTTCTTAATTTTTCATCTTCTTTGCGACTGTTATTTCCTTATATATATATATATATATATATATATATATATATATATATATATATATGTGTGTGTGTGTGTGTGTGTGTGTGTGTGTATATATATATATATATATATGTCTATCGATATGATTATATCTCAATATAAATACGTATACATATAATCATTTGAATATATATTCATCAATCTATATCTATCTCACTGTCAATCTAAATCTTTCTAAATCTATTCATGGGAATCACTCTGTATTTACTTCTCTTACTCTGTGTATATATATATATATATATATATATATGTGTACAGCGAGAGAGATTGATATATAAATATACAAATATATATATATACCATTTTGCACCTGAATCTGTCTCTGTCTCTCTCTGTCTCTGTCTCTCTCTGTCTCTGTCTCTCTCTATTATTATATACAGAGCAAGAGAGATTGATATACACACTCGCGCGCGCGCAGGCACACACACACACACACACACATATATATATTTATATATATATATATATATATATATGTATATACCTTTTTGCACCTATATCTCTCTCTCTCTCACTCTCTCTCTCTCTCTTATATATATATATATATATATATATATATATATATATATATATATATATATATATATATATATATAACTAACAGTCTTGTACCCACGCAGCAAATAACTAGTATCATTTCTCGATTTCTCAATAGGCAACATCAGCCAGACACAGCCTTTCATATGTTCGATTCAAAAGAAAATATTTATGGCGTGCGAGATTCCCAGAAGACGAGACTCATTCGGACTGTATTCTTTTTCTGGGCATCGGTTTTGAAAGATCTGCTCATTGAGCAAAATAGAGGACAACGTACAATAACTAATAGACGAATGAAAAAAATTGATAACAGACGCAAAAGAAAATTAGGAAAAGAAAAATAGCACATTAGAAGAATATTAATAAGAAGCAGAAGGAAATAACAGTCGCAAAGAAGATGAAAAATTAAGAAAATAACATAGATTTTACAGGTTGTGTGAATAAAGCAAAGTAGAAGAAAGAATAGTGTTGAATATAGAAGAGAGAAGATTATGCCTTTATTGATATATAAAGATTGGAATGAGAAGGAAATGAATAGGAAAAAATTAAAAAAGAAAACTAAAGAAGAAAGAAATAATAGAAGACACAAATGAAAGGTAGAAAAAGAAGGAAAATGTTTGAAAGAAATCAATCTGAAGCTACAATTGAGAATGAAGGATAAAGAAGAACGAAAGAAAGAAATTTATAAAGAAAAGGAAACAGAAAGAAGTAAAATTAAATATTTACAGAAGGAGAAAAAGTAAGAAAAAGAAGGATCTACGGAAAGAACTGTAAAAAAATGAAAGTGTAATGGGTAAAAGAAAGGAAAGAAAAACAGAAACGTTCAATTTGAAGATAAAATCGAATATATATAAGAAAATAAAAATGAAAGAATGAATGATACATTGACTCAGGAAAAAACGCAAAAAGCTGCATAAAGAAAGAAAGTAGAAAGACATTAAAATAAATATAAAAAATGCGGAAGGAGATTGAAATAATGAAAGATAAAGAAAGTGGAAGTATATCAATTAAGTAAAAGAAAAATATCTCGGAGAAGATGGATTTTTGTGTGTAGTTCATAAAAAAAAGAAAGAAAGAAAGAAAGAAAGAAAGAAAGAAAATATAGCAAAATGCATGCCAAACTAGAGAAAAGAAAGCCATAAAGGAAATAGAAAATAAAAGAAAGAAAGAAAGAAAGAAAGAAAGAAAGAAAGAAAGTATTGTAAAATGCATGCTTAACTAGAGAAAGGAAAGCCAGAAAGAAAGAAAGAAAGAAAGAAAGAAAGGAAGGAAGGAAATGTAAAAAATGGCTGCCGAACGAGGGAAATGAAAGTCATAAAGGAAATAGAAAATAAAAGAAAGAAAGAAAGAAAGAAAGAAAGAAAGAAAGAAAGTATAATAAAATACGTGCTCAACTGGCGAAAAAAAAAGCCATCAAGTAAATATAAAATAAAAGAAAGAAAAGACAAATGATTGCATGAGTCACATGAATTAAAAAAGACGGTAAGATATTTGTAACTTTTCGCAATTCCCAAAATATGAGACTATTAAAAAAGTATTAAATTATTGCAAATGTAGGAAATAAGTATATAAAAAGTAGAAAAGAAAAAGAGGCAAAAAGAACGAAAAAATAATGATACAAAAAACAAACAAAATATTATATGATGTATAATATTTCATAAAAAAAAATATAAAGAAAAATAGCGAAATAGATAATTAATCAATGATTCAGTTTTAGTTTCGAAAATAAAGTTAAAAATTATTAAGCAGAAAATTTTAAGATAAAATAAATCAAAAAGTATGTAAAAGAAAATCTTAATTTAAAAATAGACACATTCTGAAAAAAAAAAGTCAGCGTTAGATTGTTTTTTATTTCAATTTTCTTCTGCCTTTCTTTTCAAACAGCATTTTTTTAAAAATGTCTTCTTACATTTCTCTCCATCTTTCAAAGTGATCACCATGTTCGTCTCCGCCATTTATTTTTCGAAGAAGAAAAACAATATATTTTAGTGAATCGTACATGAGAATGTTTATCGCAAAAGGAAAATAGAAAATATTAACCATAGAATTATTTTTTGTGCTGAATATTTCAAAATGAGAAAAAGCTTTTCATTTTTTTAATTCAATCATTCGACACGAACGACAAAGGGATTTTCTAATTCCACAGTCATTCACCAAAGAAAAAGACAAAAATGAATCAGCCTATATTTCTATGTTGCATTTCTTTATTTTTAGAATCATGAGTGAATATTCTACGAATATAAAAGATCTGCAAAAATCTGTTGATTTGACTGTTTCAAGCACGTGTAGTGGCTTTCTTGCATAGTTTTCATAACTTAAACAACTTCGTAAATACAACTGCATTACAGAAGTAGAAATTATTACACTTACTCACAGAAAACGTGGAGATCTTATTATACCAAATCATAGACTTAGTATGTGATTCTATGAAGCAATTTAAAACGAATAAAAAATACTCGTCTTATCGGTTGAGCTAAGAATACGCTGGCTCTATTCCGTGTAAAGATCTCTACTCATCAAAATTGGGGTCCTGAACGGGAGACTAAACTGCATCTTATCATGAGGCTCCAGTTTTATTGCACGGGAGAGTATGGAGTTTTAAAAACAATTAGCTCTTCGCAGACATCTGAACTGTTGTTGAAGGTTAAACTTCCTGAGAAATATGATGCAAGACTAGAAATGCAACTATCGTAAAATAGGTTCTCAGAAGAATGATAAAAACTAATAAGAAATAAAATCGTTGTCAACGATGACTGCTCTGTAGGTGATGGCTATTCATCTAATTCCGAGATGGAAACAAAAGAATACAACTAATTTTAAACGTTTAGAACTTCAATGCTTTATTCTCTCAGTTCAATCTCAATCCCAGAGACCGTAAAATCAGGAAGAAATGAATCACTGAAACAATATGCAGGCTAGATTCTTCGTTCTTTTTAGATAACGTCTCTTCACGTATCTTTGATTTGTTTCACATCTTCTGCACATACAAACGTGTTTCTCCTCGTATCCTAGGCACAAAAAAGAAAAAGACGCAACATCATGAAATCCGTCGTCATATATTAGACTTTACATAACACACCAAAAGCCAGTAACTTTTCTGTTGAGGAATATAATCCGGCAAGTTTTAGTCGCCACGTAGACGGCGATTGTCCAGAGTTCCCTGATGAAGTATATCTTGTTACACCTAGCCCAGTGGAAAAGATTTTTTAAGCTTTGTTAATTTGTCATTCTTCCAGCTTTTGGCACTATTGTGTTAAGTCATCAATAATTTTGATTTTAACTTCGTATTTCAAACTTCGAATATTTTAAATACAACCGGGGATTAACCGATTAAAAGTAACTTCATTGATCAGTTTTATTTCAGTAGCGAAAGAATACGCATCGTAATTTAATCTATAATCTCACGATCCCTACATGGATCAACTGAAAGTCTATATTCAACATATAATGTTGTCGCAGTTTAAGAATAAGAAAAACACTTTAGAAAAAATTGAAAGTTGATGAACACCATTTTATTACGGATCATCAAGCCCGAAACTAGTTTTCAAAGTTTCGTTTGTTTTCGATTTGTCATTGAATGATTAACCCAAGTCAGGACGATCATCAGACCTCGTTCAAGATACTTCAGCATACTTCAAGAGTATTAGCGCAATGCAATCCGATCAAATGTACTCTTGATTTCCACGCATCTGCTGCCACTTGAAAAAGATTTGAAAAGTGGCGTTTGGCGTTTGGCATTTTCATACTCTCAGTGAGAAGAATTGGGGAGATTGCATATCCATAGCAACAAGTCTTTTATCAAGGTATAGAAATTGCTCACTTCTCAATAATATCATTACAAGAACTTAATCTTTTATAACAATTTTCAGCACAGATGCTGACTGACAAGGATGAATCTCGACAGCCAATCCGAAAAGGAGGAACTTGATGAAAAAAAGGGCGTATTTTGGATCACCACGCAATTATTCCTTTTGAGTCTTTGAACTGCAGTTAGTCATTCAATGCATATTTATAGTCTCAATAACTTCAACACGTGCAGGAAAAAGTTTCCAAAACACCCTGCACTCATCATTGGGAAAAACCTTGTGTTTCTCTAAGATAAGTCTACTCTACCTCATCCACCATATCCACCAAACATTATACCAAGTGATTTCCATTATTTTCATTCTCTACAAAAGGCTCTAAATGATAAAAAATTCTCCAGAAGACCAGGTGAAAAAATTTGCGGGAAAATTGACGTAGAAAATTATTGACTTTTATTTGAGAGAAATCAACAAGATAAATGGCAAGAAGTGATGCAAAATAACGGTGAATGTGCTATTGACTGGAATTAATTCATTTAATTGTTAAATTAGGTATTGTGAAAATACACCGCCGGCCGACCCCCACTACTCAATGCCATTAGAATCGTCTAGTGGTTTTTTCTCATCTCTGGCCTGGGGTATTTCACACCCCTTACCAACACACAAAATACACAATCGAGAGACGGGAAGAAAGAAAGAACAAACAATCACGGGCTTGGGTTTGCTCCAAGCGCAAGAAGGGAGAATTCGGTGACACTTTTGTGAATTCTGTGCTTTAGTGAGCTAACGCGAGCGTGTACTCGAGCGAAACTCCCTCACGTCACTTGCTATGCTGACTTATCTTCTTGCGTTGGTCAACCCGGCATCTGTAGGTCTACAGGTCTTAGCAGTCACCTTTCTGACTTCTGTTGACTGGTCTCCTCTCTGCCCTGCTCTTATCTCTTGACTGACCTTCTCTTGACTGCTCTCTCCCGCCGACTGTCCCTGGGATCTTCCTTCCCTCGTCCTCTTCTAGTCTTGTGGGAGATCTCGAGCACAAACCCTTTGTGTGGGTTTCGTGCTAAAAAAGACAAAGAGATCCTCTGACTGGCACCTACACCCACAGTATCATTTATATTTTATTAAAACGGAAAGTATTTATTACTCAAACTTATAATTGTATTCCGCTACTATTGGCTCATAATATTCCATAGTGTTGTTTCCTTCCGTTTTCTGAACAGAATATTGCATATCCGTTTACTGCAAATTATTTACTTTTACAAAACACGAAGCAACAGCAACAGCAATATATCTCTGAGTCTTCCTACAATTCCAGGAATCATATTTGAATATTCTACGATTGTAAATTTAGACTGTTACTCTCGTCTTGGTTGTTAATGTAGTTATTGATTATTTCACCCTACCCTTTCGCAGAAGGCAATTATCAGAAAAATAGTCGAAGGTTACAATATATTTTCTATGAATACAACGGCATTAGAGAGTAATGAATCTTACTCCCTTCCACTTTAAAACTGATCATCATGTCTTTCTCTCCCCTTTGTTTGTCGAAGAAGAAAAACAATATCTTGACGTGAATATGGATATTTTAGCGATTATTGGTATTTACTGAATACGCGCATTTCCCCAATTCCCTTATTGGCCAGACCGTTTGACGTTTCCCATATCGTTGACCACCTTTTGTTTGTGAACTGTGCCACACGTCCGGTCCATCGGAAATCTGTTTCCGGTACTCTGTGATGACGTCCTTCATTCCGCTCCCAAATTACTTCGCGTCGGATGTGCTCACGCATCGATTTTTCCAGCATAGATATTTCTATAGCCTTCTGTGTCATATCTAGTCTCTTTTCTTTCTTATTCGCTATAGCTCACATTTCGCTTGAGTGTACTATCGCAGGCACAACAGTGGCATTAAAGAGATTGGAACGAGGTTTATGGGTATATTTGTTTTAAAAGAAATATAGAAAATATTGACCATAGTGTTATGGATTTCTTTTTGACCAGAAAGAAAAAAGCATTTTAAAATCATTCCACGTTTATGACAAATTGATTTTATAATTGGTATCTAACGCTGTCATAACATTATCGTTATTAAAGGTATAGAAATGATGAAAGTTCTGCTCGAGGCTTTTTTTATCAAACGTCGTCATAAATGTTTACCAAAGTTGAACATTTTAGTTAGATTCAAATTCTGAATCACAATTAAAGCAGTATGTAATAGTTAATTTTCCTTAATATATGCGGATACTACACAATAATGTTACTAACATAACCGAGTTATTTGGGATATAATAGCTATTTCTTGGACCCTTACGGTTGTTTCTTGTCAAATAATATCTTAGTTCTATCACCATCAACTTGTTTACCTGAGCATCATTCAAGAAAAAATCTCGAATACCAGATTGTACAATTATTAGCTTGATCATAGACAGTACGATAAACTGCATAAATATCTTTTTGTTGCTTTTAAGTGCATTTCTCTTTAAATCAAAAGTCACAGACTGAAAATGATACGTTTATTTCATCTTTCATTTTATAATTCATAAATAAAAATACGATTCTTTTGATAATTCCTTAATGCACGTTATAACAATACAATCCAAAGTAATAAAAGTGATAACATGATTGGTGTAAATACAATACAATCAGAAGTAATCTTCTTGATTAAGGTTCGTTAAACTTAAATGCTACTGATTCTTTTAATGTCACAGAACTATTTTTTTTCAAACCACTGAATGTATTTACCAAACCCCTCCGCCACGATCAACATGAGACCCAAATCAACGTGTAAAGCGAATAAAGCTGTTTTTATTCAGTTTTCCCTCTCCTAGATTGGTTGTTTATCCACAGCCTATCCTACTATTTATGCATAGATGGGTGAGAGAATAGCCGCATATGTACATTTTCTATGATTGTTAGTGCCATGAGAATTTCAAACGGCTTCGTCCATAATTAGATGTTGCAAGTGTGTTTAAAGTTCAGTTTTTACATGCATTTGCTTCAAAACTGTGTTGCATAAAAGTGATAATATGACTGTTAAAAATCATGATTGAATTTGCAGAGTTGTTCTTATGTATTTTTCATGCTTAATCTGTATGCAGTAGAATAAAAAACAATGAATATATTTACCCTACTCATCCTCTACGAGTATGATGTGATACAAGTTTCTTTTTCAAGCAGATTATAACTGGTTTGAATTCAGTGTTTTCTTTCGATTAAATTGGCTGTCTAATCCAAGCTAAACAATCCAGCCTACCCTACTATTAACTCATAGCATGAAAAACCGATGGAGTCATGATTTTTCTTAAGGCATAAGTTATCAAGTGAACGTATTCGTCCACCTCCAACGACACGACGAGGATTTGATACAAGGTCAAATTTTAAGCGGACTACACTTGGTTTTAATTCCAAGTTTTCCTTCCCCTAGATAAATCCTCATTCTAGGGTTAAAAAGCACAGTCTGACCAACTATTAGTGATCCAATGTAAAAGTAAAATAAAAATAGAAACTAGGAATAATTTCTTATTTATCGCTGATGAGTCTCTTGAAGATTTGTAGTGATTATTTACTTAGATTAACTCAGTTTGAGACAAGGCTAAAGCAGGAAGAACCAAAGAATAAATTTGGTAAAATTCTCTCGTAGTTCAACTTGCTAACCAGGAAAATGGGATGCAAGATAACTCTGAAAATGAATGGTGCAGAAGAAACAATCTCTAACTTCAATGGTTAATCGATGCTCAAGGTCTTATGTACGAAAGGGTAGGACAAATCAATATTTATTTTATTTTTGCCCAGAAGAAATGACTAACGCCGAAGGTCATTAAACTGAAGAGAAGCAACAAAGTTTTGGGAGAGTTTTTTTGGGGTTGACCTCGAGGGAAGAAATGTCTTGGAGACAGAGAAACATACAGCGTCTTGTTCACGTCAAAGTCAGCAACTTCATTAAATTCGTCGCTAATTTTACGGCTTCCCGTCGTCTCTCGATTGAGACCAACGCGTATAACATGTAAACCAATTTGCCAACACTGAATCCTTTCAGAAAGAATCATAGAACAATAACAACGACAAATGAACAGTATCAAGGTAACTCTGTCAATAGGAATAAAAAAAACTCTTTATCTGTTCCCTCTGAGCTCTGTAAAATTCATTTAACGACTCTAGCTTGAGCTACAATACGAGTGGAACAAACGATTTGCGTATGGATAATTATACAAACGTCAGAACTGAGGATTTTATTAGTACTTAATAGTACATTATAAAATTATGGGAAAGCAACCCTCAGAGATAATGCTTGGTTGGAAATATGTCGGGACTCAGATGAACTGATTTTTTCGGACAGTCTCAGATAATTGAGGTAATCCAATGAAGGGGATACGTTAGATTTTACAAACATCTGAACCATAAAGCATCTCCAAAGATACCCTGTTGTTGGGGCTTAAACTTGGCTGATTGTTTCCCTAGCAGAGGATTGAAACCCCACTCTTGTGAGAACGATATTTTCCTCATTTTGAAATTCTAGTATCATTATCTTTTGTCTGAAAGACTAGAGTAATGTTTTTCTCTTTATTATTTTCAATGTCCAAACCTGTTTTGGATTTCCGAATAAGTAGAGGGAGCAGAATTCGTTCACTATTCCTTGCAGTGTCTTCGGTGTGGCACTAAACTGTGTGCAGTAACCTTTCATTGTCATTAATTGTACGTCAAATTTTATCCAGAATGATAGTATCTGTTATGGTCCGGTGTATATTGTCAAATACAGTTTTAAAAATATTCATATTCGATAGGACCGTGTGTAAAAATACATATAAAGAAAACCTACATAAAAATTTAAATATAAACATTCAACAAACACGATTCCCTAAATACGAGGCATAAAATAATACTTGAGGTGTTGACATGCAGTTAAAATCTATCAATCAAACAAATAATTTGTATGAAAAGATTTTCTATGGTTATTTTACTCTTGTATTTTGTTAAAAAAATAATGTTTTAAAAAGAAAATTTTGTTGAAAATAAAGGAGAAATCTATGGAAAAGTAAAATGTAAAAGTTGATTTATTCTACCCATAAAATACAACTGCGACTGCGGAGTTATCAACTTATAATTTATCATCCCGATTGAGAGTCTTTGTGTGTTGAAGCTTGTTGATAAAAGCAGTTTTGGCGGGTGTACGTCAAAGAATTAATATCTAAAAATGTTCGCTGTAAATACCAGTGTATATATCGAATTTCAAAGATCTAATTTACAGGCAGCAAATTAGCGACTGCCTATGCATTATTGGTAACTTTTTTAAGTTATCATTGAGACATTATGAGAAAGGCAAGGAATCAACCTCAGATGCAATTTTTTTTCCATCTATTAATGATTTTATGACCATAAATACAGAGTCGAACAATATACTAGGATGACTTAGAAAATAATATATGTCGCAATTAGTGTAATGGTTATAGCGGTAAGAAAGAGAACCGTGATCTTGGAGAGACTGTCTGCATTTTACTTCACCCCAATTCAATTGGAAAAGGCATGAATGTAACCGTCCTCTTTCCAGCTGTGGGTAAATTGTAGGGCGTTGGTTGTTTGTTTGGGTTTTATGGCACATCAACCGTTGTAGGTTATCGAAAGCCAAATCCACTTTTATACAAAAAATCATTTCTATTTTAAACAATTCAGTTTAGCATGAGTACACAGTTTAATTATCAAAAACATATCTATTTCAAGCTATTCAATTCATTCAAACAGTTCTAATTCAGCTAATTCAGTTTAGTATCGTATAGATTTTGTTTACACGCAGTTAAATGTCAAAGACAGTTCTATTTTATTTTGTTTAGCATAAGTACGCAGTTTAAATCTAAGTACACAGTTTGTCAAAGAACATTTTTATTTCAAGCTATTCAGTTTAGTCTAACAGTTCTAATTCAAACAATTCAGTTTATCATAAGTACGCAGTTTACTCCTATTTAACCCATCGATAGAGCCCTATCAGGTGGTACCATTCCGGGCTAGAGTGGACCTGGAAGCAATGGCAATAAAGGGGTACTCCACAATACCCAAAGCCCCGGCATCACTGGACCCTCACCATGAGATTGTTTAGTGTCATACCCAGGACACTTGTTGTGGGGGGCGGTCTTACCCCTCTGCAAAGTTGTAGTTGATGTATTCTACAGCCCCAGCCGACTGGGCAATTGTAGGATTGATAAGACAACCATTCTGGGAGAAACTTTACTCCCCCATAAAGTGACCTTGTGTCACATTCTGCTCGTGCTGAAGAGGTTGGCTGGATACCTAGGCGAGTATGATATGGTTATTTTTTTAATGCCCTTGGCTTTTCTACAAAAAGAAACCCGAGAGAAGAAAAGATTATATTAAAATCAAAGTTTATGCAATTACCAATAATTAATTGTGACAGCAGAATACACCAACTGCATCACTGCAGAGGGTAAGACTCCTCCAACGAGAATCCTGGATATCACACTAAAAAATCTGACGGTGAGGCTCTAGTAATGTTGGAGCTTTAGAGAATGTGAATTACTCCTTCATTACCATCACTACCAGGTCCACTATTGCCCGGAATGGTAGCACCCTGTTGCGTCCTCTCTTGGGTCAAATAAAACTGTTTGACGTTTGAACTGTGTACTTATGCGAAACTGAATTGTTTGAAATTTAATTGTTTGATTACTTTATCATCTGTGAATAAATGGCCGATGGTTAATGGAATTGTTAGTGATACATAGAAATACTTGAAAGAATTAAACTGTGTGCAAACAAATCATAGTAAATAGAATTATTTGCATTAGATAGAAATAAATGTGTTCAGAAATGAGTTCAGACTCATTTAAGAATGCAATTTACAAAATGTGTTTGGGAATGATATATTTAATATATATTTATAAAATGGATTTGGCATTAAATAATCTACAGAGGTTGATATGCCATGAAACTAAATCAAACCAAAAAATATCAAAAACAAGGCATAAAAGAGAATCGACCAAAGCAGTGAAATTTATCTGAAGCATTTAAATCCAGGACAAAACAGGAGGCAAATATCAAGTCAATATAAATTCACTAACTTAGAAATAGACATACTAACTATTTCTGAGTAAATAATTATGTTGCAATAATATAATTATAACCAAGTAGGCTAACCATCTAAACAACCATCCAGTCCCTGGGGCCTTGGATAAGCTAACATCACTTTTTGTAGAAGTGGAAGTCTTCCTCAATAAGACAGTATCCTGAGTTTGACACTAAACATTGTCAGATGGAAAATCTGGAGTACTATTTCATTGCTATTACTACTAGGTCCCCTCTGGCCAGAAATGTTAGTGCCTATTAGGATACAATGTATGGATAAAATAGATATGTTAGAAAATTATTTGAATTGGATAGAAATACTTGATACCATATCATTATGAGAAGATAGATGATTATTATGGACAAATAATCAAAAGTGCAATTATAAATAATTGCAATTAAACGTTGAAAATATGAACAATTAATATCCAACCTTTAGCAATAAATCATGTTTCTATTTTAATTAACACATGAATGGTTGATATGCCATTTAAAAATATAGCCATTTCAGCAAACTTGTCATTTTGCCCAGTCGGCTGGGACTGTAGAATACACCGACTGCTCTCTGCAGATAGTTAAGCCCCACCCCCACCCCAATGTGTGTCCTGGATTTGAAACTAAACAATCTGATGGTGAGGTTCCAGCAATATTGGAGCTTTGAGAAATGCGGAGTACTCCTTCATTGCCATCGCTCCCAGGTCCACTCTGGCCCGGAGTGGTAGCACCTGATAGGGCCCTATCTATAGGTTAAATAGAACTAACAGCATACTTATGCTAAATTGAATTCTTTGAGTAAACGGAATAACTTGAAATAGAAATGTTTTTGACAATTAAACCGTACTTACATTTAAAATGCGTGCTTATGCTTAACTGAATTATTTGGAATAGAATTGTTTTTTGACATTAAACCTGTATTTACACTTAATTGAATTGTTACATATAACTGCTTGAATAGTTTGAAATAGAAATGTTTTTGACAATTAAACTGTTTACTTATGCTATACTGAATTGTTTTAAATAGAACAGATTATTTACATAAAAATGAATTTGGCGCCACAAAACCCAACAAACCAAACCAAACCAAACTTCTTATGGGTAAATAAAAGTAAATATCACTTTATAGAAGATAAAAGAAAAGTCAAAGGAAATATTAGAAAGAGAGTTAAAGGAAGAAATGTAATTTCACCAAAAAAACTTGCATTCTAAAGAATGAAAGTTTTGTAAAAATAAATCATTGAAATGTACATGTGAAGTAATTTCAGTTGCTTTCTTAACGGAAAGTTTACACTTAATCTTTTTTTAACGCAGAGAACACTAGAAGAAACACCATGACGTAACTTCACGCCATATTATAAGATGCGTTGCATGAGTACTTTATAAGTGCTTCGAATAATGAACAATTCATTTGAATATGGGCATCCAATTCTAACTTGGTAAATTCAGCCTCAGTTACGATAGATACTCATAGAACACACCTTATATATATATATATATATATATATATATATATATATATATATATATATATATATATAATGAATATGCGTAAGTTAGTGATAATTTTCAGACAGTAAATTCAAACTGCAGTGAGAAAAAACTCTCAAGAGGTTTTTGAAAGAATATCTTGCTTTTATTTGCAACTAAAGCGAATAAAATATTTTTTTCCTTCAAATGTGACCAAAATATCCAGACACCAATTCTTTTCTCTGCATTTCCTTCTTTAATCAGACCACATCGGCGTGAAATACATTTCCATACGACCTTTAAAAAAAAGTGTCAAGAATTATATGCTAACAATGTTTGACAGAAGGTCATAAATACAACTTTTTTTCCTGGAAGGTAGCCGGGAGGAAATGAAACAACAAAATAAAAATATTTAAAAAAAGGACACTGCATTTTTCTGGTTCATATGAATAAAAAGTGGAAACTATTGTTATTTAGTTAAGTTTACTTGGTCAGATCCACCGGCCTTTTTTTTTTATTTACCGTCCCTGTTGTTATTAAGACTCTTCTAAATACTGAACATCCTCATCGCTGCTTAACTTTTCGTGATTTTGAGAAAGACAGGGCTTTCAAGATGACCATACTGCAGGATCAGTGAATTGTATTTTTATTATTTTATTCAGACGAACAGTTAAAGAACATTTTTTGAATTCTCTAAAATATCCGTCAGAGTGTTGTAATGACACTTTCAAATTTAAAAGGTATAACATAAAAAAAGAAATTCAGTTACTCTTACGATGGTCCAATTTTTGGGAATTATTTTCTTTGCAAAGATTCAACGCTACCAGATCAAAAGAATGTGAAGAAAATATCAAAAGTTGTTGTTGACCAATCTTTTTTTTTTTTCTGAAAGATAATCTATGTATAAGGAATATCTGGATATTATTAAATTGTATATGAAAAGTAAGTGAAAGTAAAGTTGGCGACCTTCATCGAGGGTAACCCGAAGGCTCCCTTTTAGATAGCAACTACACCAAGGTGTAGGGGGGGGCACTAATCCTTTCCCTGGATTGCTCCACTTCACCCTTGATCCCTACCTTATACTGGTACTATTTACCAACCCCTCCGCTCGGGCAGGATATGACACAAGGTCAATTTTTAAGCGGAGTTTAAGAGGTTTGAATTCAGAGTTTTCCTTCTCCTAGACTAGTTGCCTCACCAAGGCTGAAGAACCTAGTCTGCCCTACTATTTACCCATAGCTGGAGGGAGAATAATTGGATTCATACCTTTCCCAAGGGTATTAGTGCTATGTGAAATGCAATCAGTATCATTCAGGATTTGAACTTTTATCGCCGTGTTCATTTCCTACGGCGATAACGACTACACCACGGACACCCTACCTTATACTGGTGAGTGTTAATCAAGGAGGCATCAAGAAAAATTTTTTGAGTCTTTGGTATGATTCGCCCGAGGATTGAACCCAGGTCTCCCGGGCCATTGGGGAATACTCTAACCATCATGCCAACTGTTCTAATAAGGCTATATTATCCTTCATGATGAACTGAATAGCCTGACTAAAGCATTTGTAGTGACAACATTCCTGTATTATTACCTGGCTAAGAACTTTTATATACTTGTTTTTATACGTCGAGTATGAAATGAAAGAAGAATTGTTTCACACGCGAGACAACATTTTTGAGTTTGACAAAAATATTCCTGGCTAATTCACACTCACACTTTCTCTGTGTATTGACAGATCAACCATCGTATTTTTCTAAAAATAATGATTGTTAATTAATTCTTGACGACAGACATTTGATGTATTTCAAATTTATCTTTGTTTAGACAAGTACAATTTATATCATAGCCGCTAACAAAAGAAGAAATAAATCCTTAAAAATAGTTACAACGAAAGATTTATGGTCAGATATAAGTTTCGTTTCATTAGTAATGTTTTTAAGATTATCTTAGAAAATGTTCTGATTGTAAAATACTGTATGCTGGGAAAATGTAAGAAGAAGAAAGGATTTTGCTTTGGGAAATTTGATTTTTCACTGTTTATTTGGATGCTTGAGACATCTGACTTGAAATGGACTTTTAACGAGGTAAACTCAATATGATAAAGATATGTTATCATTCTGTGAAGAAATAATCCACGTTCATCTTTTGGAAGAGCGAATGCTCCTTCTGTAGAGGTGAGTTTGCCTGTACAGAAAGAAAGTTAGAAGGGGAGCTGGGTTTTTTTTTAATTCTAGAATATTTTATGACCTTTCTGTTTTCTCAAAACTTAGCTTAGATTAATTGATTTGAGTCATTTTTCTAACTCTGGTACGGATTCATCTCTATTCTTTTGCTCTTTCTTCACCTCTACCACTGTGTTTCTTGGTGCGTGTTGAAGTTAACCACCCATAAAGATATAAGGATATCCCACAACCTATTTAGCTGTACTCTCTGTATTTATATAATCACCTTTTTGACCCAGCACAATCGGCTGGGATTTTAGAATACTACTACATCTCAGCAGATGGGTAAGACTCCGTTAAGAGACTCACAAATATAGAATATCCCATCATTGTCATTATTCCAAGATCTAATCTGTCTTGGAGTGGTACTAACAAGTTGGGTCCCATTTATGGGTCAAATACATATGTTTAACCATTTGACTGCGAGAAAACAAATGATTAAAAACAAATTGAATTATTTGTATTATAAAGGAATACTTGAAACCATTTCAAGTTAAAAAGAAAAATTAGCGACTGTAGTCAAGGGCGACCAAAAGGCTCCCTTTTCGATAGCTACTACACCGAGGTGTAGGGGAGGGCGTTACTTCTTTCCTTGGATTGCTTCACTTTACCCTTGATACGTACCTTATATTGCTGAGTTTTAAGCAAGAAGATCTGTGATTGAACCTCGGTCCTCTAGACCATTGGCGAACACTCTACCCACTCCACTGGAATCGGGTATGTTGCTGCCCCCGACATGACAGGCAGAAGGATTTGACGCGACCCAATGGAAAAGCATTTTAGAAATACAACAGAGAACCGGGAAAAATATGGTCTGTGTTTGCTTCTTTTTTTTCACAAGGATATGTTACTTCTTTTTGCGAGCAAACGCGGTCGTTTCAGTTTCCATTCACTTTTTCCTTCTCCCACCGACTACATAATCGTGGTAATAGTAAATAAACCATTGGGTTGTTAAACAGAGTTTCTTGCATTCGTCAACTTTTACCACGGTGGGGTGTAAATTCTATTTGGTACTGCAACGTTACATCATTGGTTTAGTGGGTGGAGTGTTCGCCAATGGTTCGGAAGACCGAGGTTCAATCACAGATCGCGTCATACCGAAGACTTTAAAAATGGTACTTGATACCTTCTTGCTTATAACTCAGCAATATAAGGTACGTATCAAGGGTAAAGTGAAGCAATACAGGGAAAGAAGTAGCACCCTTTACTACACATTTGTGTAGTAGCTATAGAAAAGGGAGCCTTCTAGTCACCCTCGACTAAAGGGAGACAACTTTACATTACTTACACCCATCGAAGAAGGTTTCGAACCCTCAGGTTTTTTTCTAGTTATTTTCAATTACCATGAGTGCTTTGGCCTGGCTATTCGGAAAATTGTCTACTTTAATTATCTATTTATTAATTCATTCATTCAATTTCAGTTTTCTATGAGCCGTTCAAATACGTTACAAATAGAACTAGTAAAGGTAGATAACAATACTCGAAACTATTGAACTGAGTGCAAACAAATAAGCTCTAACTCGTTTAAAAATGTTTCGTATGAACTATTCACTTTAAAAATATATATATAATCAGGATTTTGCATTTAAAAAAATACTCATGGGATGATATATCACCAAACAAAAAAATTTAAAAAAACAAAACAAAGCAATACAAACACAAAAACAAAGCAAACCCACTTTGACCTTTGCCAACTCGGTTGGGGCTGTAGAATACACCGACTGCACCTCTGCAGAGGGATAAGACTTTCGTAACGAGTGTCTTGACACTAAACAATCTGATGGTGAGGCTCCACTAATAATGCGGAGTACCCCTTTATTGCCATCGCTCCCAGGTCCACCCTGGTCTGGAGTGGTGGCTCCTGATAGCGCCCTATCTATAGGTTAAATAGAACTAACGGCATACTTATGCTAAACTTTAATATTATAATAGCTTGAAATAGAAATGTTTTTGACAATTAAACCGTACTTACATTTAAACTGCGTGCCTATGCTAAACTGAATTATTTAAAATAGAACATATTTCTTTAGATTGAAACTCTATTTACACTAAACTAAATTGTTTAATATAAAACTGTTTTGACAATTAACAGTGTGTAAAAAATATGTACTTTTACTAAACTGAATTAGCTGAATTAGAACTGCTTGAGTAAACTGAATAGCTTGAAATAGAAATGTTTTTAACAAACTGTACTTACATTTAACCAGTGTGCTTACGCTAAACTGAATTGTCTGAAATAGAACTAATTATTTACATAAAATGGATTTGGCGTTATATAACCTACAAAGGTTGATATGCCATAAAACCCAACCAACCACTTAGACCTGTTTATCGTCATAAGAAACATAAATATTTTTTCAACTTCCTTACGTCAAAATGTCTGTAACGAGTGAATTTGCTGAAAGTTAATGCAATATTGAACCTAATAGCATATACATTACAATAGCAAGTAGATCAAAATCCGTGCTTAAAAGGTTGTCAATTAGTAATTTCCCAAACATAGTTATATAACAAGCAAATTTTATTTTTTAGTATTTCATTGCTGTTAACAGTTAGGAAAATATTGCTATTACGTTTTATGATTTTAATGATAAAATTCGAAAATTTGGAACATTCTAAAGTACTGAATTCCCTATGTTATCGTTTTGATATGAACCTGGCAAATGATCTCATCCATTTTTCTTGCTACTGGTATCATAAATTCTTCTGGCAACTGATCTCATACATTTTTCTGGTTACTGGTATCATAAATTCTTCTGGCAACTGATCTCATATATTTTTCTGACTACTGGTATCATAAATTCTTCTGGCAACTGATCTCATATATTTTTCTGGCTACTGGTATCATAAATTCTTCTGGCTATTGATCTCATACATTTTCTGGCTACTGGTATCCTAAATTCTTCTGGCTACTGATCTCATACATTTTACTGGCTACTGGTATCCTAAATTCTTCTGGCAACTGATCTCATACATTTTTCTGGCTACTGGTGTCCTAAATTCTTCTGGCAACTGACCTCATAAATTTTTCTGGCTACTGGTATCCTAAATTCTTCTGGCAACTGATCTCATACATTTTTCTGGCTATTGGTATCCTAAATTCTTCTGGCAACTGAACTCATACATTTTTCTGGCTACTGGTATCCTAAATTCTTCTAGCTACTAATCTCATACATTTTTCTGGCTACTGGTATCATAAATTCTTCTGGCTACTGATCTCATACATTTTTCTGGCTACTGGTATCCTAAATTCTTCTGGCAACTGATCTCATACATTTTTCTGGCTACTGGTATCATAAATTCTTCTGGCAACTGATCTCATACATTTTTCTGGTTACTGGTATCATAAATTCTTCTGGCAACTGATCTCATATATTTTTCTGGCTAGTGGTATCATAAATTCTTCTGGCAACTGATCTCATATATTTTTCTGGCTACTGGTATCATAAATTCTTCTGGCTATTGATCTCATACATTTTCTGGCTACTGTTATCATAAATTCTTCTGGGAACTGATCTCATACATTTTTCTGGCTACTGGTATCCTAAATTCTTCTGGCTACTGATCTCATACATTTTTCTGGCTACTGATATCATACATTTTTCTGGCTACTGTTATCATAAATTCTTCTGGCAACTGACCAAATAAATTTTTCTGGCTACTGGTATCATAAATTCTTCTGGCAACTGATCTCATACATTTTTCTGGCTACTGGTATCCTAAATTCTTCTGGCAACTGATCTCATACATTTTTCTGGCTACTGGTATCATAAATTCTTCTGGCAACTGATCTCATACATTTTTCTGGCTACTGGTATCATAAATTCTTCTGGCAACTGATCTCATACATTTTTCTGGTTACTGGTATCCTAAATTCTTCTGGCAACTGATCTCATATATTTCTCTGGCTACTGGTATCATATATTCTTCTGGCAACTGATCTCATACATTTTTCTGGCTACTGGTATCATATATTCTTCTGGCAACTGATCTCATACATTTTTCTGGTTACTGGTATCATAAATTCTTCTGGCAACTGATCTCATACATTTTTCTGGTTACTGGTATCATAAATTCTTCTGGCAACTGATCTCATACATTTTTCTGGTTACTGGTATCATAAATTCTTCTGGCAACTGATCTCATATATTTTTCTGGCTACTGGTATCATAAATTTTTCTGGCAACTGATCTCATATATTTTTCTGGCTACTGGTATCCTAAATTCTTCTGGCTATTGATCTCATACATTTTCTGGCTACTGTTATCATAAATTTTTCTGGCAACTGATCTCATACATTTTTCTGGCTACTGGTATCATAAATTCTTCTGGCAACTGATCTCATACATTTTTCTGGCTACTGGTATCCTAAATTCTTCTTGCTACTGATCTCATGCATTTTTCTGGCTACTGGTATCATAAATTCTTCTGGCAACTGATCTCATACATTTTTCTGGTTACTGGTATCATAAATTCTTCTGGCAACTGATCTCATATATTTTTCTGGCTACTGGTATCATATATTCTTCTGACAACTGATCTCATATATTTTTCTGGCTACTGGTATCATATATTCTTCTGGCAACTGATCTCATACATTTTTCTGGCTACTGGTATCATAAATTCTTCTGGCAACTGATCTCATACATTTTTCTGGTTACTGGTATCATAAATTCTTCTGGCAACTGATCTCATATATTTTTCTGGCTACTGGTATCATATATTCTTCTGACAACTGATCTCATATATTTTTCTGGCTACTGGTATCATATATTCTTCTGGCAACTGATCTCATACATTTTTCTGGCTACTGGTATCATAAATTCTTCTGGCAACTGATCTCATACATTTTTCTGGTTACTGGTATCATAAATTCTTCTGGCAACTGATCTCATATATTTTTCTGGCTACTAGTATCATAAATTCTTCTGGCATCTGATCTCATATATTTTTCTGGCTACTGGTATCCTAATCTCTTCTGGCAACTGACCTCATATATTTTTCTGGCTACTGGTATCATATATTCTTCTGGCAACTGATCTCATAAGTTTTTCTTGCTACTGGTATCCTAAATTCTTCTGGCAACTGATCTCATACATTTTTCTGGCTACTGGTATCCTAAATTCTTCTTGCTACTGATCTCATACATTTTTCTGGCTACTGGTATCATAAATTCTTCTGGCAACTGATCTCATACTTTTTTCTGGTTACTGGTATCATAAATTCTTCTGGCAACTGATCTCATATATTTTTTTGGCTACTGGTATCATATATTCTTCTGACAACTGATCTCATATATTTTTCTGTCTACTGGTATCCTAAATTCTTCTGGCTACTGATCTCATACATTTTTCTGGCTACTGATATCATACATTTTTCTGGCTACTGTTATCATAAATTCTTCTGGCAACTGACCAAATAAATTTTTCTGGCTACTGGTATCATAAATTCTTCTGGCAACTGATCTCATACATTTTTCTGGCTACTGGTATCCTAAATTCTTCTGGCAACTGATCTCATACATTTTTCTGGCTACTGGTATCATAAATTCTTCTGGCAACTGATCTCATACATTTTTCTGGCTACTGGTATCATAAATTCTTCTGGCAACTGATCTCATACATTTTTCTGGTTACTAGTATCATAAATTCTTCTGGCAACTGATCTCATACATTTTTCTGGTTACTGGTATCATAAATTCTTCTGGCAACTGATCTCATATATTTTTCTGGCTACTGGTATCATATATTCTTCTGACAACTGATCTCATATATTTTTCTGGCTACTGGTATCATATATTCTTCTGGCAACTGATCTCATACATTTTTCTGGCTACTGGTATCATAAATTCTTCTGGCAACTGATCTCATACATTTTTCTGGTTACTGGTATCATAAATTCTTCTGGCAACTGATCTCATATATTTTTCTGGCTACTGGTATCATATATTCTTCTGACAACTGATCTCATATATTTTTCTGGCTACTGGTATCATATATTCTTCTGGCAACTGATCTCATACATTTTTCTAGCTACTGGTATCATAAATTCTTCTGGCAACTGATCTCATACATTTTTCTGGTTACTGGTATCATAAATTCTTCTGGCAACTGATCTCATATATTTTTCTTGCTACTAGTATCATAAATTCATCTGGCAACTGATCTCATATATTTTTCTGGCTACTGGTATCCTAAATTCTTCTGGCAACTGACCTCATATATTTTTCTGGCTACTGGTATCATATATTCTTCTGGCAACTGATCTCATACATTTTTCTGGCTACTGGTATCATATATTCTTCTGGCAACTGATCTCATACATTTTTCTGGCTACTGGTATCCTAAATTCTTCTGGCAACTGATCTTATACATTTTTCTGGCTACTGGTATCCTAAATTCTTCTTGCTACTGATCTCATACATTTTTCTGGCTACTGGTATCATAAATTCTTCTGGCAACTGATCTCATACTTTTTGCTGGTTACTGGTATCATAAATTCTTCTGGCAACTGATCTCATATATTTTTCTGGTTACTGGTATCATATATTCTTCTGACAACTGATCTCATATATTTTTCTGGCTACTGGTATCATAAATTCTTCTGGCAACTGATCTAATACATTTTTCTGGTTACTGGTATCATAAATTCTTCTGGCAACTGATCTCATATATTTTTCTGGCTACTGGTATCATAAATTCTTCTGGCAACTGATCTCATATATTTTTCTGGCTACTGTTATCATAAATTCTTCTGGCAACTGATCTCATACATTTTTCTGGCTACTGGTATCCTAAATTCTTCTGGCAACTGATCTCATACATTTTTCTGGCTACTGGTATCCTAAATTCTTCTGGCTACTGATCTCATACATTTTTCTGGCTACTGATATCATACATTTTTCTGGCTACTGTTATCATAAATTCTTCTGGCAACTGACCTCATAAATTTTTCTGGCTACTGGTATCATAAATTCTTCTGGCAACTGATCTCATACATTTTTCTGGCTACTGGTATCATAAATTTTTCTGGCAACTGATCTCATACATTCTTCTGGCTACTGGTATCCTAAATTCTTCTGGCTAATGATCTCATACATTTTTCTGGCTACTGATATCATACATTTTTCTGGATACTGTTATCATAAATTCTTCTGGCAACTGACCTCATAAATTTTTCTGGCTACTGGTATCATAAATTCTTCTGGCAACTGATCTCATACATTTTTCTGGCTACTGGTATCATAAATTCTTCTGGCAACTGATCTCATATATTTTTTCTTGCAACTGATCTCATACATTTTTCTGGTTACTTGTATCATAAATTCTTCTGGCAACTGATCTCATATATTTTTCTGGCTACTGGTATCATAAATTCTTCTGGCTACTGATCTCATACACTTTTCTGGCTACAGGTATCATAAATTCTTCTGGCAACTGATCTCATACATTTTTCTGGTTACTGGTATCATAAATTCTTCCGGCAACTGATCTCATATATTTTTCTGGCTAGTGGTATTATATATTCTTCTGGCAACTGATCTCATATATTTTTCTGGCTACTGGTATCCTAAATTCTTCTGGCTACTGATCTCATACATTTTTCTGGCTACTGGTATCCGGAATTCTTCTGGCAACTGATCTCATATATTTTTCTGGCTACTGGTATCATAAATTCTTCTGGCAACTGATCTCATACATTTTTCTAGCTACTGGTATCCTAAATTCTTCTGGCAACTGACCTCATAAATTTTTCTGGCTACTGGTATCATAAATTCTTCTGGCAACTGATCTCATACATTTTTCTGGCTACTGGTATCCTAAATTCTTCTGGCAACTGATCTCATACATTTTTCTGGTTACTGGTATCATAAATTCTTCTGGCAACTGAACTCATATTTTTCTGGCTACTGGTATCATAAATTCTTCTGGCAACTGATCTCATACATTTTTCTGGCTACTGGTATCCTAAATTCTTCTGGGTATTGATCTCATACATTGTCTGGCTACTGGTATCCGAAATTCTTCTGGCAACTGATCTCATACATTTTTCTGGCTACTGGTATCCGAAATTCTTCTGGCAACTGATCTCATACATTTTTCTGGCTACTGGTATCCTAAATTCTTCTGGCTACTGATCTCATACATTTTTCTGGCTACTGATATCATACATTTTTCTGGCTACTGTTATCATAAATTCTTCTGGCAACTGACCTCATAAATTTTTCTGGCTACTGGTATCATAAATTCTTCTGGCAACTGATCTCATACATTTTTCTGGGTACTGGTATCCTAAATTCTTCTGGCAACTGATCTCATACATTTTTCTGGCTACTGGTAACATAAATTCTTCTGGCAACTGATCTCATACATATTTCTGGCTACTGGTATCATAAATTCTTCTGGCAACTGATCTCATACAATTTTCTGGCTACTGGTATCATAAATTCTTCTGGCAACTGATCTCATACATTTTTCTGGCTACTGGTATCATAAATTCTTCTGGCAACTGATCTCATACATTTTTCTGGGTACTGGTATCCTAAATTCTTCTGGCAACTGATCTCATACATTTTTCTGGTTACTGGTATCATAAATTCTTCTGGCAACTGATCTCATACATTTTTCTGGGTACTGGTATCCTAAATTCTTCTGGCAACTGATCTCATACATTTTTCTGGTTACTGGTATCATAAATTCTTCTGGCAACTGAACTCATATTTTTCTGGTTACTGGTATCATAAATTCTTCTGGCAACTGATCTCATACATTTTTCTGGCTACTGGTATCCTAAATTCTTCTGGGTATTGATCTCATACATTTTCTGGCTACTGGTATCCGAAATTCTTCTGGCAACTGATCTCATACATTTTTCTCGCTACTGGTATCCGAAATTCTTCTGGCAACTGATCTCATACATTTTTCTGGCTACTGGTATCCTAAATTCTTCTGGCTACTGATCTCATACATTTTTCTGGCTACTGTTATCATAAATTCTTCTGGCAACTGACCTCATAAATTTTTCTGGCTACTGGTATCATAAATTCTTCTGGCAACTGATCTCATACATTTTTCTGGCTACTGGTATCCTAAATTCTTCTGGCAACTGATCTCCTACATTTTTCTGGCTACTGGTATCATAAATTCTTCTGGCAACTGATCTCATACATTTTCCTGGCTACTGGTATCATAAATTCTTCTGGCAACTGATCTCATACATTTTTCTGGCTACTGGTATCATAAGTTTTTCTGGCAACTGATCTCATACATTTTTCTGTCTATTGGTATCATAAATTCTTCTGGCAACTGATCTCATACAATTTTCTGGCTACTGGTATCATAAATTCTTCTGGCAACTGATCTCATACATTTTTCTGGCTACTGGTATCATAAATTCTTCTGGCAACTGATCTCATACATTTTTCTGGGTACTGGTATCCTAAATTCTTCTGGCAACTGATCTCATACATTTTTCTGGCTAGTGGTATCCCAGATTCTTCTGGCTACTGATCTCATACATTTTTCTGGCTACTGGTATCCTAAATTCTTCTGGCTACTGATCTCATACATTTTTCTGGCTACTGTTATCATAAATTCTTCTGGCAACTGATCTCATACATTTTTCTGGCTACTGGTATCATAAATTCTTCTGGCAACTGATCTCATACATTTTTCTGGCTACTGGTATCCTAAATTCTTCTGGCTACTGATCTCATACATTTTTCTGGCTACTGATATCCTAAATTCTTCTGGCTACTGATCTCATACATTTTTCTGGCTACTGATATCATACATTTTTCTGGCTACTGTTATCATAAATTCTTCTGGCAACTGACCTCATAAATTTTTCTGGCTACTGGTATCATAAATTCTTCTGGCATCTGATCTCATACATTTTTCTGGCTACTGGTATCATAAATTTTTCTGGCAACTGATCTCATACATTCTTCTGGCAACTGGTATCCTAAATTCTTCTGGCTAATGATCTCATACATTTTTCTGGCTACTGATATCATACATTTTTCTGGCTACTGTTATCATAAATTCTCCTGGCAACTGACCTCATAAATTTTTCTGGCTACTGGTATCATAAATTCTTCTGGCAACTGATCTCATACATTTTTCTGGCTACTGGTATCATAAATTCTTCTGGCAACTGATCTCATACATTTTTCTGGCTACTAGTATCCTAAATTCTTCTGGCAACTGATCTCATACATTTTTCTGGTTACTGGTATCATAAATTCTTCTGGCAACTGAACTCATATATTTTTCTGGCTACTGGTATCCTAAATTCTTCTGGCAACTGATCTCATACATTTTTCTGGCTACTGGTATCCTAAATTCTTCTGGCAACTGATCTCATACATTTTTCTGGCTACTGGTAACATAAATTCTTCTGGCAACTGATCTCATACATATTTCTGGCTACTGGTATCATAAATTCTTCTGGCAACTGATCTCATACAATTTTCTGGCTACTGGTATCATAAATTCTTCTGGCAACTGATCTCATACATTTTTCTGGCTACTGGTATCATAAATTCTTCTGGCAACTGATCTCATACATTTTTCTGGGTACTGGTATCCTAAATTCTTCTGGCAACTGATCTCATACATTTTTCTGGTTACTGGTATCATAAATTCTTCTGGCAACTGATCTCATACATTTTTCTGGGTACTGGTATCCTAAATTCTTCTGGCAACTGATCTCATACATTTTTCTGGTTACTGGTATCATAAATTCTTCTGGCAACTGAACTCATATTTTTCTGGTTACTGGTATCATAAATTCTTCTGGCAACTGATCTCATACATTTTTCTGGCTACTGGTATCCTAAATTCTTCTGGGTATTGATCTCATACATTTTCTGGCTACTGGTATCCGAAATTCTTCTGGCAACTGATCTCATACATTTTTCTCGCTACTGGTATCCGAAATTCTTCTGGCAACTGATCTCATACATTTTTCTGGCTACTGGTATCCTAAATTCTTCTGGCTACTGATCTCATACATTTTTCTGGCTACTGTTATCATAAATTCTTCTGGCAACTGACCTCATAAATTTTTCTGGCTACTGGTATCATAAATTCTTCTGGCAACTGATCTCATACATTTTTCTGGCTACTGGTATCCTAAATTCTTCTGGCAACTGATCTCCTACATTTTTCTGGCTACTGGTATCATAAATTCTTCTGGCAACTGATCTCATACATTTTCCTGGCTACTGGTATCATAAATTCTTCTGGCAACTGATCTCATACATTTTTCTGGCTACTGGTATCATAAGTTTTTCTGGCAACTGATCTCATACATTTTTCTGTCTATTGGTATCATAAATTCTTCTGGCAACTGATCTCATACAATTTTCTGGCTACTGGTATCATAAATTCTTCTGGCAACTGATCTCATACATTTTTCTGGCTACTGGTATCATAAATTCTTCTGGCAACTGATCTCATACATTTTTCTGGGTACTGGTATCCTAAATTCTTCTGGCAACTGATCTCATACATTTTTCTGGCTAGTGGTATCCCAGATTCTTCTGGCTACTGATCTCATACATTTTTCTGGCTACTGGTATCCTAAATTCTTCTGGCTACTGATCTCATACATTTTTCTGGCTACTGTTATCATAAATTCTTCTGGCAACTGATCTCATACATTTTTCTGGCTACTGGTATCATAAATTCTTCTGGCAACTGATCTCATACATTTTTCTGGCTACTGGTATCCTAAATTCTTCTGGCTACTGATCTCATACATTTTTCTGGCTACTGATATCCTAAATTCTTCTGGCTACTGATCTCATACATTTTTCTGGCTACTGATATCATACATTTTTCTGGCTACTGTTATCATAAATTCTTCTGGCAACTGACCTCATAAATTTTTCTGGCTACTGGTATCATAAATTCTTCTGGCATCTGATCTCATACATTTTTCTGGCTACTGGTATCATAAATTTTTCTGGCAACTGATCTCATACATTCTTCTGGCAACTGGTATCCTAAATTCTTCTGGCTAATGATCTCATACATTTTTCTGGCTACTGATATCATACATTTTTCTGGCTACTGTTATCATAAATTCTCCTGGCAACTGACCTCATAAATTTTTCTGGCTACTGGTATCATAAATTCTTCTGGCAACTGATCTCATACATTTTTCTGGCTACTGGTATCATAAATTCTTCTGGCAACTGATCTCATACATTTTTCTGGCTACTAGTATCCTAAATTCTTCTGGCAACTGATCTCATACATTTTTCTGGTTACTGGTATCATAAATTCTTCTGGCAACTGAACTCATATATTTTTCTGGCTACTGGTATCCTAAATTCTTCTGGCAACTGATCTCATACATTTTTCTGGCTACTGGTATCCGAAATTCTTCTGGGTATTGATCTCATACATTTTCTGGCTACTGGTATCCGAAATTCTTCTGGCAACTGATCTCATACATTTTTCTGGCTACTGGTATCCGAAATTCTTCTGGCAACTGATCTCATACATTTTTCTGGCTACTGGTATCCTAAATTCTTCTGGCTACTGATCTCATACATTTTTCTGGCTACTGATATCATACATTTTTCTGGCTACTGTTATCATAAATTCTTCTGGCAACTGACCTCATAAATTTTTCTGGCTACTGGTATCATAAATTCTTCTGGCAACTGATCTCATACATTTTTCTGGCTACTGGTATCATAAATTCTTCTGGCAACTGATCTCATACATTTTCCTGGCTACTGGTATCATAAATTCTTCTGGCAACTGATCTCATACATTTTTCTGGCTACTGGTATCATAAATTTTTCTTGCAACTGATCTCATACATTTTTCTGGGTACTGGTATCCTAAATTCTTCTGGCAACTGATCTCATACATTTTTCTGGCTACTGGTAACATAAATTCTTCTGGCAATTGATCTCATACATTTTCCTGGGTACTGGTATCCTAAATTCTTCTGGCAACTGATCTCATACAATTTTCTGGCTACTGGTATCATAAATTCTTCTGGCAACTGATCTCATACATTTTTCTGGATACTGGTATCATAAATTCTTCTGGCAACTGATCTCATACATTTTTCTGGGTACTGGTATCCTAAATTCTTCTGGCAACTGATCTCATACATATTTCTGGCTACTGGTATCATAAATTCTTCTGGCAACTGATCTCATACATTTTTCTGACCACTGGTATCATAAATTCTTCTGGCAACTGATCTCATACATTTTTCTGGCTACTGGTATCCTAAATTCTTCTGGCTACTGATCTCATACATTTTTCTGGCTACTGGTATCATAAATTCTTCTCGCTACTGATCTCATACTTTTTTCTGGCTACTGGTATCATTAATTCTTCTGGCTACTGATCTCATACATTTTTCTGGCAACTGATCTCATATATTTTCCTGGATACTGATCACATATATTTTTCTGGCTACTGGTATCATAAATTCTTCTGGCTACTGATCTCATACATTTTTCTGGCAACTGATCTCATATATTTTTCTGGCTACTGATCTCATACATTTTTCTGGGTACTGGTATCCTAAATTCTTCTGGCAACTGATCTCATACATTTTTCTGGCTACTGGTAACATAAATTCTTCTGGCAATTGATCTCATACATTTTTCTGGGTACTGGTATCCTAAATTCTTCTGGCAACTGATCTCATACATTTTTCTGGATACTGGTATCATAAATTCTTCTGGCAACTGATCTCATACATTTTTCTGGGTACTGGTATCCTAAATTCTTCTGGCAACTGATCTCATACATTTTTCTGTCTATTGGTATCATAAATTCTTCTGGCAACTGATCTCATACATATTTCTGGCTACTGGTAACATAAATTCTTCTGGCTACTGATCTAATACATTCTTCTGGCTACTGGTATCCTAAATTCTTCTGGCAACTGATCTCATACATATTTCTGGCTACTGGTATCATAAATTCTTCTGGCAACTGATCTCATACATTTTTCTGACCACTGGTATCATAAATTCTTCTGGCAACTGATCTCATACATTTTTCTGGCTACTGGTATCCTAAATTCTTCTGGCTACTGATCTCATACATTTTTCTGGCTACTGGTATCATAAATTCTTCTGGCTACTGATCTCATACTTTTTTCTGGCTACTGGTATCATTAATTCTTCTGGCTACTGATCTCATACATTTTTCTGGCAACTGATCTCATATATTTTCCTGGATACTGATCACATATATTTTTCTGGCTACTGGTATCATAAATTCTTCTGGCTACTGATCTCATACATTTTTCTGGCTACTGGTATCCGGAATTCTTCTGGCAACTGATCTCATATATTTTTCTGGCTACTGGTATCATAAATTCTTCTGGCAACTGATCTCATACATTTTTCTAGCTACTGGTATCCTAAATTCTTCTGGCAACTGACCTCATAAATTTTTCTGGCTACTGGTATCATAAATTCTTCTGGCAACTGATCTCATACATTTTTCTGGCTACTGGTATCCTAAATTCTTCTGGCAACTGATCTCATACATTTTTCTGGCTACTGGTATCATAAATTCTTCTGGCAACTGATCTCATACATTTTTCTGGCTACTGGTATCCTAAATTCTTCTGGGTATTGATCTCATACATTTTCTGGCTACTGGTATCCGAAATTCTTCTGGCAACTGATCTCATACATTTTTCTGGCTACTGGTATCCGAAATTCTTCTGGCAACTGATCTCATACATTTTTCTGGCTACTGGTATCCTAAATTCTTCTGGCTACTGATCTCATACATTTTTCTGGCTACTGATATCATACATTTTTCTGGCTACTGTTATCATAAATTCTTCTGGCAACTGACCTCATAAATTTTTCTGGCTACTGGTATCATAAATTCTTCTGGCAACTGATCTCATACATTTTTCTGGGTACTGGTATCATAAATTCTTCTGGCAACTGATCTCATACATTTTTCTGGCTACTGGTATCATAAATTCTTCTGGCAACTGATCTCATACATTTTCCTGGCTACTGGTATCATAAATTCTTCTGGCAACTGATCTCATACATTTTTCTGGCTACTGGTATCATAAGTTTTTCTGGCAACTGATCTCATACATTTTTCTGGGTACTGGTATCCTAAATTCTTCTGGCAACTGATCTCATACATTTTTCTGGCTACTGGTAACATAAATTCTTCTGGCAACTGATCTCATACATATTTCTGGCTACTGGTATCATAAATTCTTCTGGCAACTGATCTCATACAATTTTCTGGCTACTGGTATCATTAATTCTTCTGGCAACTGATCTCATACATTTTTCTGGCTACTGGTATCATAAATTCTTCTGGCAACTGATCTCATACATTTTTCTGGGTACTGGTATCCTAAATTCTTCTGGCAACTGATCTCATACATTTTTCTGGTTACTGGTATCATAAATTCTTCTGGCAACTGATCTCATACATTTTTCTGGGTACTGGTATCCTAAATTCTTCTGGCAACTGATCTCATACATTTTTCTGGTTACTGGTATCATAAATTCTTCTGGCAACTGAACTCATATTTTTCTGGCTACTGGTATCATAAATTCTTCTGGCAACTGATCTCATACATTTTTCTGGCTACTGGTATCCTAAATTCTTCTGGGTATTGATCTCATACATTTTCTGGCTACTGGTATCCGAAATTCTTCTGGCAACTGATCTCATACATTTTTCTCGCTACTGGTATCCGAAATTCTTCTGGCAACTGATCTCATACATTTTTCTGGCTACTGGTATCCTAAATTCTTCTGGCTACTGATCTCATACATTTTTCTGGCTACTGTTATCATAAATTCTTCTGGCAACTGACCTCATAAATTTTTCTGGCTACTGGTATCATAAATTCTTCTGGCAACTGATCTCATACATTTTTCTGGCTACTGGTATCCTAAATTCTTCTGGCAACTGATCTCCTACATTTTTCTGGCTACTGGTATCATAAATTCTTCTGGCAACTGATCTCATACATTTTCCTGGCTACTGGTATCATAAATTCTTCTGGCAACTGATCTCATACATTTTTCTGGCTACTGGTATCATAAGTTTTTCTGGCAACTGATCTCATACATTTTTCTGTCTATTGATATCATAAATTCTTCTGGCAACTGATCTCATACAATTTTCTGGCTACTGGTATCATAAATTCTTCTGGCAACTGATCTCATACATTTTTCTGGCTACTGGTATCATAAATTCTTCTGGCAACTGATCTCATACATTTTTCTGGGTACTGGTATCCTAAATTCTTCTGGCAACTGATCTCATACATTTTTCTGGCTAGTGGTATCCCAGATTCTTCTGGCTACTGATCTCATACATTTTTCTGGCTACTGGTATCCTAAATTCTTCTGGCTACTGATCTCATACATTTTTCTGGCTACTGTTATCATAAATTCTTCTGGCAACTGATCTCATACATTTTTCTGGCTACTGGTATCATAAATTCTTCTGGCAACTGATCTCATACATTTTTCTGGCTACTGGTATCCTAAATTCTTCTGGCTACTGATCTCATACATTTTTCTGGCTACTGATATCCTAAATTCTTCTGGCTACTGATCTCATACATTTTTCTGGCTACTGATATCATACATTTTTCTGGCTACTGTTATCATAAATTCTTCTGGCAACTGACCTCATAAATTTTTCTGGCTACTGGTATCATAAATTCTTCTGGCATCTGATCTCATACATTTTTCTGGCTACTGGTATCATACATTTTTCTGGCAACTGATCTCATACATTCTTCTGGCAACTGGTATCCTAAATTCTTCTGGCTAATGATCTCATACATTTTTCTGGCTACTGATATCATACATTTTTCTGGCTACTGTTATCATAAATTCTCCTGGCAACTGACCTCATAAATTTTTCTGGCTACTGGTATCATAAATTCTTCTGGCAACTGATCTCATACATTTTTCTGGCTACTGGTATCATAAATTCTTCTGGCAACTGATCTCATACATTTTTCTGGCAACTGATCTCATACATTTTTCTGGTTACTGGTATCATAAATTCTTCTGGCAACTGATCTCATATATTTTTCTGGCTACTGGTATCATAAATTCTTCTGGCTACTGATCTCATACATTTTTCTGGCTACTGGTATCATAAATTCTTCTGGCAACTGATCTCATACATTTTTCTGGTTACTGGTATCATAAATTCTTCCGGCAACTGATCTCATATATTTTTCTGGCTACTGGTATTATATATTCTTCTGGCAACTGATCTCATATATTTTTCTGGCTACTGGTATCCTAAATTCTTCTGGCTACTGATCTCATACATTTTTCTGGCTACTGGTATCCTGAATTCTTCTGGCAACTGATCTTATATATTTTTCGGGCTACTGGTATCATAAATTCTTCTGGCAACTGATCTCATACATATTTCTGGCTACTGGTATCCTAAATTCTTCTGGCAACTGACCTCATAAATTTTTCTGGCTACTGGTATCATAAATTCTTCTGGCAACTGATCTCATACATTTTTCTGGCTACTAGTATCCTAAATTCTTCTGGCAACTGATCTCATACATTTTTCTGGTTACTGGTATCATAAATTCTTCTGGCAACTGAACTCATATATTTTTCTGGCTACTGGTATCCTAAATTCTTCTGGCAACTGATCTCATACATTTTTCTGGCTACTGGTATCCTAAATTCTTCTGGGTATTGATCTCATACATTTTCTGGCTACTGGTATCCGAAATTCTTCTGGCAACTGATCTCATACATTTTTCTGGCTACTGGTATCCGAAATTCTTCTGGCAACTGATCTCATACATTTTTCTGGCTACTGGTATCCTAAATTCTTCTGGCTACTGATCTCATACATTTTTCTGGCTACTGATATCATACATTTTTCTGGCTACTGTTATCATAAATTCTTCTGGCAACTGACCTCATAAATTTTTCTGGCTACTGGTATCATAAATTCTTCTGGCAACTGATCTCATACATTTTTCTGGCTACTGGTATCATAAATTCTTCTGGCAACTGATCTCATACATTTTCCTGGCTACTGGTATCATAAATTCTTCTGGCAACTGATCTCATACATTTTTCTGGCTACTGGTATCATAAATTTTTCTTGCAACTGATCTCATACATTTTTCTGGGTACTGGTATCCTAAATTCTTCTGGCAACTGATCTCATACATTTTTCTGGCTACTGGTAACATAAATTCTTCTGGCAATTGATCTCATACATTTTTCTGGGTACTGGTATCCTAAATTCTTCTGGTAACTGATCTCATACAATTTTCTGGCTACTGGTATCATAAATTCTTCTGGCAACTGATCTCATACATTTTTCTGGATACTGGTATCATAAATTCTTCTGGCAACTGATCTCATACATTTTTCTGGGTACTGGTATCCTAAATTCTTCTGGCAACTGATCTCATACATTTTTCTGGCTACTGGTATCATAAATTCTTCTGGTAACTGATCTCATACATTTTTCTGGATACTGGTATCATAAATTCTTCTGGCAACTGATCTCATACATTTTTCTGGCTACTGGTATCATAAATTCTTCTGGCAACTGATCTCATACATTTTTCTGTCTATTGGTATCATAAATTCTTCTGGCAACTGATCTCATACATATTTCTGGCTACTGGTAACATAAATTCTTCTGGCTACTGATCTAATACATTCTTCTGGCTACTGGTATCCTAAATTCTTCTGGCAACTGATCTCATACATATTTCTGGCTACTGGTATCATAAATTCTTCTGGCAACTGATCTCATACATTTTTCTGACCACTGGTATCATAAATTCTTCTGGCAACTGATCTCATACATTTTTCTGGCTACTGGTATCCTAAATTCTTCTGGCTACTGATCTCATACATTTTTCTGGCTACTGGTATCATAAATTCTTCTGGCTACTGATCTCATACTTTTTTCTGGCTACTGGTATCATTAATTCTTCTGGCTACTGATCTCATACATTTTTCTGGCAACTGATCTCATATATTTTCCTGGATACTGATCACATATATTTTTCTGGCTACTGGTATCATAAATTCTTCTGGCTACTGATCTCATACATTTTTCTGGCAACTGATCTCATATATTTTTCTGGCTACTGATCTCATATATTTTTCTAGCTACAACAACATTTATATAACGAAGGTAATGATTTTTTATATTAATCATTTTTCGATAATTATATGTTTCTATTTAGTTTGGTAAGGTGTCTCTTAGTTCAGGTGCCATAGTCAAGTGGGCATTCTTAAGCCCGTGAGGAAAGGATATGACAATGATCATCAGTCATAATACAATTCCAGACAGGAAATAAGACTGGACGGCCGTTGGAGTGATTTGAAAGCGTGGTTGACGTCGTACCAGGAATAGATGGTCCTGAGAATTTGAGGATTTTGAAAAGATGGGTAGTTGAGGTTTAACCGTTGAAGCTTGCGGTTGGGTTTTTCGGATCTGATCAAAGCAGATTAGTTTGGGTCTCGACCGGTAGAGATTATTGGAGATCGTAGACACCACAAGATACACCGTGCATGGGTGGAGGGTCAGTAGAGTATGGTTAGCATGGGGTTTTATAATTTGTGTCTCTCTCCTCGTGTCGCCAACGACTTAAATAAACTCGTTTAGACCACCTGTAATTGTATTATTATTGTTGTTATTGATATCAATATGGCTATACAACACAACATTATAGCCTAACAATTGTACAGCCTCCTTTAGATTTAAGTAAACGGAGAGTAGAGCAAAAGAGAGGGTCGAAGATGTTTGAACTGTACGTAGGGGGCCGGCGGGTAAGGATCTTTGCAGAATCTCACCCCCTTTGGAACAATATCTTCCTAGTTGCGTAACATCCCGGACACCAAACAATTAACGTGACCATTCCTCTCTCCGTCATGTCACCCACTCAATTTCTCCAGGTCATACTTCCTCTAACCTACCACCAACTCAATGCAAGTGGAAACGCTTCCTTCTTGCATGTCACCCCACAAAACTTTCGTGTTCACACTTCCTCCAGCCTGCAGCCAACACAATGCACGTGGACACGCTTTCTTCAAGCATGCCACCAACGTAATTTACACGATACTTCTGCCGAGAACATTTGTGTGCTGTTTACTTTAGGTACCAGGAGCATTTCCTCTTATTTTCGTTTCAAGTCTCCAACTTCCGCCGCTTCATTGACAGATGTCATCATTTCTATGTTTTTCTAGCAACTGATCTCACCCTTTTTGTGGCTACGATAACCGGCTAATTTTACAGCCTTACTTGAATTTAAACTATAAAATGAAAATGGTTATATTTTTCAATGATATGTCCCTATTGCAATAAAATGTAAATTCTAATGTTATCATCTCGATGTGTTTTGACGACTGAGCCCATTCTTTCTGGAGATACTACAATATTCTGAATTAAAGTTGGTTACCTTAATCGAAGGTGACCCGAAAGCTCCCTTTTCAATATCTACAACAACGAGGTATAGGGCAGGGAGCTACTCGATTCCCTTGATCTCTCCAGTTTACCCTTGATCCTTATCTTATAGCACTGAGTGCTAAGCAAGGGGGCATCAAATACCATTTTTTGAGTCTTTGGTATGACTCGACCTGCGATTGAACCCCGGTCTCCTGGACCAGTGGCGAACACTCTACGCAGTTGGCCAATGACCGGTATTATTGCCAGCCTCCTTTAGATTTAAACAATGTACGTAAAAATATAATATCATCGATGCAGTCGTCTTCCATACAATAAAATATAAAAATAAATGTCAGCTTTATTAATAGCTAAGTTACACCCTCAGATTAACAGTTGGTTAGAATTAAATACTGAATTTATCATTAATAAACATGCGTATTTTAAATACATATTTAAGCTTTAAAAATAAAATAAAATAAAATCAACTTGATTAGGACAACTAGTCACATATTCTTCATGGAGATTAAACACCCCACGTGGCACAACGTTTACAACGTTAAAAAAACTGGAACCTGCAACACCGTGTTCAATTATTTAAAAAAAAGTATCTGACGATGAAGTTTTACTTATAAAATTAATTAGAAGTCAAATAATTATTATTTCGCATTGCAGTAGCCCTCTTAACTAATTCAATCCTATAAAATAAATAAGGTTAAGCAAAAAATGGTAAAATATAAGATTATTTCGACTCGACACCCGAAACCGAAACAAAATAATTAAAAGATAATTGGGATATTAGCCTGTAAAAAATCTAGGAATAATTGCGATCTCATCTGAATATTATAGAAAAGTTCTGAATAAGTACCATAATGAAATAAACTAATATATCCATTTTCAGTAGTGACAACTACGTACAAATGCAATAGAGAAAAAAATTCTATTTAAAAATACCACAAATAGACAGTGTTTCTTCCAGCGAGAACCAAAAACAAAAAATAAATAAATAAAACTTCGAAGACCAAAACAGGAAAAACTTGAGAGAAAAAATTGAATGTAAGTAAATTAAAAGATCAAAACATATCGAACGAATAAGATTCGACTGGATAATAAATATGAAATGATCAGGAAAAGTAAATAGATGAAATAAAATCATCTAAAAAAGTAAAAGGATAACATTTTTTAAAAAACGCATTGACAACAAAATATCTAATTGTTTGTTTTTAGTTTACTTTTCACTATGACTTCATCCTCAGACGCATTATGAATACCTGGTATATATATATATATATATATATATATATATATATATATATATATATATATATATATATATATACTCGGTATAGGTGTATGTGTGTGCGTGTGTATGTAAGAAATATATGTATATATGTGTGTGTGTAACTGTATATATATATATATATATATATATATATATATATATATATGTGTGTGTGTGTGTGTGTGTGTGTGTGTGTGTGTGTGTGTGTGTGTGTGGAAAATATTCATGTGGTGCAAGCGCCGATCTTCAAACGGAATAAAACGGGGAAAATCATAGTCAGGTATTTTATTTGAAAAATATAAAAAAAAACTCAAGCCAAATGCCTACTAATCAAATATTAAGAAACGTTTGTAAAAGCTAATGAATATTTCCATACATACACTTCGATAATAACCCAATTTTGTGTTTTTTTTTTTTTGTTTTTTTTGTTTTTTTTTGTTCAGTAGTCTTTTAATCCCAGTAAATTGTAAAATACTCAGATTTTCTTCGAAATCCATATTAATAAATATTATTTTTGTCAAACTCTACATCCTTGAATCTTTGTAGACAAAAATGAAATTATATAATTATATAAAAGATTTGAATATAGTAGAGTTTGGTAATAATCAAAAGTTCGTGATATTTGTTTTGATTCTATGTATGTATGTATGTATGTATGTATATTACCAGCCTAGTAACTGTGATTCTGTTTCGTTTCATCAAACTGTAAGCAAAATTCTTATTTGTAAATATGAATCAAACGCTTGCAAGCTGGAACAACTGTTCATTAAAAATGAAAAAGTGTCATTTTTCCCCTTGAATAAACGTCAGTGGTTTAGCAAATATCATTGCAAATGGCGCATAAAAACAAAGAAGCAGTGACTGCTGATTTATAATTTAAAGAAATCGATTTTGCCTGAAAAATGTAATCCGATTAAAACTTGATGTGTTTACTTTCTTTCTTTTTTAAGATCTTTTGGTAAATTGATGAGAAATGTCAAATTCTACTACCTCTCATGACACATCATTCCAACACATTTATTTCCTTAAAGAAAATACCTAAAAAAATATTTATCTCCCGTCAGGAAAACTGGATGTATCTTTCTCTTTTATGACTATTCGTTGGCTTAACGACTAGAAAAGGCCAAAGTTCATTTCATTAAGAAATAAAAGTGTAATGATCGATAGAAATATTGATATTCCGAAAGAAAATTCTATTTGGCGTAAGAATAGAAGTCGAAGCGGAAACGAAAGAAAATAAGGAGTGTTCAAGATTTTCATACTGATATTGCATGTTAGATTTGTGAGACAATGAATATATGTTTAGACAATGTTGTAAGGATATCTGGCAGCTGTCCATTCATCAAGTCTTTCCTCCCCATAGAACTGATGTTGTTCAAAGGATTGACAAGGGTCGATATAGCTTCGTACTAGTATCCTCACAGGAGATGGTTTAACGACGTTGAATAAAACTTTGGACAGCCTTAGGGAAACCAACTTCTAGTTTTGAATTCAGATATTCTCCTAAACAAGTTGCTACCTCATTTAAGAATCTAAACGGTGCTACTATCATACCAATCTCCGTCTTTTGGAAATATAGCAATTTACCAAGTGTTTTGTTCAGTTGTGATAAAAAAAAAGTCGTATTAATAAGGCACCCAATGAGACTCGAACTCACTCTTAATATAGATTTATGACGTTTCTAAAGATATTATTGTGAAATAAAACCAAACCGGCTCAAATGGAATATGAACTTTGTTTGGACCACGAATACCTTCAACTCTTGACATGGCAGAAAAAGAAAGGGTTAGGTTTTCCTAAGGGCATGTATGCGCGTGTGTATGTGTGGATCATTCACACACACACACAAACAAACACACACACACACACACACCTTTAGTATGTCTCTTTCTTCCCCTCTTTTTTCTATGTTTCTTTTTCCTCTTAATTTCTACTAGTTTTTCGAGGAAAGGGAAAGTTGAAAGAATCAAGATAGAAAAATATATTTAAAATCAATTATTAAAAAGACAATATAAGGAAAAAAAGACATCTTAATGTTGGCTGAAAATCCTTGATTATGTAGCTCCGGCAAGACTTTGTTGCCAGAGAGCGATATGCTCTACCTAATTATTGCCCAGTCGGCACCTCTGCAACGCCCCCGCAAACGAGTGTTTTGGATATGACACTAAACAATCTGATGGTGAGGTTTCAGTGATGCTGGACCTTTGGGCAATATGGAGCATCCCTTCATTGCCATCTCTCCTAGGTCTACTGTGGCCCGGAGTGATAGTACCTGAACTAATCTGCGTACTTATGCTAAACTGAATTTCTTGAAATAGAATTGTTTTGATATTCAAACGGCGTACTTATGCTAAACTGAATTGTTTGAATTTAGTCAAACAGTTCTAATTCAAACAATTCAATTTAGCATAAGTACGCAGTTTGACTGTTTGACTAAACTGAAAAGCTTGGAAGAGAAATATTTTTGATAGTTAATCTGTGTACTCGTACTAAACTGAATTGTTTGAAATAGAATTGATTATACGTATAAAATGGATTTGGCATTGAATAACCAACAAAAGTTGATATGCCACAGAACCCATACAACCAAACATCTACCTGATCAATAAATAAAAAAACAAGGCCGTTGCTCGTGGAAGCCGATTAGATAAGAAAAGCAAAATCACAGATCATTTTTCTTTGTTGGTAGCAAAGCTGAAATGAGAGAATGAAGTAACTTTGGCGTCATTAAATCCCGCAGATATAGCAGGAATATTACCACATTAAAAAATGTTATCCCTGCCTTATAAAAAGCCCTTAATAACTTGCTGATTCATCTCAAGTAAAATATATGCTAGAAGTCATAAAAGCTCTTTTAACAATGGTTACTTTCAAAACAGCAATATCAATAACTTAGTATTCCTTTATGAATACACATCGATGCATTTTTCCTACTTAAAACTTTATCTCCAACCGCTGTCTCTAAAAGACATTATAATCGAGAACTCTTCCGAATCCTGTTTCCAAAGTCTCAGAACCTTTAGTAAACTTTCTTTATTAATTATAAACATTTCGTATTCGTGTATTTCATATATTAAATAAGAGAACCAGTGGCTTAAATATACTTAGCAATGAAATAAAATCTCATATTGTACAGAGTAGGTGATTTTATGAGTGTAATTTAATAAAGAAGAAGAAGAAGAAGAAGAAGAAGAAGAAGAAGGAGGAGGAGGATAAAGAAGAAGAAGAAGAAGAAGAAGAAGAAGAAGAAGAAGAAGAAGAAGAAGAAGAAGTTCAACTAGAGACTAAGCGTCGAAATTAGTTTTTCTAAATGAGACGAACAAGACAAAAAAACACAAAAAACGGACACAGAGTCAGAAAACAGAAAATTGAAAACAATTAAACGGATCAAGAAATGAAGAAGCTAAAACTGCCGACAAAAGAAACACTCAAATGAGATAAAAGAGGAATAGGAATTTGAAATTGATGCATGGAAACAAACTGCAGGATTTACAAGGTGAAGATCATTAAAAAAAAAAAAGTACTTAATCAAAGAAATCTACAAAAGTCTGGTCGAGAGACAAATGTTACGGAGATTTTTTTTTTCTGAAAGTGCTCACAAGTACTGTGTTTAACTCTAACATCATCATCCTCATCATCATCATGTTTCAATTAAAGAAAATAAATTAATGACGAGGAGAAAATACTAATCAAAATTGAAAAATATTAAGGATTAAAAATGCTTCAAAAAAAAAATGTTTATGTAAAATCAATAGCAACAAAAATGTCATCTACAGATTAACCTTCTTGAAATTGTGCATCCTTTTATTTGATATCTAAAATAAATATTTTGTTATAGTTTAAATTATACTATCATTCTTTTCTTTTTATTCTAAATAAACAAAGCTTTGAATAATGTCATGGTTGTTTAATGAGCCTCTTATACCGTTTCAATATTCTCAGACTTAACTAAGCGGAAAAAAACGTGTTTCCTGGGTATGACACGAAAACATTTGATGGTAAAGTTTCAATTATTCAGATCTTGTGAGAGTAGATTACTCTATGATTGTCATTACTCCCAGGTCAACTCGCATCCGGGCCGGTTGTATCTGTAAGGATCCTACCTATGTGTCAGATATGTTTACGGATTATTCGTATTCCGTAGAACCATGAGCAAAGAAAAGCAAAATGAAACAAAACAAAAACACCACTTTGAAAACAACTTCACAAAAATATTATTATAAAAGCACAATGAAAGCAATTTTATATCAACACATGAAATAACCCTATGTGGGTTGACGTGCCATTAAAATCATCTCTTAAATAATGATGACGGAAACAGGAAAAACAAACATGCCTTATATGTATAATACATGTCTGAAAAATCTTTTAAGACATTGTAATTAGTCACCCTTTTAAATTCTCTAGGAACATGCAGCAAAATCGTTGTTCAATAGTTTAAGTAAAATCTTGTTATTGTTTAATAAGGTTTCTGCCTATGAGTTAATTTCTTATTTTAAATAAGTAATGTATCTGAATATTAATTTCTCGGTATGTTGCACCGTTCCCATCATCTTACATTTCAGTGGAAATATGTCCTAATGTTGGGGGAAAATAAATTGTATTTCAAAGCATCAAAATACATTTTTGGCTTATGTATTGTGCGAATATGGTGTAGAAATGACTTGCAAATATATTCGGTGAAAATGATTAACGCATTGAATGGGCAATGGGAAAAGTATATTTGTATCGATTGAAAATCTTGGCACAGTGAATAGAAAACGTTTAACAATTATAAAAAAAAACGAGGGTAAAGCTTAATTGGAAATATATCTATTTGAAAAGAAACAGATTTCGAAATGAGGCAACGACCTTATGATAATAATCGACAAAGCTCTGGTTTGCCATGGAACTGTTTCAGTATGCTGATTTTTGGTGAATTTACTGAACAAAAATATTGCAACCCTTACATCTCAAAATGCCATTGCTATGTAATTTTGATGCAATGAAGCAGAAGCAAATTAAAACAAAATAGAAAAGGAAAAAGAAGATATCATTACTAGCTGAATGCTAATGAATAATTTTGGTGGGTTGACAGAATTCAACATTTCTTCCACTGGGCTGTCTTTAATAAGATATGCTTGATCTGGCGCACTTTACCACTAGTAATTCCGAGGTAACTAGTTATCAGGGGTGACGGGGACTTGTCATGACACACATCAGAGGTGGGGGAGAGGTTGGGGGTGTTCTGTAAGCCACATTTGATACATCATCATCAAGTTGTGATGATAACAGAGTTCCTTGACTCTCTCTCTCTCTCTCTCTCTCTCTCTCTCTCTCAATCTCTCTCTCTCTCTCTCCATCAATCCCTCCAGGCAGGTTCAGCGGTGATGAAGGGGGATTTTTGCTGGTGAGTCAATATTGGCACGGTCATGTTAAGAAATCCAGAAGTTGTCGTGGTTTATGAATCTAAAAAAAAATTCTACACCACGATTTCACAAGAAGAATGTTGACATCGCTATCAGTTGATGAGATATTGTTGCCGAAGTATGTGAACTGGTCTACTGATTTCAAAGTCTTGCGACTTAAATTATTTTTGTGATCTCATAGATCTTCAGGCTCTGCAGCAGTGATTCGGCTTGGGCGGAGCGTGTTTACGAGATGCACAACATCATCTGAATAGTCTGCATCTGTAATTGTTTCTGCGAGACACCATCAACTTTTTATCATTTATGGGAGACCATATTCTTTTATTAAATCTATTGACATTCGTAGTACGTAATCAAGACTGATTAGAAATATGTAAGAATGTAGACGAAGTTGGTGTCACTATTGCCTGAGCAATCCAATTCTTTTTAGCGTAAACAGCTATTTAGGGAGACCATATGCCAGTAGTATTTGCTTCATCTTTCTTTTATGTATGGTATCAAATTCCATAAAAGAGTCTACAAACCAAGTAAAACTAAGGCTTGTACTCAATTTGAAATTAGATGACCAGAATCTAATAGTTTTATACGCCTACTGTGTCGCTAGGAAGAGTTTAATTTTCGTCGTTCGTTAAATTATTAGCTACATTTTTATTCCCTTTTAAACTCGACCTTTTGAATAGAGAGAATTTTTAAATGCATCAAATTGAGTTGAAATTAAAAACCAAAGCCAAAAAGAAAAAGCGAGTCCTAACTTTTTTTTCTAAAGTTAAAAATTAATAGGAAAAGATGGTGCAACTCTTCTTCTTGAGATGGGAAATTAACATTATCAAAACCCGACAAGCATAACACAGGAATTGTACAAGTACGGCAATAAATCTTTGCCAAACCGAAGAGGTTCAACTTCTCATTAATCAAATGTTGTTCCTCCATTATCATTCGGATATACTGTCACGGTTTGTTACTTGATAAGTCTTTGAGGGAGAAGAGTATTATAAAAGCATATAGCATTGAAAAAATGGATACGGCATGATGGATGTGAAGTAAGGGGGATAAATCCAGGGGTAAGTCAAAAATTCACTTCACCAGATGCCGGGCATAGGAATTTCATAAGGTCAACGGCCAAGATCAAATAGTTAAGTCAGGAAAAGATTGCCGCGGAAATATTAGGGTGGAATTTATTGATGAGAAAAAAGATCCCGAAACATTACCATGGCTCTAATTTGAATTTATCCAGTCAGTTGACGCTGTAGAATACACCGACTGATTTTCTGAAGAGGGGTAAGGCCACCCCCAACGAGTGTCCTGATATGACACTAAATAATCTGAAAGTGAGGCTCCAGTAATGCTGTAGGTTTGGGGAATGCAGAGCAAGCCTTCATTGCCATTGCTACCAGGTACACTCTGACCCGCTGTGGTAGCCCCTGATAGGGTCATATCTATGGGTGAAATAGAACTAAAATGAGTACTTATGCTAAAGTGAATTATTTGAAATAGTGAATGATGTTTTGGTATTTAAACTGTGTACATATGCTAAACTGGATTGCTTGAAATAAAACCGTTTTTGGCATTTAACTGTGTGTAAACAAAAACTATTCTTATACTAAACTGAATTGTTTGAATTAGAATTGTTTGACAAAACTGAATAGCCTGAAATAGAAATGTTTTTGACTGTTAAACTGTGTACTTACATTTAAACTGAATACTTATGCTAAACTGAATTGTTTTAAATGGAACTGCATTTGTATGCTAAACAGAATTGTTTAAAATGGAACTGTTTTTGACATTGAAACAGTACTTAAGCTAAACTGAATTTGTAAAAAAACAGAACAGATTATTTGTATAAAATAGATTTGGCATTAAATAACTGACAATGGTTGTCCTCGTGGTGTAATGTTTAAAGCGAGGAACTGCGGAATCGTAGTACGCGAGTTCGTACTCCAGTCGCGCTATTACATTCACTTTCGGGCAAATACCCTTGGGAAAGGTATGAACCCCCTTATTCTCCCTCCAGCTATGGGTAAATAGTAGGACGGACTAGGTTCTTCAGCCTTGGTTAGGCAACTAGTCGAGGAGAAGGAAAACTCTGAATTCAAAACCTGTTAAACTCCGCTTAAAAATTGACCTTGTGTCATATCCTGCCCGAGCGGAGGGGTTGGTAAATAGGACAATGGTTGATATGCCATAAAACCGAACCCTACTTCCAAATCTCATTACCCATCACATGGATACACATAGCCCGTGTTTTTATAAAACTGGAGTTTTGGCTCTAGTTTCCCAAAAAGCAAACTTACCAAGATGCAAAAGTATTGTTAACACAGCAACTTTTAACCTTTCGACATTAAACCAAATAAGCCACTAATTAGCTCTTAGCGTATCTACAGCCAAACCGAATATAAACGCATAGAAGAATAAAGATATAACCATACTGAACAAGAACTATATCATTTAATGGAAACTCCTGTATAACAAACGTCTGTTGCTACAGTCCTACTAATATCAGAAATGAAACAGAAGAGTTATCTTACCTTGTCCAACATATTATCAAACACAACGTTCAATTAATCGGTGGGGAAATAAATGCTCAAATCCGATGGAAATGATACATTCTGCTTATACAAATAGCCCAACAGAAATATTGAATGCTTCTTCTATTATGAACGCTGTGTTTAAACAACACATAATAGAGAAACGTACGAAAGGCTGCATTCTTCCCTTCCACGAGAAAGATGACAGTGGGATCACTAAGCTCTATAGGGGTACAAATCTTACTGTTATAACTGCTAAGGTTTATGATGTCCGGTTTCTGAATTGTATAAGTTGTGAAGTTCAGAAACCCTCTTTTTATAGGACGACATTCGGATAAATCGATCTACAACATCAACGATGCTGACAATGCATCCAATGACCAAAGAAGTACCTGCAAAAAAATCTAGAGGCAGTACACACACACACACACACACACACACACACACACACACACATATATATATATATATATATATATATATATATATATATATAGAAGGCTCTATATATTTTTTAAATGTTTGATCTGCATCTTCAGACAAACCAATAATCATAAATTTCAAATGAAAAATTAGAAAATCCCACTAAATTCTTGCCACCTTATCTTCCAAACCCAAATTTCATTTTTTTTTAATGTAAAGACAAGACCATTTGTTTTTTTTCTGTCTAGCTGACAAATGGCATTCAATTTCTGTATCTAGATATATCAATTTATGACTTCTCTTTCCTTTTCCCCATTTTTCATCTAATAGCAAATAAACTTTTAAACCAAAATGAAGGAAATTAGTAAAAAAAATATTGAATAAAGAACTAAATGGATTTGGGGCGAGGAAAGGATCTACTATAAACAACTTACATCGGTATTTATAACCTCTTAACAATATTAGATTAAATTATGAAATATTAAAAATCATATTAATACTATTTTATAAAAAAAAGGAAATTGTCATATCAATATTTTTATTCTATTAAATAAAATTGATCACATTAAAATTAACACCAGTTAGAACTATTATCTAAAATTAAAAAAAAAATACAACAAAATAGTATATATAAACTAATCATCAACTCATTATTATTATAAATATTAATAACAACAATGCCAACAAAAACAAATATAGACATCAAGAACAACCACAATATATTACTTAATATAATAAGTAAGATTTAATAATTAATACAAATAACAAATCATTCTAATTAATATTAATGATTATTAGCATGTAATATATGTCTATTACGATGTGATATGTATTTATTACAATATATATATATATATATATATATATATATATATATATATATATATATATATATATAAAGGGTCAGCCAAAATGATCTGACACATTTGTAGGTTTAATAAAAGACAAATGAAGAAAAGAAACAAAAAAGTGTTTTTTATTTTCGAAAAGTACATATAATGCCATTTTGTTTTCATATAATACACTTCTCGACGTGCAATGGGGATTTTAAAGGAGATGTTCCCTGGTCATTTGATATCATTGCGTGGTGACATCGGTTGGACAGCCTGTTCACCTTATTTAAATCCGTGCGATTTTTTTCTCTGGGGATACCTCAAGTCAAAGGTATACAGTGATCTCCCTCAATCTATTGAACAACTTAAAGATGCAATTTGCCAAGAAATTACTGCCATTCCACATGAAATGACCCGCCGAGTTATAGACAACTTCCGTGAACACTTTCGACAGTGTGTAGACAATAACGGATCCCATTTGACTGATTTAATTTTCAAAACCTAATGAAACAGAATGGCATTATATGTACTTTTCGAAAATAAAAATACTTTTTTGTTACTTTTATTTATTTGTCTTTTACTAAACCTAAAAATGTGTCAGATCATTTTGCCTGACCCTGTATATATATATATATATATATATATATATATATATATATATATATAAGATCACGGATTTCATAATTTGGTCTCTGTTTCCTTTTGATGGTGGGGTGCGATAAGACAAACATTCACGTGAACGAAGAAGAAGAGAAAAAGAGAAGATACGAGGGGAGTCCTGTTTCCAGAAGAACGAAGACACTAGCCATATGTGGGGTCCATTGTCTATTTATAGCTGCTTCCACGGCCTCAGTGATAGAACGGAGAGAATAAAACAACGAACGTCCAAACACAAAAATGAGTTGTATTTCTGTGGTTTCCCTCCTCATCCGACTTTTTGCCATAAGAAAATATGGAAAATAAAGAATGAATTTTATTTTCAAAAACTGGAGAATACATTTTTATTTATGTTGCTTTTCTTTCTTTCTTTTTTCCTTCTTTTTTCCTCCCGAAGATTCTATTTAAAAAGCAAGGAAAATAGCGGCTCCGAAAAAAATAACGAAATGATGAACTAAGAAAGCAAAGATAAAGAAAATAAATTTTGAAGACCTGTCAATGTAGGAAAGAAAATGCAAAAAGAAAAATTGTGAAAACAGCATGAGTGAAAAAGGAAGTATACAAAGAAACGATGTTAAAAGGAAAGACTGAAAAAAACATTTTTCTGTTTTATGGTATATCTACCTTTGTGTATTATTTATTTATCAAGAAGCCATCTTTGTAGAAGAAAAGCAGTGATACTATTTAACCCAGGATAAGAAGTTTCATACTTTTCCCCAGGGTATTGGTCCAAAAATGAACGTAATAACGCGACTTGTGTTGGAACTCGTAAACTATAACGTCGTAGTCCAGCCACGAGGCCAAGTGGATTTTTTCCAGAAAAAAATGTAAGAACACACTGAAAATACGATGTAAAACGTAAGGAAAGAGGAATAAAATAATGATGCAAAACATTAAGTAATGGAAAAAAGAAAATATTGGTTGATTGATTTTAACGGCATGCTGACCCGTCAAGCATTATTTTATGCATAGAGGTCAATTAATTGCGTATATTGTAAGTTTATGTAGGCAGTTTTGTGAAGTTTCTAAAAGGTCTAATTTTTACACGGTAACACGATATGAAGTATCCTATCTGTTATGGGGACATATCCTACCATACCCCAAAGATGGACTCGTCCAACCTAAACATATTCTCCGAGCTTAGCTCGCTCGGAGGAGACAACTTCTCGTTCCTCACGGGACATTTCACAGACGGTCTGCAAGCCGAGCACGGCTAGTACTTCCTTTGTATGACTTCCTTTTTCTACTTATGCAATAACGTTTACCTATCACCCGTTGTTTGCGTTGTTCTTCCACCGGTCTTATCTGAAGACCACAACGCTATCTAATACAAATAATTTATTATCTTATCTATTGGACTCATAGATGATAGATTAAAGGGGCCTCCACTTAATTTCCGAGTAAACCTGGGAGTAATGACGGTGCAGAGATAATACGCACACTTAGATATTCAGAATTGGAGTCTCACCATCAAATGCAGTGTTGTGTCACACCCAGAACACTCCTTTAGGAGCAGGGAGTTTCACCTCCAAGCAAGGAGTACAGGTGGTATATTCTAAGGCTCACCAATAATGCGGAAAAAGAAACACAAGATGAAACAAAATACTTAAAAAGGTAAAATGCCCGATGCGAAATGAACAAAGTAATCACAGGTGTACAGCGAAAGAAGGAAAAAAATTAAGGATAATAAAATACGGACAGAAATATATAAAAATGATTCAAAACCCGCTGTTAAAGAAAGGTAAGCCTAATTAAAATAACCGTAAAGATACCGTGAAAAAAAGGAGATTAGTTGCTAATTGAATGAGTGAAGGGAAAAAGAAGCAGGAAAAAGTGTAAGAGATTGTAGAATGAGAAAAAATTAGTGGCATCACTAATATTTCAAGTGAAAATATATATGGGTTTTATTATGCAATGTATTCATTTACTCAACATCAACACCTCGGGTACGATATGATACAAGGTTGGGTTTAAACAGGGAGCAGCTGATTTGAATTCATGATTTGAATGAAGATTAAAGAAGCCAGTCTATATTACTATTTACCGATTGCTGGGGAAGAGATTGACTCAAACACATACTTGGGAAGAGATAGACTGAAATACTTAGTTGGGAATAGATGGAATCAAACCCTTGCATGGGAAGGTGTGGACTCAAACCCTTGCTTGGGGAAAAATTAGACTCAAACCCTTGCTTGGTAAGAGACAGACTCAAACACTTGTTTGGGAAGGGATGGAATCAAACGCTTGCCAAGGAAGAGATAGTCACTTTCTTGGGAATAGATGGACTGAAAACTTTGCTTGGTAAGAGATGAACTAAAAGCATTACTTGGGAATAGATTGACTCAAACTCTTGCTTCGTAGGAGAGGGATTCAAACCCTTTCTTCGGAAAAGATGGACTCAAACCCCTGCTTGGGAAGAGAAAAACTCAAAATATTGCCTGGGAAGAGATAACGTCAAACCTTTGCTTGGGAAGAGAAGGACTGAAACACTTGCTTTGGAAGAGATAGACTCAAATCCTCCCTTGTGAAGAGATGAAATGAAACCCTTGCTTGGGTATAGATGGATTGATACACTTGATTGGGAATAGATAGACTCAAACCCTTGCTTGAAAGAGATAGTCTCAAACCTTTGCTTGGTAAGAAAGGGAGTCAAAACCTTGGTTTATAGACTTAAACCCTTGCTTGGGAAGGGATGGACTCAAACCATTGCTTGGGAAGGGATGTTCACAAACATTTTCTTGAGAATAGATGGACTGAAAACCTACTTGGTAAGAGATGGACTAAAAGCATTGCTAGGGAATAGATAGTCTCAAACCTTTGCTTCGTAGTAGAGTGACTCAAACCATTTCTTCGGAAGAGATGGACTCAAATCCTTGCTTGGGAAGAGAAAAACTCAAACACTTGGTTGGGAAGAGATGGACACAAAACATTGCCTGGGAAGAGATAACGTCAAACTCTTGCTTGGGAAGAGAGGGACTGAAACTCTAGCTTAGGAAGAGATACTCCAACTCTTGCTTGAGAAGAAATGGACTCAAAACCTTGCCTAAGAAGAGATAAAGTCAAACCCTTGATTGAGAAGAGATGTACTGAAACCCTTGATTGGTAAGAAATGAACTGACATACTTGCTAGGGTATAGAAAGACTCAAACCCTTGCGTTGGAGAGGTAGTCTCTAACCATTGCTTGGTAAGAGAGGGCGTCAAACCCTTGGTTAGGAAGAGATAGACTTAAACACTTGCTGGGAAGAGAGGGACTCAAACACTTACTTGGAAAGAGATAGACTGAAGCACTTGCTTGCTAAGAGATGGACTGACACCCTTTCGTGGGAATAGATAGACTCTAACCCTGGATTAGGAAGGGATGGATTGAAACACTTTTGGGGGAAGAAATTGACTGGAACCCTTCCAAGGGAAGTCATAGACTCAAACCCAGGCTTGGGAAGGGGACGACTTGCTTGGGAATAGATGGACTGAAAACTCTCTTGAAAATCGATTGACTGAAACCCTTGATTGGGAAGAGATAGACTCAAACATTTTGCGTGGGAAAAGATTGAATCAAACCCTTGCCGGGATAGACTCAAACACTAGCTTGATGAGATATGGAATCAAACCATTTCTCGAGAATAGATGGACTGTAACCCTTTCTTGATATGATGGACTGACACACTTACTCGGGAATAGATAGGCTCAAACCCATGCTTGGGTGTGATAGTCTCAAACACTTGCTTGGTAGGAAAGGGGGTCAAACCCTTGGTTAGGAAGAGAGGGACTCAAACACTTGCTTGGGAAGAGATGGACTCAAAAACCTCCCTGGAAAGAGATAAAGTCAAAACCTTGCTTCCGAAGAGATGGACTCAAATCCTTGTTTGGGATAATAAGGACTTAAACTCTTGCTTGGGAAGAGATTGACTGAAACCCTTGCTTTGGGAATAGATAGACTCAAACCCTTGTATGGGAAGAGATGAACCGAAACTCTTACCTGGGAATAGATGGACTGAAACCCTTCCTCGGGAAGAGATAGACTCAAACCCTTTCTGAGGTCATGAGCATGAAGTAAAACTCAAAGAACTTCATCCAGAATATGAACTCGTTCACTGACTTTATTTCTTTTGATGATAACCATTACGTTGACCGTGTCTCCTTTTATCATTGGATGTATTTTTTGAAGTCTTTCTTTCTGTATATGTCGACAGATTTTTTCCTGTTTGTAAAATATAAAATGTTATCAATATTTTTACACACACACACACACACACACACACTGAGATTCGTTCACTCACTCATTCACCAACTCATTCTCTCTCTCTCACTCTCTCTCTCTCTAACACACAGACACACACACTTGTGTGAATTTGTATTAACACTACCGGAAAACTGTGAACACAACAAAAGAATTTCCGCCATAAATGCAGGGTTGTTGAATACGCCGTCAGAATCTCTGCAGCGAGGTTTGACTCTTCCTCTTGCACCGAGGTTACATGTTTTTCATGGTTGGCGATTTGTTATACTTGAAGACAGAATCCTATTGGCTGGAAGTCCTGGAGCTAGGAATCGAAGTAGTCAAGTGACTTGTAATTTAAGAACTTACTGTGTTGGTCGGGCAGTCGGAAAGGTTTGATCTGATCAATCGATTGTTCATGTCAAGCTCGAGCACTTGTAGCAAACGAGTACACAACCCTACTTTATATTAAATGTATAAGAGGGCGTTAGCTGAGGGTCAATTACGTTGTGATCGTAATACTTGAAAAAATCTAAACTCTACAAACAAATGATCAATATTAGATTTATTTGTGATGCATTGCAATACTGGAAATCATTTAACTGTGTTCAAACGAATGAATACTGTTAAAAAGAATTATCAGTGTTAGTTAGCAATACTTGAACCCATTTAGTGTCCTCAATATGACTCTAAACTGCATTTAGGACTCCTATAGTTTGAGCAATGTAGAGTAATCCTTCATTACGATGTCTCAAGGCCACTCTGAGCAGGAATATCCCATTAAGATCCCATTTATTACTACAAGTAACTAAACACAGTTATATTGTTTCTATTCTTCTGATTTGATACTAATTTGCAAACAGATAAATGCTTTTCAAGTATTTCTATCAAATTTTATTAAGTTTCAGTTATATCATCATCATCATCATCATGTCGCGCTGGTAGCATGGATATCCCTGACCCTCTCTCGCTACTCCTCCCTATCGTTCATCGCCCTAGGAAGGTCTTCAGGACAACATCCCGTATCCTCACATAGCTGCTGAATGTATGTTTGTGCTGGTCGTCCTGCTTTTGCACGGCCATGTGTGGGGGTCCATAAGAGTACATTTCTTATGAGTTCGTCCCTGCTTCTCCAGCAGTGTCCTGCATGTTTGGCTTGTCTAACTTGAATAGTTTTCGTGATAGGAGGCAGGTAGCCGTACAGTTGGTGTCTTGTGGGGTGTTGCCGCCAGGACTTGTTCAGTTATATAATTTCTAGTATTCCTTTTTAATACTTATAATTTGCACTCGATTATATGTTTTTGAATTCCTTTTTATACTTATTCATACTCTATTATATGCTTTTTTGTGTTCCTTTTTATACTTATAATTCGTACTCTATTATATAATTTTTTGTATTACTTTTTAATACTTATAATTTGTACAAGATTATATGGTGTCTAGTATTTTTCTCGGATTATGATAATTTTCCTAAAGTTAAATGGTTTCAGTTTTTGCGACAGATGTTACAGTTTTAAGAAATCTATAATAAACCTTTACAAGCAGCTATAGATTCAAATAAACTCAATAAAAAATCGCATTTTTGTCAAAAACTAATAATGCTCAAACGGATCTATTCGGGCAAATAAGATGTCCTTCTATTAAAGATCAATAGGAACCTAGAAGTCAACACCCCAAATTTTAGAATTGGCATGAGGCTCACTCCCCCATAATGTATAGAGTCTGCGTATTCTTAGTCCTGAGAACATAGTATTTTAAGTCAACAGGATGATCAAAGTAAAACACACTAAAACTAGGAATATAATATTAAGCATGCGCAAAATGTTTACTTAAATTTTTCTTACAGTTAATACAATTTGAGCCTAAATATTCATTCCAAAAAAAAAAAAAAGAAAATTTTTCACTTGGTCAGTTTTACTCTGGCGCTGGGGCTTAAAATTGACTAACTGTATCCGATAAAATGTTAATAGACTTCTTCTTCACAATAGACTTCTTGATATATAACTCTGTAAAAAAGATCTTAAAAAAACTCCACAAGACACAATGCATATATAAACGTATGCAATTCTCTAAACCCGGACATGTCCACATGCCTTTAGAAATCAATCTGTCACTATATATATATATATATATATATATGTGTGTGTGTGTGTGTGTGTGTGTGTGTGTGTGTGTTTACGAGACTGGTCATAAATATGTAAAAATATTCAATGTCTTTTTCATTCAGTTGCATTGTTAAATTAAAAGCAGAAACATGATGTAAGAATCAGATATTATTGCATTCAAAATGCCTTTTGTACAGTTCCATGGTTTGATGATAAATATCCGGAAAAAATTATTATTAAAAATAATTCATTAAATAAAGATAATTTTTTTTTAAAAAAGATTTCAGAAGCAAATTGCTCAAAGACACTGAATAGGTCAAGTGCATTTGAATTTCGTAAGACAATTTGGGACCCCACAACTCAAAAGCCTTAAAGCAATAAAAATGTTATCCTAGTGTAATGGTCGATACTACTCATAGAGTAATGTTCATAAGGGCTATAAAATTTTCAGTAAACGAGTATGAAATATTACGCAGTAACAGTGACCTGTTTTTGAAAGATGAAGTTGTTGGTAAAAGAACGAGAAATTACTCTGTCATCAGATTAAAATTTAGTGCACTTTTTCCACAGTGGTGTTGTAGTCGTTAACATCGCTTGGGTATTTGCAAATGGACCCATAAAATTTATGATAATTGTTAAGCGACCATCATTATTACAAATAGACAGACACACTGACTCTATCACATTAAATTCAGTAGTAAAATAATTAATATAGATTTAATACTTTAGGGTCCTGTATGAGCCCTCCAACACACACACACACACACACACACACATATATATATATATATATGCATACATATACACTTGAGGTAAAAGCTTTCTGTTAACCTGCATTTCTTTAAAAAAACACCTTAATATTATATACATTTGAATGTTTTTAAGTAAAAGATAAAATTTCAGTATGTACAATATATTTACTTTTTTTTTAAATTTAATAGCACATCAAACCTCTTGGGTTATGTAATGCCAAATCCATTTTAAATGACATTAGTGGTACTATTTAATCCATGAATGGGAGGATAAGAGGATTCATACTTTTCCTTAGGGTATTTGCCCAAAAGTTAGTGTAATAGAATGACTAGAGTTCGAACTTGCGACCTACGATTCCTCAGTCCGGCGCTCTAACCATTAGACCGCCTTTACTTTTAGATCGAAACAAGTTCTCAACTATAAAATATTTTTTTCAAAATAGCATCATATTTTGTTTTCATCTATAAAACCACCATCTGCCTTACTCACATCTTAACAAATTCTTACCATTCTTTCCTAAGGTTTTCGAAAAAGTAGAGTGTATATCTTATTAAGCATTCTTTAAGCATAAGAACTGGACATTGAAAAAGTGAAAAAAATGTATTGTGGACAAATGAGTTTAAATTTGAACATTTTCGTTGTAAAAGTAGAGTCTATGAGAGAAAAAATCATTGAAAAATACAGAAGGATGAATGTATTGTTCTAATGACAGAGAGTCTATAAATAAATATACATTCATGTATACATACATACACTTAAGATAATAATGTGTGAAATGAGCGAATATCAACTTTGCTGGTCTGATTAAAGAAAAGAGAAAAAGTGAAATTGCGTTAAAAAAAATAACACGTAAATTGGAGTGATTAACTTAACTTTCTCAAAACATTTATTCGTGGAACATTGACCGGAGAAAATACTTTTTAAACTATCGTGTAAATAATTTGGCATACTGATTGAAAAACCATGAAATTTCATTTAAAACCTAAGAAAAATAACGTGTAACTTAGGTTGACTAAAATAAATTAATTAAGGTATCTATATGTTGAACACTAGTTAAGAAAAAAAATGTTTAAAAAAACCCACTAACGTGTAAATTATTTTAATTAAAATAAATATTTTGCTTAATTGATTTTGTACGGCATGTGAAAACGAACAGGATCTTTTTATGCCTTGAAGTTAGGGAATCACATTCATTGTACGTTACTATTTACATTTTATCATGTAGTTGCTTCTTAAGTTTTTTTTTTTTTTGGCTCATATACCGAATGCAAGGAGTTTTGAAATATATATGTTGGCCCCTAGGTGGGAACAAGAACAGCATCTGCCACTCCGAATCAGTGAAAATCTGGGAGTAATTGAAATGAAGGAGTATTCCATACCAAAAGGTCCAAAACTGGAGCCTCACCACCAGATTCAATTTAGTTTCATACCCATGACTAGTCAGCGTATTTCTGGCCCCACCGACGAGGCATGAAAATATTTTGAGTTTTATGTACGTAATAGTAATAGGTACTTTTATAATATATGTTTGCATATATATATATATATATATATATATATATATATATATATGTGTGTGTGTGTGTGTGTGTGTGTGTGTGTGTCTATAATATGTATGTATATGTGCATACCTGAATAGGTTTATGTGTTTGTATATGTATATGTCTGAAAATGAATAATATGTATATCAAATTATGCGTTTATACGTAAATATGTTTATGTAAAGAAAAATGTGTTTATGTATATTGAATGTAAAATGTCTCATAATTTTTTCTTCTTTATTTTATTTCAGTAAATGATATTTACTACATAGAAATTAAATTTACCTTAAATAAATTTGTAGAAAAAATATCAAAAAAATTAGCCTATTAGCTATAAGTTTGAAATGGTTATTTTTTTGAATAAATTTTGGGCCAAGTCATTATTTCTGATTTTTAAAATCTTATCTCAATTTCAGGGCGTCTTGATTATTTCCCTTTTCCTCTGCTGTCTGCGAATCTTTCGACAGCCAGTGACTTTTTCTAACACATAGTATAATTCTCCTCAAAATTACCTGATTAAATAATGCATGCTACCGATTAGGTTTATATTTACAACCTGCAAAATATAGTTATTTTAAGTTAATGCTACCGTGCGGTACAAGCAGCTAAACGCTGGAGTTATACGTATGGGTTTGTTTGTTCGTTTGATTCTTTTTTTGTTTTGGTTTTAGCTGGGGGGTTTTTTGTTATCTTTTCTTTGCAAGTTGCCTTTACAAATAATTATTCTTATCAAGGGATGTATAACTTTTATATTTACCTGTAATAATTATGGAATTATTAACTACACTTTTACTTCACGATTGTATAAGACGCAAGTATGAATAAGAACATTAACTGTGGGACATTAGAGTCCATTCTTTGTGTTCAACCCCCGTTTTAAATTGCGATCTCTCTCTCTCTCTCTCTCTCTCTCTCTCTCTCTCTCTCTCTCTCTCTCTGTGTGTGTGTGTGTAGGAATTAATTATTCATCACTCTCAGCAAATACATATATGAATTTTCTAGGCAAATGGTTTTTTCTATAACGCATCATATATAAACTTTCAAGAAGCTCAAATATTAACTATATATATATATATATATATATCATCAGTATGTCACACCATCAGCACGGACATCTCTGACCCTTTCTCGCCACCCTTCTCTATCGCACATGGCTTCCGGCAGGTCTTCAGGACTATATCCTGAATAGGCAGAGAGCTGTTGTATGTAGGTTCTTGCTGGTCGTCCTGCCTTTGTTCATCCATGTGAAGTGGTCCATAGGAGTACGTCACTTATGAGTTCGTCCCTACTTCTCCAGCAGTGTCCCGCATGTCTGGTTCGTCTAACTTGGATAGTTTTCGTGATAAGTGGTAAGTAGCCGTACAGCCGCTGCTTTGTGAGGTGCTGCCCCCACGACTTTTCAATATTGATCGCAGCATTCTTGTGTAATTGCCGTCAAGCTTTTTCTCCATACGTTTAGGTTGCTTCCATGTAGTGCATCCATACAGCAGCATCGACACAACCGCTGCTTGGAAAAAAATGTGCTTCATTTTATCGGTCAGGTCTTACTTCCATATGGCCGATAGTCTATCGATAGCTGTCCATGGCTTTGCTAGTCGCGTTTTGATATCTGTCTCGGTTGATGAGACACTGCTTCCTAGGTAGATGCACTTGTCTACAAGTTTAATAGAATTACCATTTTGCGTGGAGATGTCGCTTCTTTGATTAAATCACATGTATTCTGTCTTGATTGCGTTGACATGGGGGCCTCTACCAGCAGTTGCTCATTCCAGACCATGCAGCAGGGTTCGCCTTGGGTGGGTGTATTTGCCAGAAGCTCTATGTCATCGGCGTTGTCCGCGTCCGTAATTGTTTAAGTCGTGTATCTTCCGCTTCTTTTTTTTTTGCCAGCTTGAAACTGTTACCTTTTATTATGTCTATAGACGTCCTAAGCACGTAGTTTAGGCAGATGATTAACAGGTGTGGGGCTAATGTGTCTCCTTACAGTATACCTGCTACATTGTCGAAGCATTCTGTGTCTCCATCTGGGGAACGGGGTTTTACTTCGAGTAGGCCGTAGGCGAGTAGTATTTGCTCCATTTTCCTCTTCGTATGGAGTCATAGGCCTTGGTGAAGTCAACAAATAATATTGTTGCTTAATAACGTAACAGTCATGGAATTAGCGACCAGCGTTCAAGTACCTTAGGAGCCTATTTGTGCTTCATTACTTGCAAATACTAATAGGAAAGGAATGAACCCGTCTCATCCTCTCAGCTATAAGTTAATATTAGGAGAGACTATTTTTTTCATGGATAACTACCGGTTTAGAAGAAGAAAAACTGAATTCAAAGTAGCTGTAAGTAAAAAAAGTAAAGTTGGCGACCGTAATCGAGCGCGACCAGAAGGCTCCCTTTTCAATAGCTACTACACCTAGGTGTACAGGAAGGCGCTACTCCTTTCTCAGGATTTCTCCACTTTACCCTTGATACGTATCTTATATTGCTGAGTGTTAAGCAAGGAGGTATCAAGTACCATTTTTAAAGTCTTTCGTATGACACGACCTGGGATTGAACCCATGTCTTCACGTCCATTGGCGAACACTCTAGCCATTAGGCTGTAGTCAGATTAAAAAGTGACCTTGAGTCATATCCAGTCGAAAACACATAAATTAAGTAAATACCTGTATTTTGATTCAAGAGAAAATGCACATACTACACTGATCACGGGAAGATCATTAAGAATGATACTTGTATGTAAGAGGTAGCTCAGATACTCATAGATGGGTTGTTTCTTAAGGCGGTAAAGATAAAGAAACTGCAAAAGTGAATAACAACACAGCTGTAATCATATCGGAAGAAAGCTCAACAGTTATTTAGGAGTTGAATCATGAGTTGCTTCCCTTTATGTTTACATGATCGCTATCCTGGCAATCTTTTTTCAGATTTCTTTTTTTATAGGGAAATATGCAAGATATTCTGATTGAAAATGCTTACATTTTGATAATTCTGAACGAATGCTTTGATTAATGTCGAATTTTGGGAAGAAGACATTTTTATAACATATCAAATATCAACTTAATGTTAGGATGTGTGGAATAAGGAGAAACATTTTTGCAGAAGATTTTGAACGACTAAATCATCTTTTCTGCAGTCTCGTTTTGAGTTAATCTGTAAGAAAAAAACCCTTTTTACAGCTTCTGCGTGATTATTTTCGGGGCAGTATCAGATAATCATGCTGTTGTTCTAATAAGTTAATAAGCTAAAAATAAAATGGGCTGCTTGGCCCGAGAAAAAGCAATTAGTGCATAGTGCATAAAAGAGAAGAAAATAGATTAATTATGAGTGGTGGCCGGGTGCGAATGTGGCTCTTCGATGATTAATTAGCGGGGCGATAATTTAGACTTTACTGCCAAACCAATTCGAGGAACAAATTCGATAAAACATACTCAGTGAATCCGAAAAATCCTGACAGTGCAAATATCATGGATTTATGTATTTAGTTTATTATGTTTAGGCAAATATGGAGGAAACCAGTTTTAGAAAGAACCCAAAGTGATATATTTATATTCAACACACACACCCACACATACACACACACACACAGATATATATATATATATAGTGACTGCCAGTTCTTTACAGAAGACTATCTCCTCACTTCCACTTTAAAGTCCCCGTGGGAACACATGTGACTTCTCATGCCAAGTACATTGCAAGCTCTGTCAAATATTTGACAAGCAATATTAGTCTTTGTCGTTGACATTGCCTCTGTGCACTCTGATGTGGCTTCTCAAACATGCTGTAGACCCACTTACTTTGTGACGGTGAATACTCGAGTTACCTCTAAGTAGTTACAGAAAGGTCTACACAAAATGAATCTGAGATTGTTTATTACGATGAAGCCTTATATAAATAGTAAATCCGATTTTAGACTGACAGACCCAACCACAGATGCTACCTAGTTCAAGTCCTGCTTCAGATGTACTTGTTTCAAGATGTAGTGTTCGATTATTCATTATTCCAATGCTTTGCAACTATAATATATAATTGCACACACAAACACACACACACACACACACACACACACACACACACACACACACACACACACACACACACACACGTATATATATATATATATATATATATATATAAATTTTCTTAATGATTTAAGCCTGCAGTACTACGCTTAAAAATGGTGTAACACTCTGCTTGGAAGAGTAAAATAAATACATACAGATCAGACGGTTGTTAGATTATAAGTTTTTTCCCCGTGTTGACAATGTAAACTATGGAGTATACTTACTTGTGACTTTGTAGATGGCTAACCAGCCCAACCCATGGGGAGACACTTTCTAACCTAATTTGTAAATAAGGTTTTCCATTTTAGTAATATCTACGGTCTCTTTTATGTTTTATACAATAATGCTTGATCCGGTTGGAACCGAGACTCTTTGACATACAGGCAAATGATCATTATCCAAACGGATCTGTCAAAAGCCAATTCTTCCCAGTCTTCTACTGGAATCGTTGGACGTTTCAAAGAGTTTTGAGACCGACCTTGAAACTCAGTTTGGATTAAGTAGGCCCATATTTACCATTTTAAATTTCCCCTTAAAATATTTCCCAATTAAATAATTTACCGATTATATATATATATATATATATATATATATATATATATATATATATATATATATATATATATATATTGTGTATTACAAACTATTTAGTATACCTGCAAATTTGCTGGCATATTCCTTTTTATTTTTGATAGAATTCTCAAAATATCTTATTCATTTCATTTTAAAATATGGAAAAACACCCACAGAGATGAGTATACTTAATTCTAAAATTCGATTCTAATTTTATCACTATATTTTAATATATTTTTATGCATTCACATTATACACACTGGTCCTATGCAAAAATGCACAAGGACAACATTTTGATTCAAGACCGAGTGCACAGATTCAATACTTCGAGTCAGTTTAACATTAGGATCTCCACGTGTCTGTTGGTACAAAAACAAAGATTTCCTGCCAGTCATAAGAAGTGGTCACACTACTTTATCCATCAACTTCTGTTGAAAAAGTAATTCGTTATTTTGGTTCGCAAACTCTCGGGCGAGTTCATGCCTTTGAAAACCAGAACACGCCAAAGTAAAGAAATAATATACTACACTGATCCCTACCCAAATTCCGAGAAGCGAAACATTGATCCAAGGCTGACATGCCGGAAACTCAATCTTTGATCTTAACCAACGCCAACAGATTCTACACATCTCTCTAAACAAAAGTTTATGATTGACTGCAAAATTAAGAAAGGAAAAATCATAAAATGTCAAGGTTCATTGCAGCGTTTAATGAAACTTTTCAGAAACAGATTCATTTTATTGCCAGTAAAACAAAGATAACGACCATTTTCTAAAATTCTGTTAATTGCAATGGAATTCTTTATTTTTAACATTCATCTCCTGTCCGTTCGTTGATAACAAAAAAAGCAGTCACGTAGAAACGAATTCACAGAAAAAAAACAAAAGAAAACAAAAAACGATGAATCAATTTTTTAGAAAAAAGTTACTTAAAAAGTGGTACTTAGTGAAGCAGCCATAAAAAGGCGACTGAATTTAAATCATTCTAAGATACATAATTGGATGCTGACTTTGTGATCAATTTTAAGATACATGATGTTCAATTGACAATGTAAACGATCTTAATTTTATTTAATTTGAAAATAGTTGGTTTATTCTAAAAGATTTGGAAAATGTTTAACAATGACTCACTTCTTCCTATTCGAGAAAAAATCCCTTAGATAAAGAGAACGAGTGAGATGGTCGTAAAGGTGAAGTTTCTTTCACAATATAAGTATAATGGACATAAAATCATGGTTCACTTTATATCAAATATACATTGCTTCTGAATATTATATGGCGTATATTTCAAAGAAAAATGAAAGGCAAGATCAACTAGTATATACAAGAAATTGAATTATAGTGCTAATAGAGATTTTAAAGAGTGATCCTAGGACTAATACAGATTTTAAGTCATTAAATCAATGTTTATTCTTTTTACAAAATAAAAAGAAGCAATGATTTACGATGCTCTTTATTGTGGATCAAGGCCGAATTAATGAGGCACCAAATGAGACTCGAACTCATCCGTGAAGGTTTGCTAGTCTAGCGTGGTAAACAATTACACCACAAGCGGTGCCCAAAATAATAAAAAGGAATGCATATAGAATTTAAGTGATGTAGTTACAAGAAACCTAATATCTCAGTCGATCTTAATTCTTATTTTTATTTCTGCGGTTATCGGCTCTTTTTTATAATTATTGGTCCTAGATTCTATTGATCACCATACTGGGTCAGCCGAGGAGGCCGTTATAGCCAAGCATATGCACTAATTCCTTAAGTTTTATCATTTTCCAATTGTGTTCCCAATCTTTTATTCTGACTTTATTCTATAAGGACTAATGACCTCCGTTTTTTCTCCATCTGTGAACAGCTATTCCTGGTTTTGTCGTTTCTCGCCAGACAAGTTCTAAAATCCAGTCTGAATTTTCCACTTTGACAGATGACTGAACCTTTTAGACGTCAAGTCAAATATCCTTTCGGACTACCATCTGAAGGTTTTGAGTTCAATTTCTAGTTCTAGTTTCAACTGTGTTGAAAAGGGGATAAATCGACTGATGCAAGATATCCATAAGGCATAAATGTTGGAATAAGAACATTCTATACCTGTTATTAAAATAAAGGGTTAAGTTCTGAATTTCCAGGTTACCGAGTATCACTAAAAGCACCTGAGGAAGGCCGGTAAGTAGAACGGCTAGAACGTTGTCGGTATAGCAAACAAGAATGGTATAGCAATTTGCAATGTGCAGAAAATTATATGCAAGTTGTATTGTGATTGCATTATCATTTATCTATCAATCAAATTCACAGTTAAACTATGCGAAGCAGAAACATAGATCCTATACCCTGCTTTAGCAAAGTCTATATGCTTACAGGAAGAATGTATAAAATTCATAGGCAAAGACACGGTCTCAAACCTAGAAATGTTAAGACAGACAGACTGACTATCTGCATAAAAGTTTCTCATACAGAATAACTTAAAATGTCCAGGAAAAATTGACAAGATGTATCCCGAGGGATTATAGATATAACCTATATATTCCCAATTGTGTTAAAAGAAAACAAGGTAGACGATATGGCAAAACCAAATAAAGAGACATCGTAATGACAATGAGTTGCAAAGGAGAGGTCCACTTGATGGAATAAGTTCTACACATTACTAACCATGAAAGAGACATTATTGATTCGACGGACGTCATATAAGAATTATTCTCATTATTTCTTCCTTCTCGATCTTATATTCGATCTATATAAATTCACTCCATAGATATCTTATCTTCATGTTGACTCAAAATTAGATTGCTTTCTTTGTGGAACTTTGAATATGCTGATATTAAATACGGAAAAGGAGTCAGATCCCCTAAAAAGGGTGTTCTGTGTATGACACTAAGCTGCATTTGATGGTGAGGCTCCAGTTCTGGGGATTTGGGGAGTGTGGAGTACCTCTTCATTGACATGGTATTGATTAGACTTCCCACCAAGCTTAAATGCAGCACAATGCCATTTTATACTGCGGGCAATACACAGGCTAAACCCATGCGCGGTCGGGGCAAAATTCTTGACTCCGTCGGATCCCCAGACGCCGAATAATTCACTTGACCCAAGAAAGCTGTCTAAGGGTTTGTCATTAATCGCAGATCGTCTCGGAAACCCTATATAGGTTGACATGCCGTTAAAATCAATCAATCAATCAAAACTACAAAAATAAATATGTGAAGATCCGAAACTAATATTTCCTCTTTTTTTCAATGACTATTTCAAAAGAAGGAGTACATTAAAGCCGTTTTATCGGACACGTTTTCAGCAAGAAAACAAGTTTTCAACAAAATTGATAATTCATTTTCGCCAGCAATGAACAAGTTACTGCAAAGTGAGCTTGTAAAAACCTTCATGAAAGGAACGAAACCACGTTTTCTGAACAGCAATAAGGCCAGCGTTGTCAAGAAATTTATTCTTGGTGTCATCATCACAATCATCATGTCGCACTGGTAGCACGGATATCCCTGACCCTCTCTCGCTACTCCTCCCTATCATTCATCGCACTTGGCAGGTCTTTAGGACAACATCCTGTATCCTCACATAGCTGCTGAATGTATGTTCGTACTGGTCGTCCTGCTTTTGCACGGCCATGTGTGGGGGTCCACAAGAGTACATCTCTTATGAGTTCGTTCCTGCTTCTCCAGCTGTGTCCTGCATGTCTGGCTCGTCTAACTTGAATAGTTTTCGTGATAGGAGGCAGGCGGCCGTACAGTTGGTGTCTTGTGGGGTGTTGCCGCCAGGACTTGTTCAAGATTGCACGCAGCATTCTTGTGTAATTGCCGTCTAGCTTCTCCAGCCGTTTTGTTAGCGTCCATGTAGTGCACCCGTATATCAGTATCGATGTGACCGCTGCCTGGAAGAAACTGCGTTTCATTTTATCGGTTAGGTCTGATTTCCATATAATCGATAGCCTATTGATAGCTGTCCATGCTTTCGTTAACCTCGTTTCGATGTCCTTTTCGGTTGATTCGACGCTGCTTCCTAGGTAAGTGAATTTGTCTACTAGTTTAAGAGGGGTTCTTTCTAGAGTGGAGATGTCCCCCGTTTGATTATAGCATATATATTCCGTTTTGTGTGCATTAACATAGAGGCCTATGGTGTAGTTCATCTTTTATCGACCCTATCCACGTGGTGATCGATTCGCTTATCGTTATGTACATTGGCAATTCCTCTGAACCGGTGTGTTTTCACTGTTGAAACATAGGATCAAAACGACTTTTCCGTTTCTCTCTTGGAGGAATTCATTGGCGCAACATTGTTTTCATGTAAAATGCCATTTTTTCTTTTAGATTGCAGCTCAACTGCTATCTGTAACAAATCTACAGATGTTTGAATTATTGTTTAAAATGTTCAGTCTCTAAAGCTAACATCTGATACTGTGGGCTATTCACTGAAATCGGAGGATTACTTTCGGAGCGATTCTATTACGATTTTGACACGTACGGTTTCGGCAGTTAGTTCATTATACAGTATGTCACCCAAGCTGAAAATGTTATACCGAGTCGGATTAACAATGTCGACACAACTAAGCTTAACTTTGATAATTAAAAAACTCTGTTTACAAGTATATGTTCATAAGAAAGACATTTATAAACCAATGTCATCTCAGGTTCATAACAACCAGAATGCAACCGTATATAATTTTATTTCTAATATAAACCATTTTTATTTCTTTATGACCTTGCTAAAACTCATAACTTTTATTGATACTTGTTTAAAAATAATTGGTTGCACCTGTTAATCTAAATGTCCAATGAAACAAATCAATCCACTGATTTATACAGTCTATTGAATATAACTGATCTTTAACTCACATCTTCATTGACATGTAGAAAATGCAGCGTTTAGGGCAGTCAGGATTACTTAGCATTTGTTAGGAAACCAATCTTAGAAAAGGAAAACTCTAAATTCAAACGAACTTTACTCCGTTTGAAATTTAACGAAGATCACCTCTCATCCGTTGCGGATGGGTTGGGTAAATACATACATTTTATATATTGTATTTTAAAAAAATGAACAGTGACATTTATAATCATTGCGGACATTCTATTATGCAACAAATTTTAAATACACGGAACTGTTTAGTACATAAATTGCATGCGTTTTTTATTGATATATTTTAAAGGTAAAAACGTTTGACTCATCGACGAGTAAACACTGTATTAAAACTGTTCTGAAAGATATCTGCTGCATGCTTACAAATATGTCTTGATTTGCACGAAAGCCATTTTAAAAGTCACTGATAACACTGATTCACCCATGTGATGTACATTCAACGAACTACGGTTAGACAAACTCCCAGCGCCGTTAGTACATATTCTGATATTATAATTAGACGAGCGCTCATTAACGAAACTGGTGGCATCGATAACTTATCTGAAAAGCACAATAGACCTGAGATTTACTCAGTCACACAACAAATAACTACTTCCACAAATACACAAGTCATTGAATGGAGAATCTTAAAGTCTACCCTTTATAATTAGAAACATAAATTCACAATCGAAGAACGCCGGCAACGTCTGAAAATTCCAAAACGAGTCATGACACAAGATAGACGTAACATTTGTTGTTGTAGACTTCTTTCCCAGTGTTATCAGAATTACTAATGATGTCACGTTAAAGAATAATCTGTAAAACTGACAAAAATTGCTAACTACTGCACACAGTAAGATCAAATCGAAAAGCTTTCCAATCACAAAAGAATAATTTCCAACACTGCAGGAAAAATAGATATTGTATACTATACTTCATCTACAGCTGGTAAAGACATTCGACACTTTGAACTCTGGTCTCCGTTCTAGAATGCGCAAGCACAACTAATATAGAATGATTGAATAGCATTCTCGTGTCCTCATACAAGACAACGATCAAAAAGCACACAGTGAACTTGATTTAACAGGAAAGATTCACAATTTCATTCCTCTTACGTTTGTCAATGAAAATATCGATCGAAGAAGCGTATTTATAACAATGGGCACCACATGAAATACATAGATGAATTTCAATCCGCAGTATCATATTCAACAATGATTATATAACCAATTGTGGTATCATTGCCAACAGACATAACATAGCTTGCGATTATATCATAGCCAACTGCTCCGTTATAGTCAACCATTATTACATAAGTAATCACGGTATCATTGCTAACCAGGCTAAAATAGTCCACAACGTTATCATACCTAGCTGCAGTATCATAGTCAACAACAGTATCATAGCCAACGCGGATATAAGCACAAAACAGACAATAAAACTTACAATAACTACTAAAATTATGAAATCAAATCGTTCTGTGCCCTTGAAAATTTCATCATTTAATCAAGAATAAACATACGAAAGACTTTATCCCAGCATGATATTTTAAAGCTTTATATATATATATATATATATATATATAATGGAGAATACTTAACGAATTAAACAGATAATTCAACTGTAAATAGTATTGAATTTATCAAAGACTTTGAGATAAAACAGTTTCCATTAAGGTAATTCCTCTTAGAACCCTAGCTTTATTCTTTTTTGAAACACATAACTTTCACACTGATCGTCTCATGTTCTGTAATGGTTAGCAAGCTAGACTGGCAAACCTTCACGAATGTGTTTAAGTCTCACAGGGTACCCCATTCATGCGGTCTTGTACCAAAAAGCTTAGTAAATTACATAGGCACCTCGGTGGGTATAATGGTTGGCAAGCTAGACTAGCAGACTTTCACGAGTTCGAGTCTCATTGGGTGCTCTATTCATAAGGCCTTGTGTCGCATCTAAACCATAAACTTAGTAAATTACTACTATTACATAACTTTCACTCGACGGTTTTAATGGTAGTGAGGTTGACGCAGACAAGGGCCACGGAAAAAAAAACATAAGAAAGCTGGAAAACGAACGATGAACACCGATTAACGTATCAACCTGAATTTTTTCATCTGGTTACGAAAAACTCGCAAGCACTTGAAATGCTTCATCAAGTATATGGAGATAACACCATGTCATACGTACATGTTTTTAGATATGACAAGAGACTCAAAGGAGTAAAAAAGGTAGTGAAAGATTACTCCAGGAGCGGAAGGCCTTCAACAAATCGGATTGAGTTCAACATCGGGCGAGTAAGACGTAGTGTGCAGTGATCGACGGTTATTTATTCGAATTATCGAAAGTCAGCGGATCATGAAAAAGGACTGGATTTGCATGAGTATCACAGAACATTTAGACATGCGGAATCTGCGCAAAATTGGTACCAAGAGTGATGAAGAATTATCAGGAGCCGCAAATGAAGCAGTGCATGCCTGGACATCATCAAGGGACATCACATAGAACTATACTTGCTTCGTAGAGTCATCACCAGCGATGATCAATAGATTTTTGAGTGTGACGCGAAAACCAAACGGTAGAGCAGTCAGTGAAAGTCTTCGACGTCACCGAGACCGAAGAAAGCAAGGCAGTCAAAGTTAGAAGTCAAATTCATATTGATTACGTTCTTCGATGTTGGGGGCATCGATCTCAGTAAATTTTGGCGACAAGTTCACCCAAACCCCAAGTTCACTCAACCAGGACTGGTACGTATGGTTCCATTTATGAGTAGAATAGCTATTTCTATAAATCATGTGTATTCTATAGGAATATTTAATACACTATAACTGCGTACAAATTATATAGATGAAATAATTGATATTATATAATTCTTATTATAGACATATAAGAAAGTTCTATGAAACACGGAAAATATAATTATGATTACAATTAAACATTTACAAATGAATCCTATTTTGACATGAATAACTCATACAGAGTTGTCATACCATTAAGCTAAACAAGAAAACTCATCTACCAGGAGTTCAAGCCTTTTTGGTTGTCTACTTTCACTTTCTAGAATAATACAGTTTGTTTTAATGGAATTTAGAATTGTTACAAGCTATTTAAAGATTTATTGTTGTGGTTATTGTATTGAACCACAAAATTCATACTACTATTTACATTAGTAAGAGTTTTGTAATTTCATTCATATATATAAAGTTTGAAATTTCATTCATATATATAAAGTTTGAAATTTCATTCGCATATAGCAAAGTAAATCGTAAATTGCCCGGTCAGCTGGGGTTGTAGAACATACCGAATGCATCTTCACAGAAGGGTAAGACCCCACCAACGGATGTCCTTTTTATGACACTCAACGATCTGATGGTGACGCTCCAGTAATGTTGTAGATTTGGGGAATGCGGAGTACCCCTTTATTGCCATCGCTTCCATGTCCACTCTGGTCCGAAGTGGTAGCACCTGATAGGGTCCTATCTATTGATCAAATTGGAACTAAAATGCATACTTATGCTAAATTGATTTACTTGTATAGAACTATTTTGACACGTAAACTGCGTACTTATGCTAAACTAAATAGTTTGAAACGGAACAGTTTTTTAATGCTAAACTGAATTGTTTGAAATATAACTGTTTTTGTCATTGAAACAGTATTAACACTAAGCTGAATTGTTTGAAATAGAGCTGTATAAACAAAAACTATACTTATATTAAACTGAGCTGTTTTAAATAGAACTGCTTGACTAAACTGAATTGTTTGTAATAGAATGTTTTTTGACAATGAAACGGTGTACTTATGCTAAACTAAATTGTTTGAAATAGAAATGTTTATTTGAATAAAAATCGATTTGGCATTATATAACCTACAAAGGTTTATATGTCATAAAACCCAAACACGCAAACAAACAAACTAAATTTAAGAATTATAATGTAATATCTTCTATAGAAAAACTAGAATATACCACAAATCTTTCAAAATTGTGGATAGAAAACATTTTATATATTTAAAACAAAGTTTTCTCAAGATTTAAAAGAAAAAAAAACATTTTCATTTTACTCTTACAAACAAACATTCGTGCTGGTATGTGCTCAGGAAGAGAATTTTCGCACGTTATATATATATATATATATATATATATATCCCCAGCTATTTTTAGAATTGTAAGGTACATTGGACTCTCAAGCTTTGGTAAGACGACTCGTCTATGAGGTTCTCTCTCCCTCTCTTTCTCTCTCTCTCTCTCTCTTTATCTAATGTCTGTGTTCCTTATGTATACGTAAGTTGTCTGGTAACGATTTGTCAAAGAATAGAACATTCCTTGAGAGAATAAATAATACCACTTCAGGTTTTTCTGTTTTTGAAACAGTCTAGAAAGAAGATATGGCATCGAAGATCAAGTGAGTGGGATTTTTGTAACCTCTTGTTTGACTTTTTCTTCCCAACTTCATTTTTGCTTATTCGTCTCAGTCATTTTTCTTCGAGGAACCGATAACACTATACACTCCCCAACATTGGGTAATTGCATCTTAAAATTATAAATATATCAACAATAGATCAGATCTGTTTAATGCAGTTGTTTAAACAAAGTATAGAAAGAGTATAATCGACATTGATAGGTGGTGCACTTTGCGTAACTGTTATCTTCTTTGAAAACGAAATCGGCGAACCGAGTTCAATTCCTCGACATGTCTGTTTGAATATAATGCTCTTGGGAAAGCATATGTTCTCCTTTCATCTATTGGTAAATAGTTGGGCAGATTTGGTTTCTTTAGCCTCGATAAAACAACCAATATGGGAGAAGAAAAACCTCCGCTTAAAATAAGTCTTTTTGTCACATGCTGTCCGTGGACGAGTAAAATACTCATGGTCAATAGGTAAGTAGTTAATCTTAAATCGAATATCATGAAAATTTGATTCAAATATCAGTATATAACCACGTGATTTTTAACATCCCTATTGATCCATGAAGGAAGTTACCGGATTGTCATAACAACGCCTGAGATATTTGATTGTTCTATAAAATAAGAAATGGCCGCTTCTCTTCACCTTTGTTTTGATATCCTGAATAGAATGAACTGAATTTAAATAGTATTTTACGATTTACCGACCAATCAAATAATTGACTATCAGCCAACCGGAAATGTTCTGGCAGTTAATCAAATTCCTATAAAAACAAACACACTGGAATCAATGTCTCTTTCTTATAAGATGTTGACCCGGTCAGAACCAATTTAGTCAACTGATACTTATGTTAAGCAACCACTGTAACTTATGTCTGATTAATGGCCAGTTCAGTAGAGACTGACCATCTTCCTACATTTCTTCTTTTTTTCCCATACATTTATATTTACTTCTATTCAAGCACCGAATTACAGAAATATAAAATATTTGGCTAAAACTTCGTTCATTTCATTGAGATATGGTTTTATGGTTTTTACTTTAAGTTCATTGAACCAAATACGTGGCTTTTTTCTATGTTCTAGCTACTTTCATACAAGTCAAACAATCTTTTAAACAATGTTTAGATTGATACATACACTTACATTCTAATGGAATCGTTTACACGAATTCAATCCTGATAAAGGCTGTTTGCATTTTACTCCCCTCTGATACCCTTGTTAAAACTGTGAATCCATCTTTTCTTCCCCGCACACCAATGAGTTCTTTAGTCTTCATTTAGTCTCAACTATGAAAACTCTGCATTCCAACTCACGGTACCCTATTTAAAAATTACCTTGTGTCACATTATGCTCTCTTACAATTATACTGGCCTATTTATAGAATAATATTCACTATCGTAATATCAAGAATATTGTAAGTAAAGTAATGTTGGTGACCGTAGTCGAGGGTGACCAGAAGGCTCCCTTTTCAATAGCTACTACACCAAGGTGTAGGGGAGAGCGCTACTCCTTTCCTTGGATTTCTCTTTTTTTACCCTTGATACGTACCTCATATTGTTGAGTGTTAAGCAAGGAGGTATCAAGTACCATTTTAAAAGTCTTCGGTATGATGCGACCTGGGATTGAACCCCGGTAGTCATGTCTAATATCGTACAATCAAGAATAATATCCGCTACCGTTAAGAAACAGCCTTGTTCTGGTTTCTATTTTCGTTTTCACAAAGCAAAAATGTTATTAATCGAATAACATTTTCTTTTATCTTTACAGGAAGTTAATTTCATATTTGTTCGCGGAATTTCATTTCGTCTCCCTTGTTTCTGTCGAGAAGTTGTTAAATTCCGTGCTGGTCTGATTTTGATGCTCCTTTGATATTCCTATTTAAAAAACAAACTCTGTTTGATACTGTCTTTGCCTTGCGACACAAGAAAAATAATTTCTTTATGAGCGAGGAATGCATATTGCATCGGACGAAAAATGAAAAATATATCAAAGAAAACTCCGTGTAAAAACTAAAACAAGATCTTCAGTTGCCAGATTAATTTTTCTAACTTGCTCAAAAATACTGACATTTTGAGATCAAACCTGTTCTGACTGCATTTTGCCATCTTCCAGTGGATTAAGATTCATTTTTTTAGAGAATTCTTTAAGTAAGGAAACAGTTAAAATTTGCTAGCTGTTCCTGGTGAGTAATATACTTGCAAACTATCTGTAATAATCTTAACCTGGTCCTAAGAGAACCAAAAGATCTTACGTTTTCCTGAGTGAAAATTATATTCCTTAACTTTAATCCTACATGCTGCTCATCCCCGGTTTATCGGAAGCCACCTCTCATTTGCGTCTGGTGGGTATTATCAGACTGAATCGTCTGGCCCCAGGGGCTGTACTCCCAGGTACTACTCACCTGCCTGGGCTAAGTTCATTACTTGGCACCTGAAACGCTCCAAAATGAAGAGTGCTGACAGGGTCAAGTATTTTTTTTTTTTGTGATCGCTACGTGTGAATCTCGATTCGTGCATGCCTTTCCTAATAAATGATCTTGTGTCAAAACTGAACTGGTGGGAGGTCAGATAAATATTTAAATATCTAACTAGTCTTATATATATATATATATATATATATATATATATATATATATATATATATATATATATAACTGAAAATTATCTGGAACAACTTGTATAAAGAACCAGTTGCACCTTATTTTGAATAGTGTATTCTTCTAAGAGTTCATACCATTGGCATAAAAAAGACAGTAAACAAAAAAGAAGAAAAAATATGTATTCTTTTCATTTATTTTATTTTTGCTCTTTCTAAGATCCCTGTATGAACTGGATTTACCTGTAAAGATCGAAGTAGGGTAGATAGCAAAATTAACATTGACAATTCATTGGAAGAACTTGTTTAAAAATCATTTGTAACTGAATTGGATGGTGTATTTTCTCAGGCAGTTCCTACTTTGACGGGCGAATTTAATGGACAAAAGATGGTAAAAGAATGCATATATATATATATATATATATATATATAAAGATAGAAAAAGGAAAGAGGGAGAGAGATGTTGAGAGAGAGAGAGAAAAGTATCGAGAAAGAGAAAGAGTGTTAATAATAAGCATACTGTAATAGAGTGATAATGAATATACTGAAATAGATAATGAACATAATTAAATAGACATTGATTGTTACCTTCATTTGGATTAAGTGGTAAGAGTGCCCGTTCAAATGAATTATTTGCATCTCTTCAACAAGTTCATATTATGGGACTTCCTTTCCATTCTACTATAATTACTGCCTCACCTTTTTTTAATTGCAGGTGTGATTTTAGCACGGTTCCTTTCTCTAGATCCACATTTTCTTACATCGGAATCTGTGTTAAAATACATGTTTTATCAACCATCTCCATCTGTTTAAAAAATCCGATTTTTCGTTAAAACCACATAACACTATAATTAACTCAACTCAGCTGGAGCGTGTGATTTTCAATTTAGGATTTAGATGAATACATAGGTTTTCTGTCGGCTTGTATAACGTTCATTATTAAAAAGCCAAAACTGTTACTTTTTCTTTATCAGCCTGAACCCATCAATCTAAACTCTTCAACTCAAAGTCAACGTCGTTATATTTTGCTAGACACTTGTTGTGAATCTGTAATTTTAACATCAATTATGCAAAAGTCTCTATTTCTTTGATTACCAGTTTCACCCTCTTTTTTTTTAAATAAGATAATTATTTACTAAAACTTCATGAATAAATAACTAATAGATATATTTTATTTGTATTTCTTATTAGATAAATTTCTTATTCTTAAAATTTTTACAAATTTCATTTTCATATTCTTTTCTGTCAGTTTTTTTTACGATATTCTGCCAACTTTCAGACAATTCAAATAATATTTTAAATGATGTTTCAACTGGTATATGCACTGACATTCTTCAGGTATATATCTTTGATGTGATCTTTTTTTATATACATTTGTCAAAGATGATGGTCATAATGGCTAAGGTGATGGACTACAACATTGTAAAAGTGAGTTTAAAATCCAGTCGAGCTATTACGTTCATTTTTGGACTAATGCTATTGTTGCATATCAACCCCGGCCGAGCTGTCAAAATAGGAAATGCACCTGTGTAAATAACAGGTGCATATGGTCGAAGGTATCAAGGGGATAACCTTGACTGTCGACAGGTTGAATTGAGTGGGCGTAAAAGAATAATATAACTCGGTGCACAGGAAGTTCAAGTAAGTTGGAGATAAGATGCTGTAGAGAGAACCAGCACCCAGCAGAGGGGGCCCTCATGACCCCCGATTGAGCAGTTGGAGTTGGGGAGAAGATGCTGGAATGAGGACCATATCCCAGAGAGGCTGGGCCCCCAGGCTTCCGGTTGAGCAGCCCTGAAGAACGGGAAAGAAACGCTGTTATAGCCATAAGAGTGGGGGTCAATATGTTGCAGTTCTGTTCAGTTTCCAACTCACCTCTCACTCGGTAAAACCTTTAGTAACCCTTTCGAACCCTTTAAAATAAAGTGAGAGGTATATTTTTCTAAAGAACTGTGTCGCTCGTCTTTATTGTGTCGTCATTATGTTCTGCATGCATCTGCATATGAGTATACAACACTATTGTGAAAGGTATAAACCCTATATTGCCAATAAGTTATGGATTCAATAGTACGACGACTCTTCTACAATGTTGGAATTGAATATCCAACGAAGGTTGAGATGTCATTAAAAAACGAAACCTTACGTATTAATCGGCAAAGAAAAAAATGTATATTTATTGACAGAAGTCAGAATACCGCAAAAATCATAATTCTGAATGAAATTTGTCAAACTTAAACGACGATATAGTCTAATACGAAATGATTGAAAAGTAATTCCCTTTCTTTTTAATTCTTATAATTTATTTCTGAACTATAATTATAGTAATAAATTTGTATGAGAAGAAAACAAATAGCTTGGCATTTTATTTAAAACTCGATATGGCCATCAACATCCACTGGCACCTCAAACCAGGAATAGCATCAACTGGTATGACCTGGAAACTCCTGTGGGAGTAAGGACCTAACTTCTTGTATTCGCCCATCAAGTTCTTCCGAAGTCGTTGGTTTGGTCGAGTAGACTTGTTCATTTAACCAACCTAAAAAAAATGTTGCATGCCACTCATGGGGACCACAAAGACACCGAAGCATTCATGAATAATTACAAAAATATTGAGTACCGCTAAACCTTCAATATTCTCCCAGGTACTGATAACTGAACAGATTTCATCTTGCAGAAGGTGAGGTACCTTTCTAAGTTCTTGGTATCGTGAATGAAGTTACTTTTTTATCATCCTGGTAAAATAAAAATCAGCATTTTAACTTCAATATACATTTATGAAACGTAGAACATAATTTAACGGTATAGTTTATTCAACACCTTTCTTAAATTTAATGTGAAGCTGTAAATTGCATTTGAAAAGTTCTCATTTACTTGTGAAATAATATTGTCGAAGATTTGGTCAACACTTGGAATCTGAGATTGTTTCCTTTTATGTACACCGATAAAATATTATGAAATCAAATAGACGTCAAACTAAATATAAAAGAGAATTAGAATGAGATGACTGGATGTCAAAGATTATAATTTTGTTTTGGCAGGGATTAATGAAGTCTTTGCATGCAATGCAAAATTAGGGTAACAACTTTTCGCTTAAACATATGCTGTCAATATTAACTACAAAAGAGAAAGAAATAACAGGAAAACTTTCAGGCATAAAAAATAGATAAACAAGGTCACATATAGGGGTTTATTTTGTTTATCTATTTATTTATTTTTTGTTTATTTTTTGCATTTTGCTTACTTTTCCTTCTCGGTTTATTCTTTCTTTTTTGGTTATTTATCTTTTTTGCTTACTTTTCCTTTTTTCGTTTTTTTTTTTTTTAGTTATTTTTTCTTTTGGTTTATTTTTCCTTATTTGATTATTTCTTCTTTTTTTTCCATTTTTCCTAATTTTTTTTTTTTAGTTATTTTTTTATTTTTTTTGTTTATTTTTCTTTTTTCCTTTATTTTTCGTTTTGATTCTTTTTTCTTTTTTGTTTACATTTTTCACTTTTTGTTTATTTTTCTTTTTTTGTTTGTTTTTTCTTTTTTGTTTATTTTTTCCTTTTCTCTATTTTTTAAATTTTCAGTGAATTCGATTTTCTTTTGGTTTCCTGTGACAAATTAACCTTTGTATGATAAATAAGTAATATTTTCTGGAATTCTCTTTTTTACTATGTTGTAGCCGTCTAACTTCTTGAAATTCCTTAAGTGGGCAAGTCCATTATTTTATTATTATTCCATATTTGGGTGAGTATACTCATATTGTAGGATTTCATTCCACTTTTTCTGCTGATGAAACGCTTGAGTAACATAATCTTTTTTGTCTCAATAGGTAAAACAAAAAGAAAAGTCAGTAATAGATGAAATGAAATAAAAATGAACTGGGTTAGATATATCAATCAAAATATTCTCAGAATAAAAAAGAAAACCATTCTATATAAGTAATAACAAAATTATATCATCTCAAGTTAGTTTGTTCGAGTAGATCTCTCTGTCTCTGTCGGTCTGTATCTCTCTCTCTCTCTCTCTCTCTCTCTCTCTCTCTCTCTCTCTAGATAGATAGATAGATAGATAGATAGATAGATAGATTATATGAAATGAAATAAAATGAACTGGATTAGATATATCCATCAAAATATTCTCAGAATAAAAAAGAAAACTATTCTATATAAGTAATGACAAAATTATATCATCTCAAGTTAGTTTGTTCGAGTAGATCTCTCTGTCTCTGTCTGTCTGTCTGTATCTCTCTCTCTCTCTATCTTTCTCTCTCTCTCTCTCTCTCTCTCTCTAGATAGATAGATAGATTATATGATATAATAATAGATAAATATATATTAGTTTTCCAATATATTTGATATTGTGGAACCTTATCTGTGAACACTGGTTTCATGCCGTCTTTATACGACAATCATTTGCCTGATGATTGTTGTATAAAGACGGCGTGAAATGAGTGGTTACAGATAATCATCCATGTTATCAAATATATATGAAACCTAATATATACTTTTTTATTATTACATTATATAATAGCTCTATCACAGATATTGAGTACTCTACGAGTTATACCACATCTGATCTGCCACTAACCCACTAAGTGACAACCATATACTGTTATATATATATATATATATATATGTGTGTGTGTGTGTGTGTGTGTGTGTGTGTGTGTGTGTGTGTGTGTGTGCGTTCCGTCCGATCATATTTTTTCTCAATTTGGTCTAGTGTATGTCTTTGGTATGGCACTAAATTACATCCAAGATTCCAGTTCAGGACGTCAAGGGAACGTGGAGTACGCCCTTTTATTGACCCAGATCGCAAGTATATGCTATGGTTAATTCAAAAGTCAATAGACCCCGTAAAAAAATTATTGATATTAGAACACATAACATCATATAACTTATAATTATTTGTATTAATTAGGGCTACTTGATTCCATAAAACTGTGAACTTACGAACGATTATAATACACAAAAAAAGGCGTGGATTTGCAAAAAAGAATAGTTTTAGTGGAACGTTTATGATTATTATGAAACTTTTAAAAATAAATTAAATTCTGGCATTTAAAAATGTGGCACAGTTGCCGTGATAGTTAATTATTTTATTATCTGGTTTGGTTAGGCCGCGAGTTTTTCAGTTAGGTGTAAAATTAGCAAAATTCTTTGAGTGGTGGAAAGTTTAAGCAAGTATATAACGTTCAACACAGGAAGGCCAACATGTAAATAAAATTGATCCATATCTTGTCTATGACAGGTTTGATTAAAGAAATGAATGAACAGTGAGTATGGGACACGTGAGAGATGACGCAATAATTTAGCAAGATGTCATCACTCCCATCGATATACTGAATTTAGATATATAAAAATTAGCTCATTTACAAAAGGTAGTCAATTAGCAAGTCAGTCATTTGTTAAAGGTTTGCATTCAGAGAGTTCTGCCAGGCTTAGTGGGGTCGTTCTCTTTGTGTCTGTTCATAAATCTTTACAGATTCTCTCTCTCTCTCTCTCTCTCTCTCTCTCTCTCTCTCTCTCTTTCTCTTGCTACTGTATGCAGTTTGAACATCAAACAATAAATGATCGTTAATTGTTGACAGAGATTTCTTCTTGTTTTTGAGTTGCAAACACCCAGGCAACTGTTCGAACGGATCACGCCGACCGTCAGAAGAAGTTCCAGATGGTTTGTGTCATTCTTTATCAGTGGATCTTCCAAACACAGTGAGGGCACAGACAGGACTGTTAAACGAATTATCCGAAAAAGCATTTAGCACGCCTCACTTCTTTGTTTTCCATTTGTTTTTCATTGGTTACAGTTCACGTCGATGTGTTGCTTGTTCCTCATTGGCAACGAGTTCAAACACGTCCATAGGTCAGGGTGATATTCAGATAATCACTTTGTTGATATTATCTTCGGTCGGATGAAGCTTTCAACAACACCCGCTGTATTCAACACCTGCAGGACATGGTGACATTCCGGTAATGACTTTGTTGATATTAACTTCGGTCGGAGGAAGCTGTCAACAACATCCGCCGATAGATTTAACACCTGCAGGGCTTGGTGACATTCCGCTAATTACTCCGATCTCATCAATGTATCTGTCAACAACATTCGCGGTGTGCAGCTATAAACAGGGTTCGACACTGAAAACCCACGACCAAGCGATGGTACTACATTTGGTAACGTGCAAACATATTAAGCGTATTGTTTAGTACGGGTAACCGGATAAATCTGTAGTATTACAATAATCCATAATCCAAAAAATGTCGTGAAATAAATGAGTCAGACGTAAACCAAACTTAGTATAATAAACAGCCATTGATTTATAAAGATGCATTCAATGAATTTCTGAGAGATACTCCAGTTCCGGTGCTCTGCGAAGTGTGGCGTATCATTTTATTATTTTAACTCCGAGGTCCACTCCGAGGTCCACTCTTATAATCCCCTCTATGCGTCAAATAGATTTGTTTAAAACTTTTTCTTATCTAATAAAATTGTGTGTAAAAAAAGCTTAAGAAACAATTACAGAAAAATATAAATCTGAAATAAGAAGGAAATTACTTAACTGATACTCAACAAAAAACGAAGGGACAATAAGATGCTCCGCATGTCATTGTCATTTCCACCGAATAGCTCTACGCAATGGAATTTTTAATAGTTCTTCGTTCAATAAATTTTTAGCCTTATTTCTTTTTCTTATTCAATAGATAGTACTAAGTATGAGGACCATCGGAGAGAATGTGCACAGTTTTGAGGCCTATCAGAGATAGATAGATAGATAGATAGATAGATAGAGGCCAATCAGAGATAGAGAGATAGATAGATAGAGAGAGAGAGAGAGAGAGATTGATATGTATAGCACTGAGGCCCTATTATGTTATTATGCAGACTCTGAAGTATAACGGTGAAGTGAGATTTGAAAAAAATCTGCGTTCCTTATGAGATTCTCATATTGTTCTGTACCTTATGAGATTCTCATACTTTTGTATCCTTCTCATAGACCCAACCAAGAACATAATAAAAGATAACGAACGAACTTCAATGAACGAACGAAATACACCTCTTTATAAAAATGTCTCTCATTTTATTCTCAAAAGGGGCACACAGTTAGTTGTAAGTTTGAGAGATGGAGATACATATACTCAAGAAGGGACTTCTTCTTGCCCCATATCTTCTTCCTGGAGCACATACCACGTGGTCTTCTTCCGGTTATACACCTGCTCGACTGCCATCCCTCAGTTTACTAATCACAACTTGACAGCGTGTCAAAGCACACGGGGTCACCAGGAACGAACCCAAAATCCTTTTCACCAGTCATACTATAACAGTACGCTGATTGCGTGAGTCTCATTACGCATTCGTGATCAGATTTTGATTTAACGTTCTTTATCTTGAATTGTACCTCGGGATATTTCTTTTGTTCCATATCCAAATGGAACCATTTTCTGTTACTTCTATGATGCGTCTGATGCATTTGTTTCTATTACACCCTTTGATTACGATTTGGCCCAGAAACTGGTACAGAATCTTCTTGCTTCCATTTTCACGGCTTTCAAAATCACTATATACGTCTTTTTCAGCTGTTTTAATATCATCATTTACTGGTTTTAAACTCGTGGCTATGTTCCATCCGGCTTTCCTATGGCATTGATACGATGATTTTAAGGTTCGCCCTTAACAGAAGAACAATATCAAGTCGTAGACCCTTACTAGATAGTGTTTTGGCGTAATGAACGTGATTCAATAAACCATTGCGATAAAATAAACGTAGACAGGTTGACATTTCATTACAATGAATCAATCAATTAATCCATATCGTACGTAACAAAATTACTTAGTCTATTTATTTTACAAATAAAGATTCTATACGACTGATCTCGAGAACCCAATCGAAATTTCCATGAGGTATTTTGAAACTGTCGACAGGTGTTGACTGAAAGTTAAACAACGACACTATATCATACCCATCAAAAACATAGCTTATTTAAAAGTAGAATTCTATCTGAGGAGTTGGGATCATGTTAGACGCAATTATCTTCAAATATCGAAATGCTTCCCTTATTCCTTGGTTCCTAATTGCTGTGCCGGCTGTTAGCCTCGAGGTTCGTTAGGATAAAGAAACCCTGGAGCTATTTTGGCTCGAAGCCAAATAAGAGCTATCATTAACATCGAAGGTCATTTATCAAACCCCTTTTCTACCCACACCCGTGTTAACCACATGTAAAATCTTTGTCATCTAACCCAATCGAAGGTTGATGGGTGTAATCGACTTACGAAAATGCTTACTAATGGCAGGTTAAATCTACGTCAGAACTTAGCAGGTGTCTTGAAGAAAAAACAAATAAAATAAATAAATAAATAAACCCTGCATTGATGTTAATCTAACATGTTAAAATTGCTCTAGGCTGTCACAAAACTGAAAAATGGAAAACGTTTATCGGATGAAAGGGAAAAAATATAGCATACATAACGAAGATAGGTTAGGTGCAGAAAAAGAGTGCATAGATATACATTTAAATTTACTTTTGTTATGTCTCTTGTTTCGTTTGGTTTATATGTTTAACGGCATACCAATCCCTTATAGGAGATTTAATACTGTATGAAGAAAAGAAGAAGAAAGAAAAGAAGAAATGCAAACTAAAAGATTATATAATTGGTTTGGGTTACTCCATTTCTTCTTTTCAAGAAGATAACAAAAAATCTGAATATGAGCACAGGTAAAAAAAATCATACATAATAGTAGTAATTCTAGCTAAAGTAAGAACATTAAGTTTATAATACCCAAAAATTCACTCTGAATTGTCCAGCAGGACACAGGGCGTAACGGTTAATAGGCGTTGGTTCCCTGAGCTTCTAAGAAGACAATCATCTGCAGGTTCAATCCTCACTACAGGCTAGTAATATACAGGAATACTTAACATTTGTACCCGGTTATGTCAAACGGAATCCGAACAGGCGACCGCCGTGGTTTCAATAAAGGACGGAGTTGGAAGTTCCGTGAAGGTTCCCGAGTTCGACAAACACCTGAAGAAGGCCGGAGGACATATCGACCGAAACGTTGTGGAAATAACAATAAAGATGAAGACAATAGTCCGAAAAACCTTAATGATAAAAATCAACAAGCTTCGTCTCAGAAATTTAGACAAAAAATTGATTAGTAAGTTTAATGACATTTTATCTCTTTATGGTTTATTTAAGGCTAAATTTCCATTCATTTAGAAATGTTTGTAATCATAACTATATTTTTAATATTCCAGTATATTTTATTGCCCTTTTTTTTATTTGTCTTTTATCATTTATTTGCTCACAATTATATTATAAATTCCGATTTGAAACTAATAATTTACAATAAGTTGGATAGTTTCAGCCATTTCAATTATATACTAACAAATTGTCCGCAAATATATTGTTTCAACTAACCAAGCCTCTTTAATTAGAATCATTTTGTCGTGCACAGTTATTTACTTTTAATCAAATGACACTAATTTGTGAGTAGTTATATGGTTTCAAGTAACTGGTAATCATCCTAAGTAAACAACTGTATCTTCAAACAATTATTCTTAAGACTTTTTTTTTCGTTTAACCCACGGTTTTATCGATTACGAATGATTATTAAACCGATATATTTGATCCATAGAGAGAACCCTAAAAGGTACTATGTTTCTGGGTCAGAATGGGAATGGGAGATTGGTAAGGAAGAAATTACACTCCCCGTGTTCCAGAATTTGAGCCTCAACTTCAGATGCAATATTCAATTTCATGCTATTTTCCTAAAGGCTACTGAAAAAAGGGACCAAAGTAAGACTATTTTATAACGGAGATCTATGTTACATCAAAAGAAGGCTGAAGAATGTAACAGTCGAAGAACCATGTGAACAACAAAAAGAAAAAATAAGTAAAAATTGGAATATTCCCGAAGTAATGCCTGTTTTTGCTATTTCTTTTAAAGCCTTTAAAATTGTATCATATGTAACGTAAGCAAGGTCTGACCCCAAAGCTAAGTAGGCAATCCTTTATGAAATTGATAAACTTTATACATCTGGCAAAGAATCATAAAATTAGCTCAGAAAGAGGAATTTTACTTAGTTTTATTTTAAATAAATAAACTCATAAAAATAAGATACAATATATTTTTTAACAACTGAACATTCTGGTTTCATAAAATCATCCTAAAAAACTAGATTAGATTATTTGAATTAATGATGCACTTTCTTTACGATGCATAGAAAATATTTTGCGTTAACCCAAACCAATTATATAATGTTTTAATTTGCATTTCTAAAGCAAATACCAAATAAGCCTAGAAAGGTAAATACGTCTATAATAAAAAAAAAGAAGATTTTTACAAACTTCAACAAACATCTGGGCATATCTAATTGAAAGGACACTTGGCTCCTGCAAAATAACCTTCAATGGAAACGACCGTGAAATTGATTGTATAAGCTTAATAGTGTAGAGAGTGTGTTTAAAATTACGTTGAACAACAATCACACATCGTTTCCTTTTTTTATCTACTTGAAATTATAAAACTATTCACAAATAATAAGGTTGGGCATTTCACATATGCTTTACTATTGGACAAGGAGAAAGAAACTCTCTCAGAAAAGCAACAACTTTAGGACAATATAAGCATCCTCTTGTTCTCCGATTTGTAATAAATTTGTGAGAAAACAAATCACGTATCACCAACACGAAACATGCACCCACAACTGTCTTTTATTGTTGATCAAAATTCAGATATCTTTACATGGAAATTATCTCCAAATAAGTGCTATAAACTGAAACAGTGTCAAAGTAAAAATCAAGAAAAAGGCTACATGAGTAAAACAGAAAAGGCTCAGGATATAAAGACGCTATTTTCATAAGTTGTAGATCACTGATAAGGTTTGGCCTATTTTTTTCATGCCAAATTGACCTAGGAGGGTAATTTAATGCCATTCTTAGGAAAGAACATCAGTGGTATTATTTAATCCAATCTTTCTCAAGTGTATTATCCAAAAGTGAATGACCGGAGTTCAAACTTGTTCCCTCTGTTGCAATCTAGTATTATCACCTACGCCATGGGGACTCATTCTCCAGTCACCAATAAGAAATATGTTCACATCACAACCTTCTCTAAATGCATATGAGGCCCCTAAAACAAATGAGTCCCAACAAAATTATACCAACAATGAAGAAAAATAACTAATCATCGGTTTCTATATAAATATATTTGTCATCAAATTCCAAACCAAACATGTTTCAGTCGTTAGAGATTAACAAAGGATGTCCGTATCTTCTGCAAACGAATAATAAATAAAAAGGCGGGGGGTTCTGGATATGACACGAAACTGCGTCTGATAATGAAGCTTTGTTTATTATTGATTATTAGTTCTGGACATATGAGTAGTGTTGAATACTGCTTCAATACCATTATTCCATGGTCCTCTCTGACTAAGAATGAAAGTACCTATTAGGGTCCCATCAATGGTTCAAAAATTAATTGTATTTGATAGTACCGTGTGCAAAAAGAACCACTTGTAACAAATTCACAAAAATGTTAGAATAAATGCCATTCCCTTAACTTTTAAGCAAGACATAAATTTAGACGGGGTGGTGGTGGTGGTATGTCTTTAAAATCAATCAATCAGATGAAACAAATGAAAACTTTTAATAAACAGATCAGAGTACGGGTAAAAATTCAGACCTGAAAATAATTTTCTGTAACATTTATTGTTTACCACTAGAAAGATTAAAAAAAAATTAGCAACAATTAATTAATGATATTCAAAATCATTAAGCATTGAGTTACACTCCACTTTTTTTTTTTTTTATCTCGCTGAGGTATCTTTGAATGTAAGAAACTCCAACAAGTGAAATGGAACGGGATTTTGCTGTATATGAAAACCTGATTATATGAAAGGAAACAGCGACGAATGGGAATAAGTTTCCATTATGCATCTTAGAACATCGCTATAAATATATGAAAAAACAAATTTAAATTTTTAAGTTTAAAATTTTATTGCTTTATAATTATCAGATTTTCTTTTATGCAAATCCAATTCTGTTTTATATTCCGTGCTTCTAATGCATCACTCAAAATGGTTGTAATTCATTAGAATTAATTAATTGTAAAATGCAGTTTAATCCGTCAAGATAGCAAATAAATTTTGAGGAAGTCATTGATATCTAAATTACTCCGGGAAACAAATTATAAAACAATTTTAGGCCTATCACCCTACACCCGAAAGTGCAAACCAATTTTTTTCGTAACATTTTATTTCATAAAAGATAGATGTGAATTGACTGATAGATAGATAGATAGATAGATAGATAGATAGATAGATAGATAAGCATGAACAAACTAAAACAGACAGACGGACAGGCAGACAGACATCAACAAATAGAGACTGAGAGACAGGTACATAGGAATCAACTGAGATAGACAGACACACAGACAGACATGAACCAACTGAGATGGGCAGACGGACTGACATGAACAAAGGTAAACTCACAGACAAACATGAAAAAAGTTGGGCAGATACACGTGGATAAAGTGAGACAGAAGATCACAGAGACCTACACAAGTAATAAAAGACAGACAGATGTATAGACATGAGTAAATTGAGGCAAACAGACAAATAGACGCGGACAAAATGAAACGGACGGACAGAAAGATAAGGAAGAATGAAGAGAGACATGTGCAAAATGAGAGAGTGAGACAAATAGATACACATGAATAAATAGAGATAGATAGAGTTGGATAGGAACTATGTTAGGCAGACTGACAGAGGAGAGATAGACATGAACAAGCTGAAAAAGATAGACAGGGAGATAGCAAGGTTAAACAGATAAGAACTGAGACAAATAGATGAATGAAATGGCTCAATAAAAAAAACATTATCAGACTACTTTATGAGATAAAAGAAAACTTTTTTTTTCCTTTTTCTAAAATTATACTCATACCTGTTGCTGAAAGTATTATGCAATAAAGAGTAACATTTGATGAGTAACACAGAACACCTTACTCAATAACCATCACAATACAACGAGCTAAAGAAAATCTCAGTAATGGGCCAAACGTATTGTGAACATTTTTCATTTGGAGTTTTTCTATAGGATCTTATGCCAGACTTGAATAAACTTGGAACATATCATTTGTTATCATTCAAAATGGAAATAGCAGACACGTTATAGGAATTGTGAAGAAAATTACTCACATCGAATATATATTTGAAAGTAAGCATTAACTTTTTCTCTCATTTTTTCTTCCCAGACATAAGATTACGTTTTGATTGCTTTTAAAAACAGCAATAACAAAATTGGAACGAGATGAATATTGTTTTCTCTTAGGATTTTTGTTGGAATGATCAATTAAAAAGTCAAATTTCTATTTTCGAAAAAAATCAGATGATATTTAAAAAGAAAAATAAACACGTAGGCTGAATTAAAAATATTGAGGAATAGCTAAACAAATAATTATTAACAGACACCAATCATAAGATAGATAGATAGATAGACAGATACATACATACATACATACATACATACATACATACATATGAACAGGTCGTAGATAGTAAGCATACTTTTTTTTTAATGTGAAGGTTGCACATTGATACATCGAGTTTTGCGATTCATTCCAAGTCAAAACTACAGATTTATATACCTATATTGAAATAAAAGATCTCTTGTTTGTTTAAAAAGGAATACGAATGTTCATTAACAAACCCATCCACATTTCAAAGAAATATGTCAACTAGTACTAGATCTATAATAAATGACAAATGAGGTTTTAATTATAAAGATTAAAGAAAAACTCAAAATAAATAAGATATAATGAAATCTGAGAAGTAATGTTTCCTAATTGATTGATAGGACGAATCTATGTAGATATCATTCAAAATCATTTTATTATATATATATATATATATATATATATATATATATATATATATATATATATATATATATATATATATATTATTATTATTATTATTATTGATAATGATAAAATGATTTACGTAATTTTGTAACGTTATAAAAGCCTAAAAACCTTTTTCAAAAACTCTTTAAAAACACTCTTTATTCAACCAAGCTCTGATGATGGGCTATGAAAGATCCGAAAGTGCTCAGGACAATTTTGGTAAATTCATCCACAAACCTGAAATCTAGACACTTATCAGGAAACTTAAAATGATCTTTAGAGAATTATGTAGACAAAATGTATCTATCATTTAAGAAACACGCTTAAATGAAAGACTGCTGCCCAAATACACACGCACGTGCATGCACACACACACACACACACACACACACACACACACACACACACATACGCACGCACGCACGCATACGCACACGCGCAAACACCATCACACGCACACACACACACACACACACACACACACAGAGGCACGCACACACACACACACACACACACATATATATATATATAAGTAAAAGTAAAGTTAGCGACCATAGTCGAGGGTGACCCGAAGGCTCCCTTTTCGATAGCTACTACACCAAGGTGTAGGGGAGGGCGCTACTTCATTCCCTGGATTGCTCCACTTTACCCTTGAACCGTACCTTATAATGCTGAGTGTTAAGCAAGGTGGTATCAAGTTCCATTTTTAAAGTCTTTGGTATGACTCGACCTGGGATTGAACCTAGGTCTCCCGGGCCATTGGCGAACACTCTAACCGCTGGGCCATCGGTCCAGTTAAACCAGAGTTGGGAGTAATTCCTTCAGGACAAGAAAATCATTCAGGAGCTCAACATTTAAATTTTCCTGGTGGAGAGCTCAATGTAATTTTTTTACAGAGCAATATTTTTTTAAGAAAAATCCAAAGACCGGTTAATTTAGGATTATAAATTTATTTCCATCCTGTTTTTCAGATTCTGGTATAAACCAAAAACACGAAGAAAAATATAACAGGACTTCTTCAGATCCAATGGATAAATAAAACACAATAAACACGCGGGGTGGAGGGGGAGGGGGAACGCGGAGGTAATTCCTTAATCTCTTTCCCCTCCGCTCCACCCTTTATCTCTCTCTCTCTCTCTCTCTCTCTCTTTCTTTCATACATTTATGTTTGCGTTTGTGTGACAGACAAAGGGAGAGGGAAAGAGAGTGTGTATTAACCATTATTACAAGGTTTTTAAGCAGACTTTAACAGGTCTGTATTCAGAGTTTTCCTTCTCCTAAACCGGTTGCCATACTAAGGTTAAAGAGTCGAATCTTCACAACTATTTAAGGGAGTGGATAACAGTTACAGAATATTTTTCCTCTGGGAATTAAGATATTGTGAAATGCAAACCGCTTCGTCCAGTATTTGAAATAGTGTTGCCATTTCTATGAATAAAACCATTACTGCACGTGTGCATCATAAATGTAAGTGAGTATGATAAAAAATTAAGGTAAAGGCGATTTGAAATGGTAATTTAAAAAAAGTCTTGCTCATTATAAACAAACAATAAAGATATTACATTGAAACTCAAGGGACTGTGTTTCACATTGCTTTTTTACAGGGGGTACTATCGAAAGTATTACGTGGGGTGTAATGGTTAACTGCATAGGAAATTGATTCCCCAAGCTAAGTTCAAATATTGAATAAGAAGGTTGCCTTACACTCGCACTAAAGCCTTTCAGAAAATCATGAATCTATTTTTTCTTCGAATAAACAGTTCTGGATAACCTAGACCTTTACCCTCAGTGCAGTGACTGGTCACTTTGAAGGGAAACTCTAACTACAAACTAGTTGATTAAAGAAAATTAAGTTTTGGACCTTGAGTGGTATCCTGCCCGTGAGGCAACACTCATCATTATCATCATTTCCTTGACTTTCTTCCTCTCGCCATTTGTGTCAACCATCCTTCTCTTCCGGCAGGTCTTCAGGACTACACTTTGTGTCTGTACAGAACTGTTGTAGGTAAGTTCTAGTTGCACGTCTATGTGAATGGGTCTATTGGAGAACGTCACTTATGAGTTCGTCTTTACTTCCAAAGCAGTGTTCAACATATCTTCTTCGTCTAATTTAGATGGTTTTAAAGATGGGAGGTTAGTCACCGTACAGGTGCTCTTTTGTGGGATGTTGCTTCCAGGGCCTGTTCAATATAACTCTTAACATTCTTGTGCAATTCCCGTCTAGCTTTTTTCTCTAAATGCTTAGTCAGTGTCCATATGGTGCATTCATGTAGTATAATTGATACAACCACTACTGGGAAGAAATTATGTTTTATTTCATCGGATATACTGCCTTTTATTAGCAATCTTGGTTGGTTGGTTGGTTTTGGTAAATTTGTTTAATAGCAAATAATCTTTTATGGGCTATTTAATGCCAAAGCTATTGTTTTATAAGGACTGTAGTCGCACTATTTAACCCACACCTGAAGAGATAATATAGTTGTACCTTTACCAAGGATATTATTCTGAAAGTTAACGTCGTAGTTCAACCGAAATTCGAACTCGCTTGGTACCATTTTGCAGTCCGGCACAGTAGCCACTACACGAGGCTACTTTCCCAAGGATATTGTTAGCGATTACAATAGTCTTGGTAACTTATTTCTTATCTATTTCTTTGGCTTACATAAGGACGAGATTCATAATTATCTCACTACTCATGTCATTTTCACATTTATATGATAACATAGCTTCGTACGGCACAACGATATAATTGTGGGTTACTTCGTGAGGATCACAATCATTATACTTGCAAATTATTTGAGGAGAAAAGCTTGATAACCAGGCTGCTGCTAGAACTAAATATGCAACCGCCTTGGCTGACAGAGGAGGAATGAGACACCCCCGCTATAAAGAGGAAACCTTGGTATGATACAAAATTTGCCTGGTAGTAAGGCTTCTATTCTGGGGTTGTGGGGAGTGTGTAGTCCCCCTTCATTGCCATTTCTCCCGCGGTCACTCTGACCCTGAGTTATACTCTATGTTAGGGTCCCATCTTTGGATTAAATCATTTATTACGGGTTATTATTGGTTGTTTGAAACCATACAAATGATTTAAAATTATTCGTATTAGATAGGAATACTTGATATCACACAACCGTGTGCATAAAAAAAACTCTTCAAAAACAAATGCACAAAAACGGAAATATAAAAGAATAAAGAACACTACTTTCGTAACCTTTTGGCATAGAATTACCCTAGACCACTTGATATGCCATTAAAATCAATCAATTAATCCAAATATGCAAACATTACAGACAGATACATGGTAGACTTATAGAATTTACATCTTATTGGAGAAAATATCTGTTTTCTAGATACAATAAGATTATGTCAGGTTTTCAGTTTCTGTTTTAGACGAAAAAACGTTTTCCACAACGAACTGAAAGGCGAGAACAATTAATGTGTTTGATTAATATCTGTTCTTCTCTCCATCTAATCTATGATGCAGTCTGTCGACAAGAAAGACAATTCAATCATGGTTGTCTGCCAATTTGTTCAGTATCTTTGCTGATGTTGAGTAACGAAGACAAATAACACTGCGTTGTTCTAAGTTCAGTAACGATGGTTAGGTCAGTTACGGTGGGAAAAATGAACTCTTTATTAATAGCCATGTGTCTATCTACAGTGCTAGATTGGCTTGGTCTTAACTTAGGAGGTGTTAGAATTTGTTTATTGACAGATAGGATTGATTGATTTATAGGCATGTCAACTCGTCTCGACTTAATTTAGGCCTAGATTTGATGGTATCACGTTCAGATCATTCTAAAAGTTTTATATGTAATCAGATCCTAATTAAATTCGAATATTTTGAATAAAATCCCTAATAGTTTTGGTAAGGTATATGCATGGTTATGTGGCGTTATTTGATTTACTTCCTTAGTGGAGTGGTTTGATAAGAAGTACCAGTACGTACTATTGTTATATATTGTTCCATTTGAAAAGAGTTGTCGCTGTTGGCGAAGAATCGATTGTCCCTTTATTTACATTTGCGCTGACGTTTCACGGTTATATTTAAAGGCCACAACAGTACTAGAGCTGCAATGGTCAAAAATACCGATCTGTCTCTTGACTTATAAGACAGAGAATGATTTTCTTATTTCTGCCATACGTTGGTTATTCCCAGGCAGTCGTGTGAATAATTTGGAGTAAATATGAAAGAAATTGAAGGTTAAAAAAAGTGAAAATATAATTAAGTTTTACAATATTTACCATGGTTTCAATTTACAGTTCGTTTGTTGCAGAATACTACTACTACTACTAATGAAAATAATAATAATAATATTTTATTTTCGATTAGGAATTTATTTATTGTTGAAATTTAATTTGTTAAATTATAATTAAAATATTATTCTTGAAGACCTGCTAGCTCAGGTCTTCAAAAACAATATTTTAAATATTGACCGATTTGCATATGTAGACCTCAGCTGGTATTTGGGCGCTGGCAGGAATATGAAAAGTACGTGGTCATTCCACGACTTTTTCCTCAAAATGGATTAGAAAATTTTATTGCAATATTTTAAAAATGTATTTTGGTTTATTTAAGGATTATTCTTAGAAGCCAGAATGTCCTGCTATTTAAGAAAATTGTTTTGTGTCTTATATATCATTTATTTATATACGATAAAATAAAAAAAATAAAACTTAGTAATGATTTTCTAATTACTCTAATTCCATGATTATTTTCCGAGATGAACTGATATTTAAACCAAAATAGCTGTTGCAATTTTTGTATCTAAGGGAAAATTTATTTATGTCATTCGCTGCTGAACAACAACCATTTGAAATCATTTACAATGAATACAAAAACGAGGAAGTATGTGTAATTTTACGGTTGTCAATACGTTTTTAATATTACGACCCGAGAAAACAACTCATTAAAATTATCAACCGGAGTCTTTAATTATGGTATTCAAAAGTGTGTTCATCAAAAGCGCCTGAACGCAGAAGTATATGTGTATTAATTATGCTACAATAATGTAAATAATGAAGACAGATGTCCAAAGATTAGAAACGTCAGTTGAACGTAGTTCATCCTTATATATTAGACCACAAACATTGATTGAAAAAACAAGAACGTAAATTAAATCAAGCTAAGACTGAAAGCAGTAGAGTATTTCGGCAACACACTTTCCGTGAATTATCTCCCTTGATTGTGGAGAGTGAAATAAACCATTAAGATCGAGGGCTTTCATCAAACCCACTGCCTGAAGGAAGGCTCGTTTCAGAAAAGGTAAGTGCAAACAAAATTTTTCAAATCTCTCCATCAAGGGAAAGATCGATGAAATGCCTGAAGACCTCAAAGATCAAGTTTTCTTGACCAATTAAGACTTTCTGTTCTATTTGCCTTTCTGTTTCACAAATCACCTGATATCTCTCTAGAAAAATGGTCTCCTGCCACGGAAAGTTATACAACAGCTATTTTCTATTACTGGATTATGGTCACTTCAAGAAGGATTATTCTTATTTAGTTCGTGATTATGTGGCGTTTAATACTGCCTTCTCCCAAAATCTGAGAGGAAATATATTAATATTAAAATTCACCACCTGGTCATTCGAGAGTAGAACCTGGTCATAGACGTCCGTTGTATCAGTAATAGCGTGTCGACTGATGGATTGAGGATATACATATATTCAACTTGCCTCATATGCCAGGGCCAGTGTTTTTTATGAGTTCTATATCGTAATAGACTGTTTCCTGCCACGAAAGTTATACAGTTGAAGACAATCTCCAACCACAAAAAGTGTGCAACAGATATTTACTGTTATTGTTGCATCATTATTGCCTAGAAAACAAAATTATTAAGTAGGAGACTATCTCCTGCCACAAAAAATGTGCAACAGATATTTCTAGTTACTGGTGCATCGTCATTTCCTATCAGGCAATAGTTGAAGACTGTCTCCTGCATAAAAAATTATACCACAGATGCCATTAAAAATTGTGCGACGGATATTTCTTGTCACTGGTGCATCGTCATTTTCTATCAGACACGAGTATTAATGTGAAGATTGTCTCCTGCCACAAAAAATGTGCAATAGATATTTCCAGTTACTTGTGCATTGTCATTTGCTATCAGACAATAGTTGAAGACTGTCTCGTGCCATGAAAAATTATACACCAGATATTTATATTTACAGGTGTCTATTCATTTTGTGTTCGCCGATACCAGATTTTCTGAAGGGGCACGTTGAGTGCTGTTCACTCAATACTACACAAAAAATGTGTGTGGTTAAGGATTTGGAAAATCAAATCTTGATTTTCATACGTTAAGCAACGAGGAATAAATGGTTGCTCTTCTAGACTCTTAATAAAAAAAATATATTTAAATTATAATGTCCGCTGAGTAAGATTTTGCTTTCATCTTGGTTAACTAGTGGGTATTTTTGAGAAGTCTAATGTTTTCTTCTCCAGGTACCTAGCTGAACTATCAACATTGCAATCCACTCTCTCGTCATTCGAGTGTTCTGCGTAGTTACCAACAACAGCTGTGTCGGTGATTGCTGGTCGACTACTGTGGGCGGAAAAATAGAAACAGTCAACTCTCTTTAAGTGTTCTATTTCCCCCATCCAGTTTATCCGTCTATGGAAGTATGCAGAAATGGATACTGAACATAAAATGCGGGGTGGTAGAAACCAGCTCTTCTGGTAACTTTGAATGCTTCAATTAATCTCGGCAACATGACTACTGATCTCCAAGTATCTCCAATGAGAGAGAAAGGGTAAACCCAGATTCTTTTATTCAGGTGTTATTTGTATAAATTTCTGAGATGAATCTGGATGATTTGAATAACTTGAAGTATTCGGACGATTGTCTTTATCTTTATTCTTATATTCTTATATGCGTTTTGGTTGATGCGTCTTTCGGTCTTTTTCAGGTTTTTCATGTTGAACTGGGCAGTCCAAACAGAACTTCTAACTGAAAACTCTATTTAATTCATGGAAGTTCATTGTCCTAATTCCGTCAACCAAACCCGGGTACAAACGCTAGACTATTGTAAATATTACTTGATATTTACCTTGAGCTGGGATTGAACACACACACTCCAGATGATTTCACTTAGAAATGCGTTTGACCAAATGTCTATATCTGTAGTGTCATGTGTCTTTAAGGTTCAGAGAATACCGAATCTCCACTTGCACCTTGTACTGGCGTCACCTCTGGCCAATGCCCATCACGACACTGATGACTAATCAAGTCTGGTGACCTCGGTAAATCTTGGTTCACTGCTGTTTTCAATCCGGGGTGTAAGATCAAGTATACATTGTTACACCGAGCCTACTGGACGATATGCTGAACTTTGTGATACGTCTATTTTCTTGCAGTCTGTTTTTGTATAAAATATCATAACGCTTTTTTTTAATAACATACTGATTCGTTCCCGGTAGCATGCGCAAACAATGTCACATGAGTCTACATGATTAAGCTTTACTCTGCTGAAGGAAGAAAAGAAAAAAATACACACTAACATGAAAAACAGTTCACAGTGACTTCTCTCGACATGCTTGCCTATAAATTAGAATCTATTTAAATCTATTTGGTTGGTACTAGAACGAAAAAACAATGCACCCAGTTACGAAAGATGCCATTATAAAACTACGCAATACTATTTTGTTAAAAATCAATAGATAGTCATGGTTTTAAAAGTATTTATTTGCCAAGCTGAAATTTGTCTTGCTGTTGGTCATAATTGTAGAGGACCTCCTGTGTATGGACATTACGACACTCATACTAAGATTAATATGATTTAACCGACTTCCCACGAAGCCGATATATGACACAAGGTCGTTTTATCGTGGGGAGCCACGCTCAAATGAAGACGCATATGTGGCTATTTCAAAAGTCTTGGTCTCTACGAAATTATCCATATTAGGGCTTTTCAAACCCCAAGTTATGAAGTCAAGCCCGGTAAAGTAGGTATTGCTTGTGGGGATGGCTCTCAGAGACAAGGCGATTCAGCTAAACAAATAACAAGCGCGAACGCTAGGTAGACCCAGAAAAAAACTAAAGGAGGGTCAAGCCCGTGGTATTATGACTATATGAAAATTAATTTGCAAGCTATCAGCCTACGAGGGACGTTTAAACAGGATGTATATATATATATATATATATATATATATATATATATATATATATATATATATATATATAATTTAAACAGGATGTGTATATATATATATATATATATATAGGGGGGAACGATAAAATTGTCGTCCTAAAATAAAACAACACTACAACTTTATTTAAAAATTTTATTGAAAAAATCAATTCAGGTAAGTTGATTATGTAGTAGAGCTGATATCTATTCAATGTAGCCGCCTTCAGCCTCAACCACCGTCTCGATACGGATCCGGAACTGGGAGCATACCTTTTCCACAAGCGCCGGCGGGAGCACGGCGAATACTCGGCGAATACTCGGCGGATGGCGGTGATCAGGCTGGCTTTGATGTTGTGGGAGGTCATGTTGGTGATGTTCTCGACGTATGACCAAACGAAGTAGTCCAGCGGGTTCAGGTCGGGGGAGGAGGGGGCCATTGAGAAAAGGGTACAAACGCGTAGCACTCCTTCTGAAGCAAAGCCTGAGTCTCTTTGGACGTGTGGGCCGGCGCCGAGTCCCGCTGCCACACCCAGGGTCAGCCACCGGCCACCTGATTGCACCAGGGGATCACCGCACTCTTCAGCACATCCAGGTACGCTTTGGTATTGACTTTCAAGCCGACTTCGAAGATGCGAGGTGGCATGATGTGGCCCTCACTTGAAACCGCACCAAAGACCATAACCGTAGCCGGAAACTTTGTTTTCATCACCCGAGGCACGTCCCTGTTATTCGTGGCAATCCAGATTTGCATTTTGCTGGTGCTGGCAATAGTCCTGTTGTCATAACTTGGATCGGTAGAGATCATGTGTTGTAAGGCGGCGCATCTCCGATCTCACTCGTTGAACATTGTGTCACTTTCAGATATGATAGAAGTCTCCTATCGCTCTTGGGATTTGTACACAACTGGCCAACTAGTAGATGGTCTGCAACAAAAAAAGAAAACCGTTTTTTATTAAACGGAAATGGAATCATGTCGTCTTTTCTAGGGCGACAATTTTATCGTTCCACCCTATATATATATATATATATATTGCATTTAAACGGGATATATATATATATATATATATATATATATATATATATATATATATATATATATATCATTTAAACAGGATTTCTGTATATATATATATATATATATAGAGAGAGAGAGAGAGAGAGATAATTTTTGCAAGATGTATATATATATATATATATATATATATATATATCATTTTTAAGGTAAAAATCAAAATACGTAGACTTATTGATTGTAATAAACATAACTGTATTCTCTTTTTTACAATTACATCAAACAGGGAACTGGATTCGGTATTACAAGGTCAAATCCTGGACGATGCCACTTGCATTTCACTTGGTACAAATGCCTTTGATAAATTCATGAATCTGTCAGTTCTTCCCTAGCTATTGCTTCATGATGAGATAAAATTAATTCTTTAGTCTTTGTTAGGCAATCAGTCGTTTAGAAGGAAAACTCAAACGAGTGATATTCTGCTTTAATATTGACCTTGTGTCACGTCCCGCCAATGGCTGACGGGTAAGGTAAATCCGTAGGTAACTATAAATATAATACAGAGTTGAGCAGAAAGACGTATAAGAAAAGGATTAGATAGATATGTACAAATTGAAATAGATATTAATAGACTGAGATGGATAATTTGATATAGACAGACTTAGATAGATAGATAGATAGATAGATAGATAGATAGATAGATAGATATGCATAGACTGAGATTGATAGATAGATATGAACAGATTAAGATAATAGCCAGCTAGCTAGTTCGCTAGCTAGATAGCTAGCTAGATAGCTAGATACATACATAGATAGATAGGTAGTTGTAGGAAAGAGAAATTAATACAAAATTATTAAAAAAGGACGGGTATCGGTTTTCAATGAATTTCTTTGCAAGTTTAAGATTTATATAACTCCACGAGGTGATTTTAAAGCCAAGTGGTCAATGCGAGTTAAACTGGCGCCGACCAAAGAAATAAGTGTGATAAATGAGACACACAAATAAAATAAAGTGCGGGAACATTTCGATTATCTATTGATTTCAACTTGTGTAATCATGGCGGAACCAAGCAGACCAACCAATGATGTGAAGACGATGTCAAAACAAGTGGCCCCCGTCTTCTCACGGCAATTTATTCTTGCAAACAACTCGATGAGTATCTGAAGAAAAAACGCCCATCTTCTTTCGGTGGTGTAATTTTCCTGCGAACAAACAGAATGAGGATCAATATATTCATCACCGAAATATTGGTTCGTTCTATGACCCAGCAAAAAAGATTGTTTGTAATAGACAACAATTCGATTTTAGCAGATTGCTAAAGCCCAACTATATCGTGGATTTATTTGGTGTTCTCTTTCTCCTTGCTATACATATCATAACAATATCAAATGTTCTCAGAGAAAGGAGCTTTTCAGTCAGTTCAACATATTTCTTCCCTTATAAACCTAAACTCTAGACCGAGAGAAAAACTTTTATTTTGATCAATAGGAGGGAATTAGGGTTCTCAATGATTGCTCGTTATATATATATATATATATATATATATATATATATATATATATATATATATACTTTACACTACTTTTAACTGAGTCAGTCTAAACGGGAAGTTAATGATAAGACCAGAGATCGAACTTTCGACCGCTCAGGTCGAGTGTTTTCACTAAGTGACTAACTTATTTTAAATCAACACTCGTTTTGGTCACCTAGTTGAAACTGTCCAATGAGTTCCGTAGTCCTAGATTGACTCAAAGTTTAACTGTTGTCAATCAAACTAATTGACTCATGTATTTTTCATGTTTATTGCTTCAGGATTTAATCTAAATGTTACACAACATGTCAAAAATAGATCTCACCGATCTATAATGTAAAATTAGAATAAGTTCAGTGGTGCCGTTGATTCAGTCCAGTTTAGGAATGTGCGTCTTAACCAGTTAGGATGGATTTTGATGGTATGTCAATCCTTAGAGGGCTATTTTATGCCTATAGGTTAGGGAAGTATATTCATTATACGTTTATATTTACGTTTTGTGTAGTCATTTGAAAGAGTTTTTTCTTTGCAACGGTCCAATAAAATAGGAATAATTCTTAACCAGATATATTTTCACCCATATATAGGAAGACAGCAGATACTGCCACTCCTAGATCAGAGTGAACTTGAGATTAAACGCAATAAAATGTTATTCCACATTCTACAGAACTTGAGGGTCATCATCAGATGCAATATAGTTTCATAGTCATCACACCTACTTTTGGTTGGGTGGGATCTAACTGATCTACAGGGAATACATAAGAATATTCTAAGACCCACCGAGGAATCGTTTTAACATTTCAGGTTCTTTTCCTTAAAAAAAGACATAAGTTCCAAATATTCTATGAAATATTCACTTCCATGTAGAATAAACTTTGGTCAATTCACTAAAGAATATATTTCTATGCATGTATTTCAAAAACCAGTACAACCATTGAGAAGATTGATGTTAAAGGTAAGGGCATTTAAAGACGGTATCCGATATTTCAGCAAATATCTCAACAGCTTCAAGACATAATGTAACAAAATATAACATATTACATATGAATAACGACATTCGATTAATATTGCGCTTTTTTTGAGGATCTTTGTCGTCTAGAAGACCACAAAGATTCTCCCACAGGGTCTCAGTATAAGAGAATTGCAGTGTCTGTTGATTCCTTATGTATCAAACCAAATATCTTTCTTCCAACTCATCTTTTTGTACGTCTCTAATCCTTTATCTCGAACTTCTAATCTCCCACTATTTCTCTCCCCAATTTGTCTGTCTATCCGTCTCTCTTTATATATATATATATATATATGTGTGTGTGTGTGTGTGTGTGTGTGTGTGTGTGTGTGTGTGTGTTCAGCAATGTTTATATGCATGATTATATATAGTTTTGTCCTCGTTATTTGATCAACAATTTCGAGTCTTTCTTAATCCTGACAGGAACAAAAATCCTTTAACATATATGCATTTAATGAACGGTTTTTTCAACTAAATAAAATCAGTTACTTGCTGTATCTAAGTAATTTTTTGTATAAACGATTCACTTAAAGCATTTTAGATTTCTTTCTTAAGTCTTTTTTCGAAGTTTCTTGAAACAAATGTGTTATACTTTATATTCGTATTTATGGACATTCATTTTTCATTAAAAGATTTAAGATAAAACCAGATCTCACATATCAACCGATTTTGATGAGTTTTCTTTTACCATAAAACTCAAGTTCAGTATTTCAGAAATCAAGTTACTCAAGATCTTAAATCAAGGCGATTTAAGCAAAGCCAACTAAAAGGTACCAGTCGATCTGTATCGATTTCAAAGGTATTGAAGGGAATTATCCAGAACTTGTTAGCGCTAAAAATCGTATTTCATGCTCAGCAAAAAGCCTCTATTTAAATTTGGTAATACTGTATGAGCTTATATTTAAAAACGCTGGTTGATCCTATCAAATAAATCTGAAGTGAATTATCTTATGCAAAAATTTATATAAGGTCAGTCTTCAGTTATTCGTTCTAATAATTCAGTTGTATGCAAGAAAAGATAACGTCTCTTTGCAACAATCCTGTGTCACTTACACATTCATATATACTTACAATACCTCCCCATTTAGCTTGTACATTTGGATAAAAGAATGTAACTCTGACTCAAAATCCAACTGCTGTCTTGTAGTCTACGCATCTTTAGAGAAACGTAAATATTATTTCAGGTTCTATAACTGTTAAATCAGTTTCGTTAATATAACATCAATTCTGATAAACAAGTACAAATATTTTGGCAATGCAGAAGAAAACCACAATATATTTTCAACTAAAACAACTGGAGCAACATGCATCAGTATCATCATTACTGCACCTTTCATTATGACAATCAGATCCAAATATGAGACAAGAAATATATTAACTTTTAGATAAAATTGTTATCATCAGATATATAACTGACGAAGAAAAGAAGCAGAAGATACCCCGCAACAACAATTACCGACGCCGACTACGCCGATGACATAGCGATACTGTCAAATACACCTGACCAAGCCGAAACTCTTCTGCATAGTTTGGAACGAGCAGCAGCAAGCATAGGCCTCTATGTTAATGCACACAAAACGGAATATATGTGCTATAACCAAACGGGGGACATCTCCACTCTAGAAGGAACTCCACTTAAACTAGTAGACAAATTCACGTACCTAGGAAGCAGCGTCGAATCAACCGAAAAGGACATCGAAACCAGGCTAACGAAAGCATGGACAGCTATCAATAGGCTATCGATTATATGGAAATCAGACCTAACCGATAAAATGAAACGCAGCTTCTTCCAGGCAGCGGTCACATCGATACTGCTATATGGATGCACTACATGGACGCTAACAAAACGGCTGGAGAAGAAACTGGATGGCAATTACACAAGAATGCTGCGTGCAATCCTGAACAAGTCCTGGCAGCAGCACCCCACAAGACACCAACTGTACGGCCACTTGCCCCCTATCACGAAAACTATTCAAGTTAGACGAACCAGACATGCAGGACACTGCTGGAGAAGCAGAGATGAGCTCATAAGAGATGTACTCTTATGGATCCCCACACATGGCCGCGCAAAAGCAGGACGACCAGCTCGAACGTACATTCAGCAGCTATGTGAGGATACAGGCTGTTGTCCTGAAGACCTACCTAGGGCGATGAACGATAGGGAGGAGTAGCGAGAGAGGGTCAGAGATATCCGTGCTACCAGCGCGATATGATGATGATGATGATATATATAACAATTACAAGTAAATAAGTCTGGTTAACTGATATATATATATATATATATATATATATATATTTGTGTGTGTGTGTGTGTGTGTGTGTGTGTGTGTGTGTGGATTAAAGGAAACTATCTATTTTAGAACCTTTCCGTTCAAACAGTGACAACTTGAACAGAGACCCTCATCTTTCCGGCTATGGGTTAAATAGTTGCAAAATTGTTCTTCTACAATTATGTACTTGGCCTTAAGTAACCTAAGAAGGTTGAAATGCCGTTAAGCGTTCAACAGATGGAAATGTACGATTCTAGAAACAATTGAAAAGAAAAGAATGAAGGCATTGGACAACATAACAACAATAATAGAAATCCTATATGACTACTGAAATATAAGCAAATACTGAACATCAATCCGAACGAACGCTTTAAAATAACCATGGGTTTTAACATAAACATCTCAATAAAAAATGTCCAAGTCAAATATTTGATTAAAGTAGTTATAGCTAATTTGAAAATACCTCTGCCTGGCCTGACGACAAGTATTTTCGGTGTGTTGATCTCCGTCAATTGTTCATAATGGCAGTGATCATAAAATTATCATTTCGATACTCTTCACCGACCGGATTATCTACGTAACTTTTTCGTCACTTTTTGTGGTATATCCAACTCTTTTAAATCTATTTATTGATTATATCTGATGACAATAACCTAAGTTCAAAACAGAGAGTAAGTAAAAAATGAATATCTACAAAGAAATATTCATTCTTCTCATAACTTTTGATAATCTTTCTTTATATATATATATATATATATATATATATACCCACCTCTCCACATGACCAGGATTTGACACAATGTAGATTTCTTAAGCGGAGTTTAATAGGTTTGAATTCAGAGTTTTCCCTCTCATACACCAGCTGCTATACCTAGGTTAAAGAGCTCAGTCTTCCCTATTATCTACCCATAGCTGTAGGAAGAATAGTTGGGTTCAAACCTCCCCGAAAGGAATTATCAGTGGGAAATTCAAACAGTCCCTTTCAGGATTTGAACTCGGGTGAACGTGTCCATTTCCAACGTTGATATCCATTACATATATCATAGATATATAATTCACAATTTACTTTCAGTAGGTACGCTCACAACTTCATGTATCCCTGCAATTAGATGTCCAAACTTTAACTTCCTTTTCTGTATTAGTTTCTTTTCCATCAATTTTGAAACATTAGATGACACTCATAAAAATCGCATTCAATCAAACCACCAATAAAATCTTGGTTGTTTCACTTCCATAGCTATACCTCCCATCACCGACGCACCCATTTATCTGACTCTATATAACACCAAACAAATTCCCCGTTAACGCCGTATCCAACCAACCTTCGTTTCCCGCACCACCACCGGGTAAGCACAGTTGTTTACAGTTCACACTTCTCTCTACACGCGCCATCTTCCCTTCTTCATTGCATACACCACTTTCCTCTCACAAGACCCACTTTGCTTCAGTATTAATATCCTTTGCAAACGGATATTGCTATATCCGATTGAAATCTGACCTGGTAGATCCAACAATAATATTTGTTAACACTTAACTAGATTTCCTGTCCGGAGGCCAAAATTCGCAGTGCACGAACTCGTGTGTCCTGGTCATAGCCACTTCCATAGCCATAACTGATGCGTTTGTCTGAGAGTCCCTTACAGTGTAATATACTGTTGGCGGGTTTGATGCTATATCGGAAGTTGAATTCACTGCCGGAAATGATAAAAAGGAATCTAGCCAATGTTAATAAACCAAGATTATTTTGTTCTGTGGTAAGAGTAAGAATCTGTTACACTTAAGCATCGTTACAAACGGGTAATCTTAGAGTTAGAGTTCTGGCTAGACACATAAATAAGTGAAAGGTTCAACAAAGAATGATAGCATCCAATTTAAGAGGATATATGAATTGGCCTGCAGAGTGCATGTGATTATAAAAAAGAAGGCAGAAAAAAAACACGTTCTTTGACAGCTTCATCTATTAATTCTTGTCGTGTTTTTCGGATAATTTCAAAAGATTTCAACTCCAATGTTCATCTCTTTAATATTGATTTTTTAATAAAAACGAAACCATCAATAGCTGTTATCTACTGGAGGAGTGGTTAGTACATTATCTTTGAAAAAATAGCCAGACTTGAAGCCACAACTGAGCCTCCTATTCATTATTTCCACTCGCAATTTAGAGAGATCCTTAAATGCCGATCGAAGGAACAGAAAATTTATAATGATACATATAAAACACATTCATATATAAAATATTTTTAAAAATGTTAAAAAATAAAGGCATATGAGAAGTTCGTAAAAAAACGTTCGAATTCAATACAGTAAAGAAAATGAAAAACGGAAGAAAAATATGTTTTATAATTTGTTTATTTCCCAACGCGTTTCGACTTCAATCTTTTCTTGAATGCAAAAATATTTAATGAAAATTATTTTAGTATTATAAATTATTATGATAGATAAATGTTGATTCATTTAGAACTCTTCATCAGGGCTTAAAGGTGAGAATTACTTTTTCTTGTCGGTAGTTTGTCAGAAAGCTTCTTTCGTTTTTAGTTAGGTGCCAGATTCAACTCGTTTCTTTCTACCTCAAGAAAATATACGACGTAGAAAATGTTAAATCATGAAGAAGTTCGTTACTTTAAATTTGATAATCATTAGACGAAAAATGGACAAAAAGTTTCGCTCAAGATGGTTACGATTAAACGGTGAATATGAATAGAAAAAACCAAAAGAAACAAAAGAAACAAAGAATGGAATCTACCTGTTGAGATCTGTATGATATGACAAATCATTTGAATATATATATATATATATATATATATATATATATATATATATGATAGCTAAATAGAGAATTTGGCTACCCTAAAAATATGTCTGTATTTCTCATACTAAAAGTGTTATTTTTAATAAAACAAGTTTAGCACCAAAATACTTTTATTCATTATATAAAAAAACAAGTCAACCTCAGAAACTTTTACCTGAGTATAACCAGATATATTTTGAAAAATGTATTTGAAGTCGTTTTCCTTCTTTAGTTCTAAAAATAAGATTCCCAGAACTACTGTAGATTATTCTGTTAGGAGATATCAAGAACAAAAAAGTTATGTTGGTTGTTTGGTTAGTTGGCTGGTTGGATAGTTGGTTGGTTTTAAGGCTTATCACCACTTTTAGTGTCATTTAACGCCGAATTAAATTTCAAATAATTCAGTTTAGAATAAGTACAGTTAAATGTCAAAACAGTTCTATTTCAAACAATTAAATTTAGCATAAGTACACAGTTTAGTTACATCTAAAAACAGTTCTATGAAAAACACTTTAGCAAAAGTTCTGTTAAGTTCTATTTGACCCTTAGATAGGACCCTATCAGGTGCCACCACTCCGGTCCAGAGGGGACAAAGGAGCAACGGTCAGGAAGTTGTACTCCGCATACCCACAAGCTCCAGCATTACCGGAGCCCCATAATCAAATTATTTTGTGCCATATCCAGGACAACAATCGATGTATTCTACAGCAACAGCCGACTTGGTAAAGTAGGGCTGGTATATCAAAAGCAATAAGTGCAGAAGACAATTTCATTAGCGTCCCCAGCTCTCGTAAAAGACGACCGACTGCTCCAAACATCACTTCACAACTGAGCCAACGTCGTTAAAACATGTGTCAACATCCATTATGCGGAGAAGTCTGTGGGAAGCTGGTGTATATGTCAGAATTGCTGTCAAGGAACTGCTGTTGAGGAAGCAAAACGATGTTAAAAGACTACAGTGGACCAACGTGCAAAAGGCTGTAGAAAAGAGCATTGGAATAAAGTCATTTAAACTGACGATTCAAAGTTTGAAATCTTTTGGACAAATAGGCGATTTCATGTCGGCGAAGTTTTGGTGTAAGAGCTGCAACCACTTGTATCGCACATAGCTGTAAAGAATGCAGAAGGCTCTGTTATGGTGTGTGTTGGTGGGGTTGTCAGTTGCAAAATCGGAGATTTGCATCAGGTGAAGAGCGCACTGAATCAGACCGGCTATCACAGCATACTGTAGTATCATGCAGTCTCATCTGAAACGTGGCGTATGGCTCAAGGATTTGTATTCATGCTTGATAATGACCCAAAGCATACAAATAAACTCTGCCAGAATTGCATCAAAAGCAAAAAGGATCAGCATGTCCTTCAATTGATGTCTTGGACGGTGCAATCAGCAGACTTAAATCCCATTGAACAGGTGAGGAATGAACTTGACTGAAGTCAGAGCTAAACACCCCATAAGTGCAGCGCACCGCAAGCAACTCTTGAAAGAAAACTGGGAAGAACTATCTTTAGACTACATTTGATGGAAAGAATGCCGAGAATCCGTGAAGCAGTGATCGCGACCAAAGAGGGTCATTTTGATGAATTAAAAGTTTAAGAAATGCTTATGTTTTTTGGTTTAATTCGTATCTAATGTGGCTCAGGAATAGTTCTATTAAGTATGACAAATAAACCTACAGTGGCCCTATTTACCCAACCCCTCCGCTCGGGCAGGATATGACACAAGGTCAATTTTCAAGCGTAGTTTAGCAGGTTTGAATTCAGGGTTTTCCTTCTCCTAGACTAGTTGCCTCGCCAAGGCTGAAGAACTCAGTCTTCCCTACTATTTACCCTTAGCTAGGGGAGAATAATGCGATTAATACCTTTCGCAAGAGTATTAGTGCTATGTGAAATGCAATCA
>OY757930.1:61438604-61516104 GCA_963585895.1 Sepioteuthis lessoniana
GGATAATATATTGCCAGAAAATATACAAAATAGCCAACGATGTCATTAAATCATGGAAACATGGAGAGTGGAATTGTAAGCAGAAGGAAAAAGCTTAGCTATGGTTAAAATCCAGAGAGGGATCTTCCAAGGAGATGCACAATCACAATTACTATTTGTTATCGCGATGATACCTCTGAACCACATACTCAGGAAATGCACTAGCGGATACAAGTTAGCAAATTGCAGGAAAAGATCAATCACCTTATGTATATGGACATCAGACTATTTGCAAAAAATGAAAGAGAACTGGAAACACTAATACAAACAGTGAGAATATACAGTCAGAACATAGGAGTGGAATTTGGCATAGAAAAATGCCCCATGCTAATAATGAAAAGCAGAAAACGACACATGACAGAAGGGAGTGACCTACCAAGCAAAGAAAAACTTAGAACACACAGGGAAAAGGAAACCTACAAATACTTGGGAATATTGGAAGGTGACACCATCAAATAAGCAGAGATGAAAGAATAAGTAATTAAAAAAGAGTATCACAGGAGAACGAGAAGGCTTCTCGAATAAAAGTATAAATACCTAATAAAAGTCATAAATACCTGGACTGTCTACCTCGTAAGATTCTGGGGACGATTTTTGAAGCGAACCAGAGAAGAACATAAACAAATGAAACACAGAACAAGACAACTAATGATCATGCATAAGGCGTTACTCCCCAGAGATAACGTTGATGGATGATATGTGCCGAGGTAAGAAGGAAGAAGAGGACCAGCATTGAAGATAAAGTTGGCACCTCGATACAACAACTCGAAGACCACATACAAAAGCGTGGAAGATGACAGTTACCGAAAGAATACTGACAACACGAAGACCAATTGAACGATAAAAACGAGAAACCAAAAATGGAAAGAAAAACAACTCTATGGGTGTTTTAAACGACTAAAAAGTGACATCTCACACGAGAAAACGTGGACATGGCTAAGAAAGGGAAACCTTAAGATAGAAACTGAAACTCATCTAATTGCAGCCCAAAACACCGCCATAAAGACCAATCATATCAAAGTGAGAATAGATAAGACGCAATAAAACATCAGATTTAGTTTATGTGGGGATAAAGAGGAAAAGACCAATCACATAATAAACGAACGCAGCAAATTACCCCAGAAACAGTATAAGACTAAACACGACTCGGTGGGTAAAAGGATCCACTGGGAATTGTACAAGAAATTTAAATTTGACCATACGAACAAATGGTATATGCAGAACCAAGATTCTGTCCTGGAGAATGAGACGCACAAACTTTTCAGGGATTTTGAGATAGAAACGCATCACCTAATCTCGGCCAAACTGAACATTTTATATATGCACTTCAGATCATCTTTGATTGTTTGTTTGGATTTAATGGCATATCATCCTTTGTAGGTTATTTAATGCCAAATCCCTTTTTATACAAATAAACAATTCAATTTAGCATAAATACACAGTTTTTCAAAAACATTTCTATTCATATCTATTCAGTTAAGTCAAACAGTTCTAATTCAAATAATTAAGTTTAGTATAAGTATAGTTTTTGTTCACACACAGTTAAATATCACAACAGTTCTATCTAAAAACAATTCAGTTTAGCGTAAGTGCAGTTTCAAAGTCAAAAACAGTTCTATTTCGAGCTATTCAGTTTAGCAAAAGTACTCCGTTTAGTGCTATTTGACTCATAGATAGAACGTTTATAAGGTGCCACTACTCCGGACCAAAGCAGACCAGGGAGTGATGACAAAGGTGTACTACTAATTCCCCAAGCTCCAGCATTATTAGAGCCTCAACATAGATTGGTTAGTATTATATCAAGAACACTAGTTGGGGGAAGTCTTACCCTTCTGTAGAGATGCTGTCGGTATTTTCTATAACCGCAGGTGACTAGGCCAAAATCATCTTTGAATTTGATTGCAAAAAGGTATTAAAATATTGAGAGTAAACATTTTTTTCTTTGATTTAAATGAAGATGTTTTCACAGCTGAGCAAATTATATGATAACATGATAATAAGTAGAAACCTCTACTAGTATTTAAACATATAAAATTAGTTTAGACGAATGAGTCTCAATTCGAAACAAAATTATATCTCAAGGCTTTATGTCTTTTCAAGAAAATGTTTTTGGTGAGACATAAAACTGTAGCACTCTTCAAACAAGACCTCATAGTAGAATCTCATTATTTCTTATTTTCTGAAATAAAAATCCGTCTGATGATTAAAAGCTGATGATATGAACTTATATAGAATTCATGACGATTTAGTTTTACAGAACAGAAAAAGTAAGAATAACAGAAATGCTATGACCAATTGAAAATTCACAGGAGTACGTTAAATATCTAAGTAAGTATTTTGAAGAAATGAAAAGTTTAATGACATTTTGATTTTAATCTTGTTAAATACAGATTCAACCTCGATACATGTTAACACTGCTCCTAATTATATATATATATATATATATATATATTTCAAATAATCGTCTTACTAAGTGTCACTTAATTTTAATTTAAATAAAAGCTTATAACAACCGAACAGCAAATCCTCAAGGTCATCTCGATTCATGTGGAAATTTTTAACAACCCAAAGTAAAATCTGAGCTTATATTCAATTCGCTTACAAAATTGATACTTCGTTTTACAAATTAAGATAATGGGATTTATTAAAATATATTGATCTCAACAATGGACATTTTAATGAGATTTGTTGACGATGCAACGTCCAAGCAAGAAATTCTATTAATAATTTCCAATCCAATTAGGTTTTCACGGTAAGTGTCGTTGTTTTTATCATATAAAGTAATTACAATTTCTATCTTTACCGAATATAATGTGGCACATAATTTAATGCTTCAGATTGAGCAATTGAAACAGTATTAAGTAAAACCAATCAAAAAATCTTTTTATTGGAGTTTTTCCTCTTGATAAATAAACGCTGAGTGAAATCTAAAAAGCTTTTTTTTTTACACAGGGATTTCATTTTTTTCACTTAACAAAAAGCGGAAAGTTAAATGAAAGCATCCCTTCCTTATTATGCATAAGCACTTTGCTGATGATCAAATTGTTATGTCTGTACAGTCAATCTTGATTAAGCTTATTGGTCCCTGTATTTAGAAGAAAATGGAAATTCCCTTGTTATCTAATAAAAACACGTACACTTATATATATTTAATGAAAATAATTCCTACATTGCTAAGAGGAAGTCTACGTAGGTTTCAACAAACAGCTTTTAAGGATTGTTCTGGACAAGAGCAATCCTGAAAAGCCATTTAGTGAATCCTGCGTAGACTCACTCTTGACAATGTGGGAATTATTTTCATAATATTAGCTCTATATCACGTATTGATCCCTTTATTAGGTTTTAGCTTCGGTAATTCTGTCGGTGTTTTTTTTCCTTTAAATTAAAAGTACGTGCTACTTGATTATTTTCAAATAGCAGGTGTGTTTTTCGTCTTTTCTTTTTTATGAAATGTTTTTTTCCTAGATATCAGTTTGTAGGATTTGAGAATTGTACAATCTGGGTTGTTTTCAATCTGGGTTGTTTTCTGGGCAATCCTGAAAAGCCATTTGATGAAACCTACGTAGACTTGCTTGTGGCAATGTTGCAATTATTTTCATTATATATATATATATATATATATATATATATATATTGGATAAATCAAATATATCACCACTGGAAATTAGTTAGCGAGTAATGAACCATTGAAAATGTGTTCACTTTCTCTTTCTCATTTAGATTATATTGTATTGCACATAAATATTGTCTGTAAATGATAGTATATCTAATCTTAAATAAATTGCCAGCAACGAATCACGTTTCAAACTTACTCCTGTTCAATTTGCAATGATAGAGAGAAACCATAAAATATTGGATGTTATGTGATAACACGACAATCCCTAAAAATGAAGTAACACAAATGTAAGAGAATAAGAGGGAAAATAAATGAGAATTATCTTTTATTTCATAGTCACACGCTTAGCGCTTTAATAACAACAAGCTTGAAAAATCAAAATCGCTCCTAAGTGAAAAATCATTTTGAAACAGCTAATCAATATTCCAACATAATATTTTGATTTTTTATATTTATATCTTCATACCTTAACTGAAAATGAAATAACAGTTCCGGCTAAGCAAAAATGCCGACAAGTATTTTTACAATTTTTTTTTTTTGTTTTTTTTTTTGCGTAGATAAAAATAAAAATATTTCACAGAAACGGATAATGTGAAATTGGGTTACGAAAACAAAAAAAAAATTGTTGGCATGGTATTTGATATTCTTAATTTAGTCTGGCATAAATACTAACAGAGAAAACGATATGAATGCGTGAATTTTTCAAATATTATGGCCTTCAGAACCCTTTCCTTTCCTGGGAGTGAACACCAAATTCTATCACAAATAAGAAAAAGAAAACTATGTCGGTCCATTGACAGAACAGTGAACACCAAATTCTATCACAAATAAGAAAAAGAAAACTATGTCGGTCCCTTGACAGAACAGAAATCCAATTGATCTGCCACGATAATTTTCAAATAATTTACTATTTTTCTCATTAGAGAAACTAAACTATTATATAAATCAGGAGTTTTATCCACGCTGCAGGCAGACCGAAAGCACTTCGCACACTAGTTTTTTGAAGTGGACGACAATATGATTGTCCCAATATTTTCCAAAAACTTCGTCATTTTTCCCCTCGAACTTGATTATGTCTCTCCTCAGTGAGCAAAGAAGTTTTGTGATGAATGTGTGACTCAGATTATAGAAAATTAACTCACTCAAAAGAACATGGGGAGTTTTTTGTTTCATTATGTGAGAAGGAAAAATTTTGGCAACTCATATTGGCGTAAAAAGTGCACTTGAGATGACAAACACCTAATTCGTACCACTGAAAATGGAGTGTTTTATTTTTGTTTCATAATGTAAGAAGGAATAGATTTGTCTACTCATTTTGTCATCGTGACTGTGTATATATGGTGACCGATCACACAATTTTTTAAAGAGCGGTTAGTTAGATAAATAGAAACTATATTTGCTATTTCTTTGAATGTGATAAAACTTTGGACTATATTTTTTCTCTAGTTTAATCATATTTACGATAGAATCTATAGCAATTTACCCTTGAAATAGAATAAAATGGGAAAAAATGAAAGTGAAAACGGAAAAGAAGGAATTTATCAAAGTAAAGAAAAATTGAAACGGAAAACTTGCCCCCGCAAATTTTTTATTAATTCAAATCTTCCATTTAATATTATATGTGTATTTCATTTTGATGAAGTAAAAAAGCAGCCTATCAGTTGTATAGGAGATTAGTAAAATAACTGGTAAAAACTTAACACACCTTCTAATATTATTTTTGACCGGCGCCACCTTTCACCAAGGAAGTAATGGCCCCTTTGGATCCTAAAGTTTGAAATTCCTGACCTATATAATCATGATACTCTTTTTGAATGTTTGTATGTTTATTATCAAAATTCAGAAAAACTGACACATCATAGTGCAATTGTTGCTTACACAATACTCTTTACATGTTATAGTTTGGAGAATAAATCAACCAGGTAATGAGTAAACCTTAATTTATCAATTAACTATAAATTGGAAAAAATATCAAAAGGAGCAAAGTACTTATCACCTTCAATGTGCAAGGTAAATTCTTTTTATTCGTTCATACAGATTATATTTAGTAATTAATACTAATAATTAAGCTTTGTGATACTTAACATCTGTAAATAATTATATGATTTCTAAAAATAAAGATGTGACCACATTAAAACCAAATGAATTTCCCAAAAGTAAATATTCTATTAATCAATTTTTGCAGACGAGAGAGCATTATTTCCCATTTGAAATAAAATCATTCAATTTTGCATTTTAAGCGTCTGTATAGCTTTTTTAAATGATATTTTGGAAATACTAATAATTTAGCAAGATCGCAAACCTTTTGATTTGGCAAGTAAGGGAATGTTGCATCTTATCTGTTTTCCGGCTCTCGGGTAAATATCTCTCATAGTATCATGTAAAACAGGAAGTTTTTGCACAATTGTTAGCATTTTCATTGTTTTGCTTCCACGAAACATCGTTAGCAGACAATTCAAAAAATGAGAATTCATCACCAAAAAGCTACGCAAAAAATTAAACAATTAAAAAAAAACAAAACATGTCGACAGATTTGAATGCATTCCCAACAGAGTGGTAAGAACTTCCCACGCAAAAAATGCGTCAGATGGGGATGCTCCAGTTTGGGAACTCTGAGGAGTAAGGGGTGACTCTTAATTGCCATTACTTCCAGGTCGACGCTGATCAGGATTGGTTGTATTTATTAGGATCCCATCTGTGTGTCAAATAGATTTCTTTGAAAATATTCGTATTCAGTTAGGTCGTGTGCGAAAGAATTTTTTTAAATATTGAAAAATGAATGCAGAAAACATGTAGATATGAATGTGTAATCATGTCATTAAAATCAAACATTTAATCAGTCAATCGTATCTTATACTTTTCACTTCTGTTGGTATCATGTTTAGCATCCAAATGCTGTAAAATATTACTTTACGTATAATTTTATTAATATTGCTCCTATTTGCCTATAGAACCATCCAAAAGTCTTGTTATATCTCTAAGAGTAGTCCATCAATCAACCGATAAAAAAAAATCAAAGAATGTCCATTCTCTCTCAACAGTGTCAAAACTATGAAAATAAAGCATAATATTTATAACGGTAGTCCATAAGATTGACTCTAAATCTAATCCTCAACATCGTTCATTCTAGAATATCCTTTCTATAATCAGTGTTTTCTTGCACTAAGTCATAATTATATACCAAGCAATGAAAAAAATATTGTAAATTGTCAAACGAGTCGTCCCCTCCCTTTTGTTTAGTATCAGTGGGAAAAACATCTGCTTCACCTGGCTCCACTCATGCGTACAAGAATTTTTTGAGACCTCCAGTTTTCCCTAGTTAGAGCCTTCGCCTGGCCGTTCTGAGGCTTTCTGGGTTTTTTTATTTATTCATTTATTTGATTTTTTAAATTTCAATTTTCTATAAGCCGTTCAATTACGATACATATGTGCATTCAGCTTCAACAGAGTTTATGTACACATACTTTACTAAATATAAAGCTTCGGAAACGTGTAGATACGTTTTCATACTTTGGAATATCTTTTCACATAGTTCCACATACTTTGGCAGGAATATCTTTTCACATAAGTCCACATACTTTGGCACGAATATCTTTTCACATAATTCCACATACTTTGGCAGGAATATCGTTTAACATGAGTCCACATACTTTGGCACGAATATCTTTTCACATAATTCCACAAACTTTAGAAGGAATATCTTTTCACATAAGTCCACATACTTGGGCAGGAATATCTTTTCACATAATTCCACATACTTTGGAAGGAATATCGTTTCAAATAAGTCCACATACTTTGGCAGGAATAACTTTTCACATAATTCCACATACTTTGGCAGGAATATCGTTTCACATGAGTCCAAACTCTTTGGCAGGAATATCTTTTCACATAATTCCACATACTTTGAAAGGAATATCGTTTCACATAATTCCACATACTTTGGCCGGAATATATTTTCACATAATTCCACATACTTTGGCAGGGATATCGTTTCATATGAGTCCACATACTTTGGCAGGAATATCGTTTCACATAAGTCCACATACTTTGGCAGGAATATCTATTCACATAATTCCACATATTTGGCAGGAATAACTTTCCACATAATTCCCCATACTTTGGCAGGAATATCTTTTCACATGGTTCCACATACTTTGGCAGGAATAACTTTTCACATAAGTCCACATACTTTGGCAGGAAAATCTTTTCACAGAAGTACACAGACTTTGGAACGAATATCTTTTCACATACGTCCACATGTTTTGGCACGAATATCTTTTCACATAATTCCACATACTTTGGCATGAATCTCTTTTCACATAATTCCACATACTTTGGCAGGAATATCATTTCACATAAGTCCACATATTTTGGCAGGAATATCTTTTCACATAAGTCCGTATACTTTGGCAGAAATATCGTTTCACATAATTCCACATACTTTGGCAGGAATATCGTTTAGCATAATTCCACATACTTTGGCAGGAATATCTTTTCACATGATTTCACATACTTTGGCAGGAATATCTTTTCACATAAGTCCACATACTTTGGCATGAATATCGTTTCACATGAGTCCACATACTTTGGCAGGAATATCTTTTCACATAATTCCACATATTTTAGCAGGAATATTGTTTCACATAAGTCAACTTACTTTGGCAGGAATATCTTTTTACATAATTCCACATCCTTTTGCAGGAATGTCGTTTCACATAATTCCACATAATTTTGCAGGAATATCTTTTCACATAATTCCACATACTTTGGCAGGAATATCTTTTCACATAATTCCATATACTTTGGCAGGAATACCTTTTCACATATTTTCACATACTTTGGCAGGAATACCGTTTCACATAATTCCACATACTTTGGCCGGAATATCTTTTCACATAATTCCACATACTTTGGCAGGAATACCGTTTTACATAATTCCACATAATTTGGCAGGAATATCTTTTCAAATAATTCCACATATTTTGGCAGGAATATCTTTTCACATAAGTCCACATACTTCAGCCAGAATATTGTTTCACATCATTCCACATACTTTGGCAGGAATATCTTTTCACATAAGTCCACATACTTTGGCAGGATTATCTTTTCACATAAGTCCACATACTTTGGCAGGAATATCTTTTCACATAATTCCACATACTTTGGCAGGAATATCGTTTCACATAAGTCCACATACTTTGGCAGGAATATCTTTTCACATAATTCCACATACTTTGGCAGGAATATCGTTTCACATAAGTCCACATACTTTAGCAGGAATAACGTTTCACATAAGTCCACATATTTTGGCAGGAATATCTTTTCACATAATTCCACATACTTTGGCAGGAATATGGTTTCACATAAGTCCACACTCTTTAGCAGGAAAAACGTTTCACATAATTCCACATACATTAGCAGGAATATCTTTTCACATAATTCCTCATACTTTGGCAGGAATATCGTTTCACATAATTCCACATACTTTGGCAGGAATATCGTTTCACATAAGTCCACATACTTTAGCAGGAATAACGTTTCACATAATTCCACATACATTGGCAGGAATATCTTTTCACATAATTCCACATACTTTGGCAGGAATATCTTTTCACATATTTCCAAATACTTTGGCAGGAATATCTTTTCACATAAATCCACATATTTAGCAGGAATATCGTTTCACATAAGTCCACATACTTTGGCAGGAATATCTTTTCACATAATTCCAAATACTTTGTCAGGAATACCTTTTAGCATAATTTCACATATTTGGCAGGAATACCGTTTCACATAATTCCACATACTTTGGCCGGAATATCTTTTCACATAATTCCACATACTTTGGCAGGGATATCTTTTCACATAATACCAAATACTTTGGAAGGAATATCTTATCACATAATTTCACATATTTGGCAGGAATACCGTTTCACATAATTCCACATACTTTGGCAAAAATATATTTTCACATAAGTCCACATACTTTGGCAGGAATATCTTTTCACATAAGTCCGCATACTTTGGCAGGAATATCTTTTTACATAATTCCACATACTTTGGAGGTAATATTGTTTCACATAAGTCCACATACTTTGGCAGGAATATCTTTTCACATGAGTCCACATACTTTGGCAGGAATAGCTTTTCACATAATTCCACATACTTTGGCAGGAATACCGTTTCTCATAAGTCCACATACTTCGGCAGGAATATCTTTTCACATAATTCCGCATACGTTAGTAGGAATATCTTTTCATATAATTTCACATACTTTGGCAGGAATATCTTTTCACATAAGTCCACATACTTTGGCTGGAATATCTTTTCACATAATTCCACATAGTTTGGCAGTAATATCTTTTCACATAAGTCCACATACTTTGACCGGAATATCTTTTCTATTAATTCCACATACTTTGGCAGGAATATCGTTTCAAATAAGTAACATACTTTGGCAGGAATGTCTTTTCATATAATTCCACATACTTTGGCAGGAATATCTTTTCGCATATTTCCACTTACTTTGGAAGGAATATCTTTTCACATAATTCCATCTACTTTGGAAGGAATATGGTTTCACATAAGTCCACATACATTGGCAGGAATATCTTTTCACATAATTCCACATATTTGGCAGGAATATCCTTCCACATAAGTCCACATACTTTGGCAGGAATATCTTTTCACATAATTCCACATACTTTGGCAGGAATATCGTTTCACAAAAGTCCACATACTTTAGCAGGAATAACGTTTCACATAAGTCCACATACTTTGGCAGGAATATCTTTTCACATAATTCCACATATTTGGCAGGAATATTGTTTCACATAAGTCCACATACTTTAGCAGGAATAACGTTTCACATAATTCCACATACTTTGGCAGGAATATCTTTTCACATAATTCCTCATACTATGGCAGGAATATCGTTTCACATAATTCCAAATACTTTGGCAGGAATATCTTTTCACATAATTCCACATACTTTGGCAGGAATATCTTTTCACATAATTCCACATACTTTGGCAGGAATATATTTTCACATAATTCCACATATTTAGCAGGAATATCGTTTCACATAAGTCCACATACTTTGGCAGGAATATCTTTTGACATAATTCCACAAAGTTTAGCAGGAATATCGTTTCACATAAGTCCACATACTTTGGCAGGAATATCTTTTCACATAATTCCACATAGTTTGGCACGAATATCTTTTCACATAAGTCCACATACTTTGGCCGGAATATCTTTTCACATAATTCCACATACTTTAGCAGGAATATCGTTTCACATAAGTCTACATACTTTGGCAGGAATGAGTTTTCATATAATTCCACATACTTTGGCAGGAATATCTTTTCACATATTTCCACTTACTTTGGAAGGAATATCTTTTCACATAAGTCCACATTATTTGGCAGGAATATCTTTTCAAATAATTCCACATATTTTGGCAGGAATATCTTTTCACATAAGTCCATATACTTCAGCCGGAATATTGTTTCACATCAGTCCACATACTTTGCGGGAATATATTTTCACATAAGTCCACATACTTCGGCAGGAATATCTTTTCACATAAGTCCACGTACTTTGGCAGGAATATCTTTTCACATAATTCCACATATTTTGGCAGGAATATCGTTTCACATAAGTCCACATACTTAGGCTGAAATATCTTTTCACATATTTCCACATACTTTGGAAGGAATATCTTTTCACATAATTCCACATACATTGGCAGGAATATCTTTTCACATAATTCCACATACTTTGGCAGGAATATCTTTTCACATAATTTCACATATTTTGGCAGGAATCCCGTTTCACATAATTCCACATACTTTGGCAGGAATATGTTTTCACATAATTTCAGATACTTTGGCAAGAATATCTTTTCACATAAGTCCACATATATTGGCAGCAATATCTTTTCACATAATTCCACATACCTTTGCAGGAATATCGTTTCACAAAAGTCCACATACTTTAGCAGGAATAACGTTTCACATAATTCTACATACTTTGGCAGGAATATCGTTTCACATAAGTCCACATACTTTAGCAGGAATATCGTTTCACATAATTCCACATACTTTGGCAGGAATATCTTTTCACATAATTCCTCATACTATGGCAGGTATATCGTTTCACATAATTCCACATACTTTGGCAGGAATATCTTTTCACATAATTCCACATACTTTAGCAGGAATATCTTTTCACATAATTCCACATACTTTGGCAGGAATATCGTTTCACATAATTCCACATAATTAGCAGGAATATCGTTTCACATAAGTCCACATACTTTGGCAGGATTATCTTTTGACATAATTCCACAAAGTTTAGCAGGAATATCGTTTCACATAATTCCACATATATTGGCAGGAATATCTTTTCACATAATTCAATATACTTTGGCAGGAATATCTTTTCACATAATTCCAAATACTTTGGCAGGAATATCTTTTCACATAATTCCACATACTTTGGCAGGAATATCTTTTCACATAATTCCACAAATTTTCGAAGGAATATCTTTTCACATAAGTCCACATATTTTGGCAGGAATATCGTTTCACATAATTCCACATACTTTGGCAGGAATATCGTTTCACATAAGTCCACATACTTTAGCAGGAATATTGTTTCACATAAGTCCACATACTTTGGCAGGAATATATTTTCACATAATTTCACGTACTTTAGCAGGAATATCGTTTAACATAATTCGACATACTTTGGCAGGAATATCTTTTCACATAATTCCACATACTTTGGCAGTAATATCTATTCACATAATTCCACATATTTTGGCAGGAATATCTTTTCACATAATTCCACATATTCGGCAGGAATATCTTTTCACATAATTCCACATACTTTGGCAGGAATATCTTTTCACATAAGTCCACATACTTTGGCAGGAATATCTTTTCACATAAGTCCACATACTTTGGCAGGAATATCTTTTCACATAATTCCACATACTTTGGCAGGAATATTGTTTCACATAATTCCACATACTTTGGGAGGAATATCTTTTCACATAATTCCACATACTTTAGCAGGAATATCTTTTCACATAAGTCCACATACTTTGGCAGGAATATCTTTTCACATAATTCCACATACTTTGGAAGGAATATCTTTTCACATAAGTCCACATACTTTAGCTGGAATATCGTTTCACAAATTCCACAACTTTGGCAGGAATATCTTTTCACATAATTCCACATATTTTGGCAGGAATATCTTTTCACATAAATCCCCATACTTTGGCAGGAATATCTTTTCACATAATTCCAAATACTTTGACAGGAATATCTTTTCACATAATTCCACATACTTTGGCAGGAATATCTTTTCACATAAGTCCGCATACTTTGGCAGGAATATCGTTTCACATAATTCCACATTCTTTGGCAGGAATATTGTTTCACATAATTCCACATAATTTGGCAGGAATATCTTTTCACATAAGTCCACATACTTTGGCAGGAATATCTTTTCACATAAGTCCACATATTTTAGCAGAAATAACGTTTCACATAATTCCACATACATTGGCAGGAATATCTTTTCACATAATTCCTCATACTTTGGCAGGAATATCGTTTCACATAATTCCACATACTTTGGCAGGAATATCGTTTCACATAAATCCGTATACTTTAGCAGGAATAACGTTTCACATAATTCCACATACGTTGGCAGGAATATCTTTTCACATAATTCCACATACTTTGGCAGGAATATCTTTTCACATAATTCCAAATACTTTGGCAGAAATATCTTTTAACATAATTCCACATACTTTGGCAGGAAACACCGTTTCACATAAGTCCACATACTTTGGTAGAAATATCTTTTCACATAATTCCACATACTTTAGTAGGAATATCTTTTCACATAATTCCACATACTTTGGCAGGAATATCTTTTCACATATTTCCACATACTTTGGCAGGAATATCTTTTCACATAATTCCAAATACTTTGGCAGGAATACCTTTTCACATAATTTCATATACTTTGGCAGGAATACCGTTTAACATAATTCCACATACTTTGGCCGGAATATCTTTTCACATAAGTCCACATACTTTGGCAGGGATATCTTTTCACATAATTCCAAATACTTTGGCAGGAATATCTTATCACTTAATTTCACATACTTTGGCAGGAATACCGTTTCACATAATTCCACATACTTTGGCAGGAATATATTTTCACATAATTTCAGATACTTTGGCAGGATTATCTTTTCACATTATTCCACATACTTTGGCAGGAATATCTTTTCACATAAGTCCACATACTTTGGCAGGATTATCTTTTCACATAATTCCACATACTTTGGCAGGAATATCGTTTCACACAAGTCCACATACTTTGGCAGGAATATATTTTCCCATAATTCCACATACTTTAGAGGGAATATCATTTCACATAAGTCCACATGCTTTAGCTGGAATATCTTTTCACATAATTCCACATACTTTAGAAGTAATATAGTTTCACATAAGTCCACATACTTTTGCAGGAATATCGTTTCACATAATTCCACAACTTTGGCAGGAATATCTTTTCACATAATTCCACATATTTTGGCAGGAATATCTTTTCACATAAATCCCCATACTTTGGCAGGAATATCTTTTCACATAATTCCAAATACTTTGGCAGGAATATCTTTTCACATAATTCCACATACTTTGGCAGGAAACACCGTTTCACATAAGTCCACATACTTTGGTAGAAATATCTTTTCACATAATTCCACATACTTTAGTAGGAATATCTTTTCACATAATTCCACATACTTTGGCAGGAATATCTTTTCACATAAGTCCACATATTTGGCAGGAATATCTTTTCACATAAGTCCACATACTTTGGCAGGAATATCTTTTCACATAATACCAGATACTTTGGCAGGAATATTGTTTCACATAATTCCACATACTTTGGCAGGAATATCTTTTCACATAAGTCCACATACTTTGGCAGGAATATTGTTTCACATAATTCCACATACTTTGGCAGGAATATCTTTTCACATAAGTCCACATACATTGGCAGTAATATTGTTTCACATAATTCCACATACTTTGGCAGGAATATCTTTTCACATAAGTCCACATACTTTGGCAGGAATATCTTTTCACATAATTCCACATACTTTGGAAGGAATATCTTTTCACATAAGTCCACATACTTTAGCTGGAATATCGTTTCACAAATTCCACAACTTTGGCAGGAATATCTTTTCACATAATTCCACATATTTTGGCAGGAATATCTTTTCACATAAATCCCCATACTTTGGCAGGAATATCTTTTCACATAATTCCAAATACTTTGACAGGAATATCTTTTCACATAATTCCACATACTTTGGCAGGAATATCTTTTCACATAAGTCCGCATACTTTGGCAGGAATATCGTTTCACATAATTCCACATTCTTTGGCAGGAATATTGTTTCACATAATTCCACATAATTTGGCAGGAATATCTTTTCACATAAGTCCACATACTTTGGCAGGAATATCTTTTCACATAAGTCCACATATTTTAGCAGAAATAACGTTTCACATAATTCCACATACATTGGCAGGAATATCTTTTCACATAATTCCTCATACTTTGGCAGGAATATCGTTTCACATAATTCCACATACTTTGGCAGGAATATCGTTTCACATAAATCCGTATACTTTAGCAGGAATAACGTTTCACATAATTCCACATACGTTGGCAGGAATATCTTTTCACATAATTCCACATACTTTGGCAGGAATATCTTTTCACATAATTCCAAATACTTTGGCAGAAATATCTTTTAACATAATTCCACATACTTTGGCAGGAAACACCGTTTCACATAAGTCCACATACTTTGGTAGAAATATCTTTTCACATAATTCCACATACTTTAGTAGGAATATCTTTTCACATAATTCCACATACTTTGGCAGGAATATCTTTTCACATATTTCCACATACTTTGGCAGGAATATCTTTTCACATAATTCCAAATACTTTGGCAGGAATACCTTTTCACATAATTTCATATACTTTGGCAGGAATACCGTTTAACATAATTCCACATACTTTGGCCGGAATATCTTTTCACATAAGTCCACATACTTTGGCAGGGATATCTTTTCACATAATTCCAAATACTTTGGCAGGAATATCTTATCACTTAATTTCACATACTTTGGCAGGAATACCGTTTCACATAATTCCACATACTTTGGCAGGAATATATTTTCACATAATTTCAGATACTTTGGCAGGATTATCTTTTCACATTATTCCACATACTTTGGCAGGAATATCTTTTCACATAAGTCCACATACTTTGGCAGGATTATCTTTTCACATAATTCCACATACTTTGGCAGGAATATCGTTTCACACAAGTCCACATACTTTGGCAGGAATATATTTTCCCATAATTCCACATACTTTAGAGGGAATATCATTTCACATAAGTCCACATGCTTTAGCTGGAATATCTTTTCACATAATTCCACATACTTTAGAAGTAATATAGTTTCACATAAGTCCACATACTTTTGCAGGAATATCGTTTCACATAATTCCACAACTTTGGCAGGAATATCTTTTCACATAATTCCACATATTTTGGCAGGAATATCTTTTCACATAAATCCCCATACTTTGGCAGGAATATCTTTTCACATAATTCCAAATACTTTGGCAGGAATATCTTTTCACATAATTCCACATACTTTGGCAGGAAACACCGTTTCACATAAGTCCACATACTTTGGTAGAAATATCTTTTCACATAATTCCACATACTTTAGTAGGAATATCTTTTCACATAATTCCACATACTTTGGCAGGAATATCTTTTCACATAAGTCCACATATTTGGCAGGAATATCTTTTCACATAAGTCCACATACTTTGGCAGGAATATCTTTTCACATAATACCAGATACTTTGGCAGGAATATTGTTTCACATAATTCCACATACTTTGGCAGGAATATCTTTTCACATAAGTCCACATACTTTGGCAGGAATATAGTTTCACATAATTCCACATACTTTGGCAGGAATATCTTTTCATATAAGTCCCCATACTTTGGCAGGAATATTGTTTCACATAATTCCACATACTTTGGCAGGAATATCTTTTCACATAAGTCCACATAATTTGGCAGGAATATCTTTTCACAGAATTCCACATACATTGGCAGGAATATCTATTCACATAATTCCACATACTTTGGCAGGAATATCTTTTCACATTATTCCACAGACTTTGGCAGGAATATCATTTCACATATTTCCACATACTTTAGTAGGAATATCTTTTCACATAATTCCACATACTTTGGCAAGAATATCTTTTCACATAAGTCCACATACTTTGGCAGGAATATCTTTTCACATAAGTCCACATACTTTGGCAGGAATATCTTTTCACATAATACCAGATACTTTGGCAGGAATATTGTTTCACATAATTCCACATACTTTGGCAGGAATATCTTTTCACATAAGTCCACATACATTGGCAGTAATATTGTTTCACATAATTCCACATACTTTGGCAGGAATATCTTTTCACATAAGTCCACATACTTTGGCAGGAATATTGTTTCACATAATTCCACATACTTTGGCAGGAATATCTTTTCACATAAGTCCACATACTTTGGCAGGAATATCTTTTCACAGAATTCCACATACATTGGCAGGAATATCTATTCACATAATTCCACATATTTTGGCAGGAATATCTTTTCACATAATTCCACAGACTTTGGCAGGAATATCTTTTCACATATTTCAACATACTTTGGCTGGAATATCTTTTCACATAATTCCACATATTTAGCAGGAATATCGTTTCACATAAGTCCACATACTTTGGCAGGAATATCTTTTAACATAATTCCAAATACTTTGTCAGGAATACCTTTTCACATAATTTCAAATACTTTGGCAGGAATACCGTTTCACATAATTCCACATACTTTGGCCGGAATATCTTTTCACATAATTCCAAATATTTTGGCAGTAATATCTTATCACTTAATTTCACATACTTTGGCAGGAATACCGTTTCCATAATTCCACATACTTTGGCAGGAATATATTTTCACATAATTTCAGATACTTTGGCAGGAATATCGTTTCACATTATTCCACATACTTTGGCAGGAATATCTTTTCACATATGTCGACATACTTTGGCAGGAATATCTTTTCACATAATTCCACATACATTGGCAGTAATATTGTTTCACATAATTCCACATACTTTGGCAGGAATATCTTTTCACATAAGTCCACATACTTTGGCAGGAATATTGTTTCACATAATTCCACATACTTTGGCAGGAATATCTTTTCACATAAGTCCACATACTTTGGCAGGAATATCTTTTCACAGAATTCCACATACATTGGCAGGAATATCTATTCACATAATTCCACATATTTTGTCAGGAATATCTTTTCACATAATTCCACAGACTTTGGCAGGAATATCTTTTCACATATTTCAACATACTTTGGCTGGAATATCTTTTCACATAATTCCACATATTTAGCAGGAATATCGTTTCATATAAGTCCACATACTTTGGCAGGAATATCTTTTAACATAATTCCAAATACTTTGTCAGGAATACCTTTTCACATAATTTCACATACTTTGGCAGGAATACCGTTTCACATAATTCCACATACTTTGGCCGGAATATCTTTTCACATAATTCCAAATATTTTGGCAGTAATATCTTATCACTTAATTTCACATACTTTGGCAGGAATACCGTTTCCATAATTCCACATACTTTGGCAGGAATATATTTTCACATAATTTCAGATACTTTGGCAGGAATATCGTTTCACATTATTCCACATACTTTGGCAGGAATATCTTTTCACATATGTCCACATACTTTGGCAGGAATATCTTTTCACATAATTCCACATACTTTGGCAGGAATATCGTTTCACACAAGTCCACATACTTTGGCAGGAATATATTTTCCCATAATTCCACATACTTTAGAGGGAATATCGTTTCACATAAGTCCACATGCTTTAGCTGGAATATCTTTTCACATAATTCCACATATTTTGGAAGTAATATTGTTTCACATAAGTCCACATACTTTAGCAGGAATATCGTTTCACATAATTCCACAACTTTGGCAGGAATATCCTTTCACATAATTCCACATATTTTGGCAGGAATATCTTTTCACATAAATCCCCATACTTTGGCAGGAATATCTTTTCAGATAATTCCAAATACTTTGGCAGCAATATCTTTTCAGATAAGTCCACATACTTTGGCAGGAATATCTTTTCACATAATTCCATCTACTTTGGAAGGAATATTGTTTCACATAATTCCACATACTTTGGCTGGAATATCTTTTCACATAATTCCACATACTTTGGCAGGAATATTGTTTTCACATAATTCCACATACTTTGGCAGGAATATCTTTTCACATAAGTCCACATACTTTGGCAGGAATATATTTTCACAGAAGTACACATACTTTAGCAGGAATAACATTTCACATAATTCCACATACATTGTCAGGAATATCTTTTCACATAATTCCTCAAACTTTAGCAGGAATATCGTTTCACATAATTCCACATACTTTGGCAGGAATATCGTTTCACATAAGTCCACATACTTTAGCAGGAATAACGTTTCACATAATTCCACATACATTGGCAGGAATATCTTTTAAAATAATTCCAAATACTTTGGCAGGAATATCTTTTCACATAATTCCAAATACTTTGGCAGGAATATCTTTTCACATAATTCCACATACTTTGGCAGGAAACACCGTTTCACATAAGTCCACATACTTTGGTAGAAATATCTTTTCACATAATTCCACATACTTTAGTAGGAATATCTTTTCACATAATTCCACATACTTTGGCAGGAATATATTTTCACATAATTTCAGATACTTTGGAAGGAATATCTTTTCACATAAGTCCACATATATTGGCAGGAATATCTTTTCACATAAGTCCACATACTTTGGCAGGAATATCTTTTCACATAATACCACATACTTTGGCAGGAATATTGTTTCACATAATTCCACATACTTTGGCAGGAATATCTTTTCACATAAGTCCACATAATTTGGCAGGAATATTGTTTCACATAATTCCACATACTTTGGCAGGAATATCTTTTCCCATAATTCCACATACTTTGGCAGGAATATTGTTTCATATAATTCCACATACTTTGGCAGGAGTATCTTTTCACATAAGTCCACATACTTTGGCAGGAATATCGTTTCACATGTCCACATACTTTAGCAGGAATAACGTTTCACATAATTCCACATACATTGGCAGGAATATCTTTTCACATAATTCCACATACTTTGGCAGGAATATCTTTTCACATAATTTCACATATTTTGGCAGGAATCCCGTTTCACATAATGCCACATACTTTGGCAGGAATATATTTTCACTTAATTTCAGATACTTTGGCAGGAATATCTTTTCACATAATTCCATCTACTTTGGAAGGAATATGGTTTCACATAGGTCCACATACATTGGCAGGAATATCTTTTCACATAATTCCACATATTTGGCAGGAATATCGTTTCACATAAGTCCACATACTTTGGCAGGAATATCTTTTCACATAAGTCCACATACTTTGGCAGGAATATCTTTTCACATAATACCAGATACTTTGGAAGGAATATTGTTTCACATAATTCCACATACTTTGGCAGGAATATCTTTTCACATAAGTCCACATACTTTGGCAGGAATATTGTTTCACATAATTCCACATACTTTGGCAGGAATATCTTTTCACATAAGTCCACATACTTTGGCAGGAATATTGTTTCACATAATTCCACATACTTTGGCAGGAATATCTTTTCACATAAGTCCACATACTTTGGCAGGAATATCTTTTCACAGAATTCCACATACATTGGCAGGAATATCTATTCACATAATTCCACATATTTTGGCAGGAATATCTTTTCACATAATTCCACAGACTTTGGCAGGAATATCTTTTCACATATTTCCACACACTTTGGCAGGAATATCTTTTCACATAATTCCACATATTTAGCAGGAATATCGTTTCACATAAGTCCACATACTTTGGCAGGAATATCTTTTCACATAATTCCAAATACTTTGGCAGGAATACCTTTTCACATAATTTCACATACTTTGGCAGGAATACCGTTTCACATAATTCCACATACTTTGGCCGGAATATCTTTTCACATAATTCCAAATATTTTGGCAGGAATATCTTATCACTTAATTTCACATACTTTGGCAGGAATACCGTTTCCATAATTCCACATACTTTGGCAGGAATATATTTTCACATAATTTCAGATACTTTGGCAGGAATATCGTTTCACATTATTCCACATACTTTGGCAGGAATATCTTTTCACATATGTCCACATACTTTGGCAGGAATATCTTTACACATAATTCCACATACTTTGGCAGGAATATCATTTCACACAAGTCCACATACTTTGGCAGGAATATATTTTCCCATAATTCCACATACTTTAGAGGGAACATCGTTTCACATAAGTCCACATGCTTTAGCTGGAATATCTTTTCACATAATTCCACATATTTTGGAAGTAATATTGTTTCACATAAGTCCACATACTTTAGCAGGAATATCGTTTCACATAATTCCACAACTTTGGCAGGAATATCCTTTCACATAATTCCACATATTTTGGCAGGAATATCTTTTCACATAAATCCCCATACTTTGGCAGGAATATCTTTTCAGATAATTCCAAATACTTTAGCAGGAATATCTTTTAACATAAGTCCACATACTTTGGCAGGAATATCTTTTCACATAATTCCATCTACTTTGGAAGGAATATTGTTTCACATAATTCCACATACTTTGGCTGGAATATCTTTTCACATAATTCCACATACTTTGGCAGGAATATTGTTTTCACATAATTCCACATACTTTGGCAGGAATATCTTTTCACATAAGTCCACATACTTTGGCAGGAATATATTTTCACAGAAGTACACATACTTTAGCAGGAATAACATTTCACATAATTCCACATACATTGTCAGGAATATCTTTTCACATAATTCCTCAAACTTTAGCAGGAATATCGTTTCACATAATTTCACATACTTTGGCAGGAATATCGTTTCACATAAGTCCACATACTTTAGCAGGAATAACGTTTCACATAATTCCACATACATTGGCAGGAATATCTTTTCACATAATTCCAAATACTTTGGCAGGAATATCTTTTCACATAATTCCAAATACTTTGGCAGGAATATCTTTTCACATAATTCCACATACTTTGGCAGGAAACACCGTTTCACATAAGTCCACATACTTTGGTAGAAATATCTTTTCACATAATTCCACATACTTTAGTAGGAATATCTTTTCACATAATTCCACATACTTTGGCAGGAATATCATTTCACATAATTTCAGATACTTTGGAAGGAATATCTTTTCACATAAGTCCACATATATTGGCAGGAATATCTTTTCACATAAGTCCAAATACTTTGGCAGGAATATCTTTTCACATAATACCACATACTTTGGCAGGAATATTGTTTCACATAATTCCACATACTTTGGCAGGAATATCTTTTCACATAAGTCCACATACTTTGGCAGGAATATTGTTTCACATAATTCCACATACTTTGGCAGGAATATCTTTTCACATAATTCCACATACTTTGGCAGGAATATTGTTTCATATAATTCCACATACTTTGGCAGGAATATCTTTTCACATAAGTCCACATACTTTGGCTGGAATATCGTTTCACATAAGTCCACATACTTTAGCAGGAATAACGTTTCACATAATTCCACATACATTGGCAGGAATATCTTTTCACATAATTCCACATACTTTGGCAGGAATATATTTGCACATAATTTCACATATTTTGGCAGGAATCCCGTTTCACATAATGCCACATACTTTGGCAGGAAAATATTTTCACATAATTTCAGATACTTTGGCAGGAATATCTTTTCAAATAATTCCATCTACTTTGGAAGGAATATGTTTTCACATAGGTCCACATACTTTGGCAGGAATATCTTTTCACATAATTCCACATATTTGGCAGGAATATCGTTTCACATAAGTCCACATACTTTGGCAGGAATATCTTTTCACATGAGTCCACATATTTTGGCAGGAATATCTTTTCACATAATTCCACATACTTTGGCAGGAATATTTTTTCACATAATTCCACATACTTTGGCAGAAATATCTTTTCACATAATTCCACATACGTTAGTACGAATATCTTTTCATATAATTCCACATACTTTGGCAGGAATATCTTTTCACATAAGTCCACACACTTTGGCAGGAATATCTTTTCACATAAATCCACATAGTTTGGCAGTAATATCTTTTCACATAAGTCCACATACTTTGGCCGGAATATCTTTTCACATAATTCCACATACTTTGGCAGGAATATCGTTTCACATAAGTCCACATACTTTGGCAGGAATATCTTTTCACATAATTCCAAATACTTTGGCAGGAATACCTTTTCACATAATTTCACATACTTTGGCAGGAATACCGTTTCACAAAATTCCACATACTTTGGCCGGAATATCTTTTCACATAATTCCACATACTTTGGCAGGGATATCTTTTCACATAATTCCAAATACTTTGGCAGGAATATCTTTTCACATAAGTCCACATACTTTGGCAGGAATACCGTTTCACATAATTCCACATACTTTGGCAGGAATATATTTTCACATAATTTCAGATACTTTGGCAGGATTATCTTTTCACATAATTCCACATACTTTGGCAGGAATATTTTTCACATAAGTCCACATACTTTGGCAGGAATATCTTTTCACATAAATCCACATACTTTAGCAGAAATATCTTTTCACATAAGTCCACATATTTTGGCAGGAATAACTTTTCCCATAAGTCCACATACTTTAGAGGGAATATCGTTTCACATAAGTCCACATGCTTTAGCCGGAATATCTTTTCACATAATTCCACATACTTTGGAAGTAATATTGTTTCACATAAGTCCACATACTTTGGCAGGAATATCTTTTCACATGAGTCCACATACTTTGGCAGGAATAGCTTTTCACATAATTCCACATACTTTGGCAGGAATACCGTTTCACATAAGTCCACATACTTTGGCAGAAATATCTTTTCACATAATTCCACATACGTTAGTAGGAATATCTTTTCATATAATTCCACATACTTTGGTAGGAATATCTTTTCACATAAATCCACATACTTTGGCAGGAATATCTTTTCACATAATTCCACATAGTTTGGCAGTAATATCTTTTCACAAAAGTCCACATACTTTGGCCGGAATATCTTTTCACATAATTCCACATATTTTGGCAGGAATATCTTTTCACATAAATCCCCATACTTTGGCAGGAATATCTTTTCACATAATTCCAATTACTTTGGCAGGTATATCTTTTCACATAATTCCACATACTTTGGCAGGATACACCGTTTCACAAAAGTCCACATACTTTGGTAGAAATATCTTTTCACATAATTCCACATACTTCAGTAGGAATATCTTTTCACATAATTCCACATACTTTGGCAGGAATATCGTTTCACATAAGTCCACATACTTTTGCAGGAATATCTTTTCACATAAGTCCACATACTTTGGCAGGAATACTGTTTCACACAATTCAACATACTTTGGCAGGAATATCTTTTCACATAAGTCCACATACTTTGGCAGGAATATTGTTTCACATAATTCCACATACTTTGGCAGGAAAATTGTTTCACATAATTCCACATAACATGGCAGGAATATCTTTTCACATAAGTCCACATATTTTGGCAGGAATATCTTTTCACATAATTCCACATACTTTGGCAGGAATATTTTTTCACATAATTCCACATACTTTGGCAGAAATATCTTTTCACATAATTCCACATACGTTAGTACGAATATCTTTTCATATAATTCCACATACTTTGGCAGGAATATCTTTTCACATAAGTCCACACACTTTGGCAGGAATATCTTTTCACATAAATCCACATAGTTTGGCAGTAATATCTTTTCACATAAGTCCACATACTTTGGCCGGAATATCTTTTCACATAATTCCACATACTTTGGCAGGAATATCGTTTCACATAAGTCCACATACTTTGGCAGGAATATCTTTTCACATAATTCCAAATACTTTGGCAGGAATACCTTTTCACATAATTTCACATACTTTGGCAGGAATACCGTTTCACAAAATTCCACATACTTTGGCCGGAATATCTTTTCACATAATTCCACATACTTTGGCAGGGATATCTTTTCACATAATTCCAAATACTTTGGCAGGAATATCTTTTCACATAAGTCCACATACTTTGGCAGGAATACCGTTTCACATAATTCCACATACTTTGGCAGGAATATATTTTCACATAATTTCAGATACTTTGGCAGGATTATCTTTTCACATAATTCCACATACTTTGGCAGGAATATTTTTCACATAAGTCCACATACTTTGGCAGGAATATCTTTTCACATAAATCCACATACTTTAGCAGAAATATCTTTTCACATAAGTCCACATATTTTGGCAGGAATAACTTTTCCCATAAGTCCACATACTTTAGAGGGAATATCGTTTCACATAAGTCCACATGCTTTAGCCGGAATATCTTTTCACATAATTCCACATACTTTGGAAGTAATATTGTTTCACATAAGTCCACATACTTTGGCAGGAATATCTTTTCACATGAGTCCACATACTTTGGCAGGAATAGCTTTTCACATAATTCCACATACTTTGGCAGGAATACCGTTTCACATAAGTCCACATACTTTGGCAGAAATATCTTTTCACATAATTCCACATACGTTAGTAGGAATATCTTTTCATATAATTCCACATACTTTGGTAGGAATATCTTTTCACATAAATCCACATACTTTGGCAGGAATATCTTTTCACATAATTCCACATAGTTTGGCAGTAATATCTTTTCACAAAAGTCCACATACTTTGGCCGGAATATCTTTTCACATAATTCCACATATTTTGGCAGGAATATCTTTTCACATAAATCCCCATACTTTGGCAGGAATATCTTTTCACATAATTCCAATTACTTTGGCAGGTATATCTTTTCACATAATTCCACATACTTTGGCAGGAATATCGTTTCACATAAGTCCACATACTTTTGCAGGAATATCTTTTCACATAAGTCCACATACTTTGGCAGGAATACTGTTTCACACAATTCAACATACTTTGGCAGGAATATCTTTTCACATAAGTCCACATACTTTGGCAGGAATATTGTTTCACATAATTCCACATACTTTGGCAGGAAAATTGTTTCACATAATTCCACATAACATGGCAGGAATATCTTTTCACATAAGTCCACATATTTTGGCAGGAATATCTTTTCACATAATTCCACATACTTTGGCAGGAATATTTTTTCACATAATTCCACATACTTTGGCAGAAATATCTTTTCACATAATTCCACATACGTTAGTACGAATATCTTTTCATATAATTCCACATACTTTGGCAGGAATATCTTTTCACATAAGTCCACACACTTTGGCAGGAATATCTTTTCACATAAATCCACATAGTTTGGCAGTAATATCTTTTCACATAAGTCCACATACTTTGGCCGGAATATCTTTTCACATAATTCCACATACTTTGGCAGGAATATCGTTTCACATAAGTCCACATACTTTGGCAGGAATATCTTTTCACATAATTCCAAATACTTTGGCAGGAATACCTTTTCACATAATTTCACATACTTTGGCAGGAATACCGTTTCACAAAATTCCACATACTTTGGCCGGAATATCTTTTCACATAATTCCACATACTTTGGCAGGGATATCTTTTCACATAATTCCAAATACTTTGGCAGGAATATCTTTTCACATAAGTCCACATACTTTGGCAGGAATACCGTTTCACATAATTCCACATACTTTGGCAGGAATATATTTTCACATAATTTCAGATACTTTGGCAGGATTATCTTTTCACATAATTCCACATACTTTGGCAGGAATATTTTTCACATAAGTCCACATACTTTGGCAGGAATATCTTTTCACATAAATCCACATACTTTAGCAGAAATATCTTTTCACATAAGTCCACATATTTTGGCAGGAATAACTTTTCCCATAAGTCCACATACTTTAGAGGGAATATCGTTTCACATAAGTCCACATGCTTTAGCCGGAATATCTTTTCACATAATTCCACATACTTTGGAAGTAATATTGTTTCACATAAGTCCACATACTTTGGCAGGAATATCTTTTCACATGAGTCCACATACTTTGGCAGGAATAGCTTTTCACATAATTCCACATACTTTGGCAGGAATACCGTTTCACATAAGTCCACATACTTTGGCAGAAATATCTTTTCACATAATTCCACATACGTTAGTAGGAATATCTTTTCATATAATTCCACATACTTTGGTAGGAATATCTTTTCACATAAATCCACATACTTTGGCAGGAATATCTTTTCACATAATTCCACATAGTTTGGCAGTAATATCTTTTCACAAAAGTCCACATACTTTGGCCGGAATATCTTTTCACATAATTCCACATATTTTGGCAGGAATATCTTTTCACATAAATCCCCATACTTTGGCAGGAATATCTTTTCACATAATTCCAATTACTTTGGCAGGTATATCTTTTCACATAATTCCACATACTTTGGCAGGAATATCGTTTCACATAAGTCCACATACTTTTGCAGGAATATCTTTTCACATAAGTCCACATACTTTGGCAGGAATACTGTTTCACACAATTCAACATACTTTGGCAGGAATATCTTTTCACATAAGTCCACATACTTTGGCAGGAATATTGTTTCACATAATTCCACATACTTTGGCAGGAAAATTGTTTCACATAATTCCACATAACATGGCAGGAATATCTTTTCACATAAGTCCACATATTTTGGCAGGAATATCTTTTCACATAATTCCACATACTTTGGCAGGAATATTTTTTCACATAATTCCACATACTTTGGCAGAAATATCTTTTCACATAATTCCACATACGTTAGTACGAATATCTTTTCATATAATTCCACATACTTTGGCAGGAATATCTTTTCACATAAGTCCACACACTTTGGCAGGAATATCTTTTCACATAAATCCACATAGTTTGGCAGTAATATCTTTTCACATAAGTCCACATACTTTGGCCGGAATATCTTTTCACATAATTCCACATACTTTGGCAGGAATATCGTTTCACATAAGTCCACATACTTTGGCAGGAATATCTTTTCACATAATTCCAAATACTTTGGCAGGAATACCTTTTCACATAATTTCACATACTTTGGCAGGAATACCGTTTCACAAAATTCCACATACTTTGGCCGGAATATCTTTTCACATAATTCCACATACTTTGGCAGGGATATCTTTTCACATAATTCCAAATACTTTGGCAGGAATATCTTTTCACATAAGTCCACATACTTTGGCAGGAATACCGTTTCACATAATTCCACATACTTTGGCAGGAATATATTTTCACATAATTTCAGATACTTTGGCAGGATTATCTTTTCACATAAGTCCACATACTTTGGCAGGAATATTTTTCACATAAGTCCACATACTTTGGCAGGAATATCTTTTCACATAAATCCACATACTTTAGAAGAAATATCTTTTCACATAAGTCCACATATTTTGGCAGGAATAACTTTTCCCATAATTCCACATACTTTAGAGGGAATATCGTTTCACATAAGTCCACATGCTTTAGCCGGAATATCTTTTCACATAATTCCACATACTTTGGAAGTAATATTGTTTCACATAAGTCCACATACTTTGGCAGGAATATCTTTTCACATGAGTCCACATACTTTGGCAGGAATAGCTTTTCACATAATTCCACATACTTTGGCAGGAATACCGTTTCACATAAGTCCACATACTTTGGCAGAAATATCTTTTCACATAATTCCACATACGTTAGTAGGAATATCTTTTCATATAATTCCACATACTTTGGTAGGAATATCTTTTCACATAAATCCACATACTTTGGCAGGAATATCTTTTCACATAATTCCACATAGTTTGGCAGTAATATCTTTTCACAAAAGTCCACATACTTTGGCCGGAATATCTTTTCACATAATTCCACATATTTTGGCAGGAATATCTTTTCACATAAATCCCCATACTTTGGCAGGAATATCTTTTCACATAATTCCAATTACTTTGGCAGGTATATCTTTTCCCATAATTCCACATACTTTGGCAGGATACACCGTTTCACAAAAGTCCACATACTTTGGTAGAAATATCTTTTCACATAATTCCACATACTTCAGTAGGAATATCTTTTCACATAATTCCACATACTTTGGCAGGAATATCGTTTCACATAAGTCCACATACTTTTGCAGGAATATCTTTTCACATAAGTCCACATACTTTGGCAGGAATACTGTTTCACACAATTCAACATACTTTGGCAGGAATATCTTTTCACATAAGTCCACATACTTTGGCAGGAATATTGTTTCACATAATTCCACATACTTTGGCAGGAAAATTGTTTCACATAATTCCACATAACATGGCAGGAATATCTTTTCACATAAGTCCACATATTTTGGCAGGAATATCTTTTCACATAATTCCACATACTTTGGCAGGAATATTTTTTCACATAATTCCACATACTTTGGCAGAAATATCTTTTCACATAATTCCACATACGTTAGTACGAATATCTTTTCATATAATTCCACATACTTTGGCAGGAATATCTTTTCACATAAGTCCACACACTTTGGCAGGAATATCTTTTCACATAAATCCACATAGTTTGGCAGTAATATCTTTTCACATAAGTCCACATACTTTGGCCGGAATATCTTTTCACATAATTCCACATACTTTGGCAGGAATATCGTTTCACATAAGTCCACATACTTTGGCAGGAATATCTTTTCACATAATTCCAAATACTTTGGCAGGAATACCTTTTCACATAATTTCACATACTTTGGCAGGAATACCGTTTCACAAAATTCCACATACTTTGGCCGGAATATCTTTTCACATAATTCCACATACTTTGGCAGGGATATCTTTTCACATAATTCCAAATACTTTGGCAGGAATATCTTTTCACATAAGTCCACATACTTTGGCAGGAATACCGTTTCACATAATTCCACATACTTTGGCAGGAATATATTTTCACATAATTTCAGATACTTTGGCAGGATTATCTTTTCACATAATTCCACATACTTTGGCAGGAATATTTTTCACATAAGTCCACATACTTTGGCAGGAATATCTTTTCACATAAATCCACATACTTTAGCAGAAATATCTTTTCACATAAGTCCACATATTTTGGCAGGAATAACTTTTCCCATAAGTCCACATACTTTAGAGGGAATATCGTTTCACATAAGTCCACATGCTTTAGCCGGAATATCTTTTCACATAATTCCACATACTTTGGAAGTAATATTGTTTCACATAAGTCCACATACTTTGGCAGGAATATCTTTTCACATGAGTCCACATACTTTGGCAGGAATAGCTTTTCACATAATTCCACATACTTTGGCAGGAATACCGTTTCACATAAGTCCACATACTTTGGCAGAAATATCTTTTCACATAATTCCACATACGTTAGTAGGAATATCTTTTCATATAATTCCACATACTTTGGTAGGAATATCTTTTCACATAAATCCACATACTTTGGCAAGAATATCTTTTCACATAATTCCACATAGTTTGGCAGTAATATCTTTTCACAAAAGTCCACATACTTTGGCCGGAATATCTTTTCACATAATTCCACATACTTTGGCAGGAATATCGTTTCACATAAGTCCACATACTTTGGCAGGAATACCTTTTCATATAATTCCACATACTTTGGCAGGAATATCTTTTTACATAATTCCACATACTTTGGAAGGAATATCTTTTCACATAAATCCACATAATTTGGCAGGAATATCTTTTCAAATAATTCCACATATTTTGGAAGGAATATCTTTTCACATAAGTCCACATACTTCAGCCGGAATATTGTTTCACATCAGTCCATATACTTTGGCAGGAATATCTTTTCACATAAGTCCACATACTTTGGCAGGAATATCTTTTCACATAAGTCCACATACTTTGGCAGGAATATCTTTTCACATAATTCCAGATACTTTGGCAGGAATATCGTTTCACATAAGTCCACATACGTTGGCTGAAATATCTTTTCACATATTTCCACATACTTTGTAAGGAATATCGTTTCACATAAGTCCACATACTTTGGCAGGAATATCTTTTCACATAATTCCATCTACTTTGGCAGGAATATCTTTTCACATAAGTCCACATACATTGGCAGGAATATCTTTTCACATAAGTCCACATATATGGCAGGAATATCGTTTCACATAAGTCCACATACTTTGGCAGGAATATCTTTTGACATAATTCCACAAAGTTTAGCAGGAATATCGTTTCACATAATTCCACATATATTGGCAGGAATATCTTTTCACATAATTCCATATACTTTGGCAGGAATATCTTTTCACATAATTCCAAATACATTGGCAGGAACATCTTTTCACATAATTCCACATATTTGGCAGGAATATCTTTCCACATAATTCCACATAATTTGGAAGGAATATCTTTTCACATAAGTCCACATATTTTGGCAGGAATATCGTTTCACATAATTCCACATACTTTGGCAGGAATATCGTTTCACATAAGTCCACATACTTTAGCAGGAATATTGTTTCACAAAAGTCCACATACTTTGGAAGGAATATCTTTTCACATAATTCCACCTACTTCAGCAGGAATATCGTTTCACCTAATTCCACATACTTTGGCAGGAATATCTTTTCACACAATTCCACATACTTTGGCAGGAATATCTTTTCACATAATTCCACATACTTTGGCAGGAATATCTGTTCACATAAGTCCACATACTTTGGCAGGAATATCTTTTCACATAAGTCCACATACTTTGGCAGGAATATCTTTTCACATAATTCCACATACTTTGGCAGGAATATTGTTTCACATAATTGCACATACTTTGGCAGGAATATCGTTTCACTTAAGTCCACATACTTTGGCAGGAATATCTTTTCACATAATTCCAAATACTTTGGCAGGAATACCTTTTCACATAATTTCACATAATTTGGCAGGAATACCGTTTCACAAAATTCCACACACTTTGGCCGGAATATATTTTCACATAATTCCACATACTTTGGCAGGGATATCTTTTCACATAATTCCAAATACTTTGGCAGGAATATCTTTTCACATAAGTCCACATACTTTGGCAGGAATACCGTTTCACATAATTCCACATATTTTGGCAGGAATATATTTTCACATAATTTCAGATACTTTGGCAGGATTATCTTTTCACATAATTCCACATACTTTGGCAGGAATATCTTTTCACATAAGTCCACATACTTTGGCCGGAATATCTTTTCACATAAATCCACATACTTTAGCAGAAATATCTTTTCACATAAGTCCACATACTTTGGCAGGAATAACTTTTCCCATAAGTCCACATACTTTAGAGGGAATATCGTTTCACATAAGTCCACATGCTTTAGCCGGAATATCTTTTCACATAATTCCACATACTTTGGAAGTTATATTGTTACACATAAGTCCACATACTTTGGCAGGAATATCTTTTCACATGAGTCCACATACTTTGGCAGGAATAGCTTTTCACATAATTCCACATACTTTGGCAGGAATACCGTTTCACATAAGTCCACATACTTTGGCAGAAATATCTTTTCACATAATTCCACATACGTTAGTAGGAATATCTTTTCATATAATTCCACATACTTTGGCAGGAATATCTTTTCACATGAATCCACATACTTTGGCAGGAATATCTTTTCACATAATTCCACATAGTTTGGCAGTAATATCTTTTCACATAAGTCCACATACTTTGGCAGGAATATCGTTTCACATAAGTCCACATACTTTGGCAGGAATATCTTTTCATATAATTCCACATACTTTGGCAGGAATATCTTTTTACATAATTCCACATACTTTGGAAGGAATATCTTTTCACATAAGTCCACATAATCTGGCAGGAATATCTTTTCAAATAATTCCACATATTTTGGCAGGAATATCTTTTCACATAAGTCCACATACTTCAGCCGGAATATTGTTTCACATCAGTCCACATACTTTGGCAGGAATATCTTTTCACATAAGTCCACATATTTTGGCAGGAATATCTTTTCACATAAGTCCACATACTTTGGCAGGAATATCTTTTCACATAATTCCACATACTTTGGCAGGAATATCGTTTCACATAAGTCAACATACGTTGGCTGAAATATCTTTTCACATATTTCCACATACTTTGGAAGGAATATCGTTTCACATAAGTCCACATACTTTGGCAGGAATATCTTTTCACATAATTCCATCTACTTTGGAAGGAATATGGTTTCACATAAGTCCACATACATTGGCAGGAATATCTTTTCACATAATTCCACATATATGGCAGGAATATCGTTTCACATAAGTCCACAAACTTTGGCAGGAATATCTTTTGACATAATTCCACAAAGTTTAGCAGGAATATCGTTTCACATAATTCCACATATATTGGCAGGAATATCTTTTCACATAATTCCATATACTTTGGCAGGAATATCTTTTCACATAATTCCAAATACATTGGCAGGAACATCTTTTCACATAATTCCACATATTTGGCAGGAATATCTTTCCACATAATTCCACATAATTTGGAAGGAATATCTTTTCACATAAGTGCACATATTTTGGCAGGAATATCGTTTCACATAATTCCACATACTTTGGCAGGAATATCGTTTCACATAAGTCCACATACTTTAGCAGGAATATTGTTTCACAAAAGTCCACATACTTTGGCAGGAATATATTTTCACATAATTCCACCTACTTCAGCAGGAATATCGTTTCACATAATTCCACATACTTTGGCAGGAATATCTTTTCACACAATTCCACATACTTTGGCAGGAATATCTTTTCACATAATTCCACATACTTTGGCAGGAATATCTTTTCACATAAGTCCACATACTTTGGCAGGAATATCTTTTCACATAAGTCCACATACTTTGGCAGGAATATCTTTTCACATAATTCCACATACTTTGGCAGGAATATTGTTTCACATAATTTCAAATACTTTAGCAGGAATATCTTTTCACATAATTCCACATACTTTGGCAGGAATATCTTTTCACATAAGTCCACATACTTTGGCAGAAATATCTTTTCACATAATTCCACATACGTTAGTAGGAATATCTTTTCATATAATTCCACATACTTCGGCAGGAATATCTTTTCACATGAATCCACATACTTTGGCAGGAATATCTTTTCACATAATTCCACATAGTTTGGCAGTAATATCTTTTCACATAAGTCCACATACTTTGGCAGGAATATCGTTTCACATAAGTCCACATACTTTGGCAGGAATTTCTTTTCATATAATTCCACATACTTTGGCAGGAATATCTTTTTACATAATTCCACATACTTTGGAAGGAATATCTTTTCACATAAGTCCACATAATCTGGCAGGAATATCTTTTCAAATAATTCCACATATTTTGGCAGGAATATCTTTTCACATAAGTCCACATACTTCAGCCGGAATATTGTTTCACATCAGTCCACATACTTTGGCAGGAATATCTTTTCACATAAGTCCACATATTTTGGCAGGAATATCTTTTCACATAAGTCCACATACTTTGGCAGGAATATCTTTTCACATAATTCCACATACTTTGGCAGGAATATCGTTTCACATAAGTCAACATACGTTGGCTGAAATATCTTTTCACATATTTCCACATACTTTGGAAGGAATATCGTTTCACATAAGTCCACATACTTTGGCAGGAATATCTTTTCACATAATTCCATCTACTTTGGAAGGAATATGGTTTCACATAAGTCCACATACATTGGCAGGAATATCTTTTCACATAATTCCACATATATGGCAGGAATATCGTTTCACATAAGTCCACAAACTTTGGCAGGAATATCTTTTGACATAATTCCACAAAGTTTAGCAGGAATATCGTTTCACATAATTCCACATATATTGGCAGGAATATCTTTTCACATAATTCCATATACTTTGGCAGGAATATCTTTTCACATAATTCCAAATACATTGGCAGGAACATCTTTTCACATAATTCCACATATTTGGCAGGAATATCTTTCCACATAATTCCACATAATTTGGAAGGAATATCTTTTCACATAAGTGCACATATTTTGGCAGGAATATCGTTTCACATAATTCCACATACTTTGGCAGGAATATCGTTTCACATAAGTCCACATACTTTAGCAGGAATATTGTTTCACAAAAGTCCACATACTTTGGCAGGAATATATTTTCACATAATTCCACCTACTTCAGCAGGAATATCGTTTCACATAATTCCACATACTTTGGCAGGAATATCTTTTCACACAATTCCACATACTTTGGCAGGAATATCTTTTCACATAATTCCACATACTTTGGCAGGAATATCTTTTCACATAAGTCCACATACTTTGGCAGGAATATCTTTTCACATAAGTCCACATACTTTGGCAGGAATATCTTTTCACATAATTCCACATACTTTGGCAGGAATATTGTTTCACATAATTTCAAATACTTTAGCAGGAATATCTTTTCACATAATTCCACATACTTTGGCAGGAATATCTTTTCACATAAGTCCACATACTTTGGCAGAAATATCGTTTCACATATTTCCACATACTTTGGCCATAATATCTTTTCACATAAGTCCACATACTTCAGCAGGAATATCGTTTCACATAATTCCACATATTTTGGCAGGAATATATTTTCACATAAATCCCCATACTTTGGCAGGAATATCTTTTCACATAATTCCAAATACTTTGGCAGGAATATCTTTTCACATAATTCCACATACTTTGGCAGGAAACACCGTTTCACATAAGTCCACATACTTTGGCAGAAATATCTTTTCACATAATTCCACATACTTTGGCAGGAATATCTTTTCATATAAGTCCACATACTTTGGCAGGGATATCTTTTCACATAAGTCCACATACTTTGGCAGGAATATCGTTTCACATAATTCCACATACTTTGGCAGTAATTGCTTTTCAAATAATTCAGCATACTTTGGCAGGAATATCTTTTCGCATAATTCCACATACTTTAGCAGGAATATCGTTTCACATAAGTCTACATACTTTGGCAGGGATATCTCTTCACATAATTCCACATACTTTAGCAGGAATATCGTTTAACATAATTCCACATACTTTCGCAGGAATATCTTTTCACATAATTCCACGTACTTTGGCTGGTATATTTTTTCACATAATTCCAATTACTTTGGAAGGAATATCTTTTCACATAATGCCACATACTTTGGCAGCAATACCGTTTCACATAAATCCACATACTTTGGCAGAAATATCTTTTCACATAATTCCACATACTTTGGCAGGAATATCTTTTCACATGAGTCCACATACTTTGGCAGGGATATCTTTTCACATAAGTTCACATACTTTGGCAGGAATGTCTTTACACATAATTCCACATACTTTGGCAGGAATATCGTTTCACATAATTCCACATACTTTGGCAGGAATATCTTTTCACATAAGTCCACATATTTTAGCAGCAATATTGTTTCACATAAGTCCACATACTTTGGCAGGATTATCTTTACACATAATTCCACCTACTTTAGTAGGAATATCGTTTCACATAATTCCGCATACTTTGGCAGGAATATCTTTTCACATAATTCCACATACTTTGGCAGGAATATCTTTTCACATAACTCCACATACTTTGGCATGAATATCTTTTAACATAAGTCCACATACCTTGGCAGGAATATCTTTTCACATAAGTCCACATACTTTGGCAGGAATATCTTTTCACATAATCCACATTCTTTGGCAGGAATATCTTTTCACATAATTCCACATACTTTGGCTGGAATATCTTTTCACATAAGTCCAAATACTTTGGCAGGAATAACTTTTAACATAAGTCCACATACTTTAGCCGGAATATCTTTTCACATAAGTGCACATACTTTGGCAGGAATATCTTTTCACATAATTCCACATACTTTTGCTGGAATATCCTTTCACATAAGTCCACATACTTTGGCAGGAATATCTTTTCACATAATTCCACATACTTTGGAAGGAATATCGTTTCACATAAGTCCACATACTTTGGCAGGAATATCTTTTCACATGAGTCCACATATTTTGGAAGGAACATTGTTTCACATAAGTCCACATTCTTTGGCAGGAATATCTTTTCACATAATTCCACATACTTTGGCAGGAATATCGTTTCACATGAGTCCACATACTTTGGCAGGAATATCTTTTCACATAATTCCACATACTTTGGCAGGAATAATGTTTCACAGAAGTCCACATACTTTAGCAGGAATAGCATTTCACATAAGTCCACATACTTTAGCAGGAATATTGTTTCAGATAAGTCCACATACTTTGGCAGGAATATCTTTTCACATAATTCAACCTACTTTAGCAGGAATATCGTTTCACATAATTCCACATACTTTGGCAGGAACATCTTTTCACATAATTCAACATACTTTGGCAGGAATATCTTTTCACATAATTCCACATACTTTGGCAGGAATATCTTTTCACATAATTCCACATACTTCGGCAGCAATATCTTTTCACATAATTCCACATACTTTGGAAGGAATATCGTTTCACATAAGTCCACATACTTTGACAGGAATATCTTTTCACATAATTCAACCTACTTTAGCAGGAATATCGTTTCACATAATTCCACACTCTTTGGCAGGAATATCTTTTCACATATGTCCACATACTTTGGCAGGAATATCTTTTCACATAATTCCACATACTTTGGCAGGAATGTCTTTTCACATAATTCCACATACTTTGGTAGGAATATCTTCTCACATAATTCCACATACTTTGGCAGCAATATCTTTTCACATAAGTCCACATACTTTGGCAGGAATATCTTTTCACATAATTTCACATAGTTTGGAAGGAACATTGTTTCACAAAAGTCCATATTCTTTGGCAGGAATATCTTTTCACATAATTCCACATACTTTGGCAGGAATATCGTTTCACATGAGTCCACATACTTTGGCAGGAATATCTTTTCACATAATTCCACATAATTTGGCAGGAATATCTTTTCACATATGTCCACATACTTTGGCAGGAATATCGTTTCACATAATTCCACATACTTTGGCAGGAATATCTTTTCACATAATTCCACGTACTTTGGCAGCAATATCTTTTCACAAAATTCCAAATACTTTGGCAGCAATATCTTTTCACATAAGTCCACATACTTTGGCAGGAATATCTTTTCACATAATTTCTCATAGTTTGGAAGGAACATTATTTCACATAAATCCACATTCTTTGGCAGGAATATATTTTCACATAATTCCACATACTTTGGAAGGAATATCGTTTCACATGAGTCCACATACTTTGGCATGAATATCTTCTCACATAATTCCACATACTTTGGCAGGAATATCGTTTCACATAAGTCCACATACTTTAGCAGGAATATCGTTTCACATAATTCCACATACTTTGTCATGAATATCTTTTTACATAAGTCCACATACTTTGGCAGGAATATATTTTTATATATGTCCACATACCTTAGCAGGAATATCTTTTCACATAATTCCACATACTTTGGCAGGAATATCTTTTCACATAATTCCACATACTTTGGCAGGAATATCTTTTCACATAATTCCACATACTTTGGCAGGAATATCTTTTCACATAAGTCCACATAATTTGGCAGGAATATCTTTTTACATAAGTCCACATACTTTGGCAGGAATATCTTTTCACATAAATCCACATACTTTGGCAGGAATATCTTTTCACATAATTCCACATTCTTTGGCAGGAATATCTTTTCACATAAGTCCAAATACTTTGGCAGGAATAACTTTTCACATAAGTCCACATACTTTGGCAGGAATATCTTTTCACATAAGTCCACATACTTTGGCAGGAATATCTTTTCCCATAATTCCACATACTTTGGCAGGAATATCTTTTCACATAATTCCACATACTTTGGCAGGAATATCTTTTCACATAAGTCCACATAATTTTGCAGGAATATCTTTTCACATAATTCTACATAGTTTGGAAAGAACATTGTTTCACATAAGTCCACATTCTTTGGCAGAAATTTCTTTTCACATAATTCCACATACTTTGGCAGGAAACACCGTTTCACATAAGTCCACATACTTTGGCAGAAATATCTTTTCACATAATTCCACATACTTTGGCAGGAATATCGTTTCACATAAGTCCACATACTTTTGCAGGAATATCTTTTCACATAAGTCCACATACTTTGGCAGGAATAATGTTTCATATAAGTCCACAAACTTTAGCAGGAATATTGTTTCACATAATTCCACATACTTTGACAGGAATATCTTTTAACATAAGTCCACCTACTTCAGCAGGAATATCGTTTCACATAATTCCACATACTTTGGCAGGAATATCTTTTCACACAATTCCACATACTTTGGCAGGAATATCTTTTCACATAATTCCACATACTTTGGCAGGAATATCTTTTCACATAAGTCCACATACTTTGGCAGGAATATCTTTTCACATAAGTCCACATACTTTGGCAGGAATATCTTTTCACATAATTCCACATACTTTGGCAGGAATATTGTTTCACATAATTTCAAATACTTTAGCAGGAATATCTTTTCACATAATTCCACATACTTTGGCAGGAATATCTTTTCACATAAGTCCACATACTTTGGCAGAAATATCGTTTCACATATTTCCACATACTTTGGCCATAATATCTTTTCACATAAGTCCACATACTTCAGCAGGAATATCGTTTCACATAATTCCACATATTTTGGCAGGAATATCTTTTCACATAAATCCCCATACTTTGGCAGGAATATCTTTTCACATAATTCCAAATACTTTGGCAGGAATATCTTTTCACATAATTCCACATACTTTGGCAGGAAACACCGTTTCACATAAGTCCACATACTTTGGCAGAAATATCTTTTCACATAATTCCACATACTTTGGCAGGAATATCTTTTCATATAAGTCCACATACTTTGGCAGGGATATCTTTTCACATAAGTCCACATACTTTGGCAGGAATATCGTTTCACATAATTCCACATACTTTGGCAGTAATTGCTTTTCAAATAATTCAGCATACTTTGGCAGGAATATCTTTTCGCATAATTCCACATACTTTAGCAGGAATATCGTTTCACATAAGTCTACATACTTTGGCAGGGATATCTCTTCACATAATTCCACATACTTTAGCAGGAATATCGTTTAACATAATTCCACATACTTTCGCAGGAATATCTTTTCACATAATTCCACGTACTTTGGCTGGTATATTTTTTCACATAATTCCAATTACTTTGGAAGGAATATCTTTTCACATAATGCCACATACTTTGGCAGCAATACCGTTTCACATAAATCCACATACTTTGGCAGAAATATCTTTTCACATAATTCCACATACTTTGGCAGGAATATCTTTTCACATGAGTCCACATACTTTGGCAGGGATATCTTTTCACATAAGATCACATACTTTGGCAGGAATGTCTTTACACATAATTCCACATACTTTGGCAGGAATATCGTTTCACATAATTCCACATACTTTGGCAGGAATATCTTTTCACATAAGTCCACATATTTTAGCAGCAATATTGTTTCACATAAGTCCACATACTTTGGCAGGATTATCTTTACACATAATTCCACCTACTTTAGTAGGAATATCGTTTCACATAATTCCGCATACTTTGGCAGGAATATCTTTTCACATAATTCCACATACTTTGGCAGGAATATCTTTTCACATAACTCCACATACTTTGGCATGAATATCTTTTAACATAAGTCCACATACCTTGGCAGGAATATCTTTTCACATAAGTCCACATACTTTGGCAGGAATATCTTTTCACATAATCCACATTCTTTGGCAGGAATATCTTTTCACATAATTCCACATACTTTGGCTGGAATATCTTTTCACATAAGTCCAAATACTTTGGCAGGAATAACTTTTAACATAAGTCCACATACTTTAGCCGGAATATCTTTTCACATAAGTGCACATACTTTGGCAGGAATATCTTTTCACATAATTCCACATACTTTTGCTGGAATATCCTTTCACATAAGTCCACATACTTTGGCAGGAATATCTTTTCACATAATTCCACATACTTTGGAAGGAATATCGTTTCACATAAGTCCACATACTTTGGCAGGAATATCTTTTCACATGAGTCCACATATTTTGGAAGGAACATTGTTTCACATAAGTCCACATTCTTTGGCAGGAATATCTTTTCACATAATTCCACATACTTTGGCAGGAATATCGTTTCACATGAGTCCACATACTTTGGCAGGAATATCTTTTCACATAATTCCACATACTTTGGCAGGAATAATGTTTCACAGAAGTCCACATACTTTAGCAGGAATAGCATTTCACATAAGTCCACATACTTTAGCAGGAATATTGTTTCAGATAAGTCCACATACTTTGGCAGGAATATCTTTTCACATAATTCAACCTACTTTAGCAGGAATATCGTTTCACATAATTCCACATACTTTGGCAGGAACATCTTTTCACATAATTCAACATACTTTGGCAGGAATATCTTTTCACATAATTCCACATACTTTGGCAGGAATATCTTTTCACATAATTCCACATACTTCGGCAGCAATATCTTTTCACATAATTCCACATACTTTGGAAGGAATATCGTTTCACATAAGTCCACATACTTTGACAGGAATATCTTTTCACATAATTCAACCTACTTTAGCAGGAATATCGTTTCACATAATTCCACACTCTTTGGCAGGAATATCTTTTCACATATGTCCACATACTTTGGCAGGAATATCTTTTCACATAATTCCACATACTTTGGCAGGAATGTCTTTTCACATAATTCCACATACTTTGGTAGGAATATCTTCTCACATAATTCCACATACTTTGGCAGCAATATCTTTTCACATAAGTCCACATACTTTGGCAGGAATATCTTTTCACATAATTTCACATAGTTTGGAAGGAACATTGTTTCACAAAAGTCCATATTCTTTGGCAGGAATATCTTTTCACATAATTCCACATACTTTGGCAGGAATATCGTTTCACATGAGTCCACATACTTTGGCAGGAATATCTTTTCACATAATTCCACATAATTTGGCAGGAATATCTTTTCACATATGTCCACATACTTTGGCAGGAATATCGTTTCACATAATTCCACATACTTTGGCAGGAATATCTTTTCACATAATTCCACGTACTTTGGCAGCAATATCTTTTCACAAAATTCCAAATACTTTGGCAGCAATATCTTTTCACATAAGTCCACATACTTTGGCAGGAATATCTTTTCACATAATTTCTCATAGTTTGGAAGGAACATTATTTCACATAAATCCACATTCTTTGGCAGGAATATATTTTCACATAATTCCACATACTTTGGAAGGAATATCGTTTCACATGAGTCCACATACTTTGGCATGAATATCTTCTCACATAATTCCACATACTTTGGCAGGAATATCGTTTCACATAAGTCCACATACTTTAGCAGGAATATCGTTTCACATAATTCCACATACTTTGTCATGAATATCTTTTTACATAAGTCCACATACTTTGGCAGGAATATATTTTTATATATGTCCACATACCTTAGCAGGAATATCTTTTCACATAATTCCACATACTTTGGCAGGAATATCTTTTCACATAATTCCACATACTTTGGCAGGAATATCTTTTCACATAATTCCACATACTTTGGCAGGAATATCTTTTCACATAAGTCCACATAATTTGGCAGGAATATCTTTTTACATAAGTCCACATACTTTGGCAGGAATATCTTTTCACATAAATCCACATACTTTGGCAGGAATATCTTTTCACATAATTCCACATTCTTTGGCAGGAATATCTTTTCACATAAGTCCAAATACTTTGGCAGGAATAACTTTTCACATAAGTCCACATACTTTGGCAGGAATATCTTTTCACATAAGTCCACATACTTTGGCAGGAATATCTTTTCCCATAATTCCACATACTTTGGCAGGAATATCTTTTCACATAATTCCACATACTTTGGCAGGAATATCTTTTCACATAAGTCCACATAATTTTGCAGGAATATCTTTTCACATAATTCTACATAGTTTGGAAAGAACATTGTTTCACATAAGTCCACATTCTTTGGCAGAAATTTCTTTTCACATAATTCCACATACTTTGGCAGGAAACACCGTTTCACATAAGTCCACATACTTTGGCAGAAATATCTTTTCACATAATTCCACATACTTTGGCAGGAATATCGTTTCACATAAGTCCACATACTTTTGCAGGAATATCTTTTCACATAAGTCCACATACTTTGGCAGGAATAATGTTTCATATAAGTCCACAAACTTTAGCAGGAATATTGTTTCACATAATTCCACATACTTTGACAGGAATATCTTTTAACATAAGTCCACATACTTTGGCAGGAATATCTTTTCACATAATTCCACATACTTTAGCAGGAATATCTTTTCACATAATTTCACATACTTTGGCAGGAATAACTTTTCACATAATTCCACATACTTTGGCAGGAATATCTTTTCACATAAGTCCACATATTTGGCAGGAATATCTTTTCACATAATTCCACATACGTTGGCAGGAATATCTTTTCACATAATTCCACATACTTTGGTAGGAATATCTTTTCACATAAGTCCACATACTTTGGCAGGATTATCTTTTCACATAAGTCCACATACTTTTACAGGAATATCTTTTCACATAATACCACATACTTTGGCAGGAATTTCGTTTCACATAATTCCACATACTTTTGCAGGAATATCTTTTCACATAATTCCACGTACTTTGGCAGGAATATCTTTTCACATAAGTCTAAATACTTTGGCAGGAATATCTATTCATATAAGTCCACATACTTTGGCAGGAATATCTTTTCACATAAGTCCACATACTTTGGAAGGAATATCGTTTCACATAAGTCCACATATTTTAGCAGGAATATTGTTTCACATAAGTCCACATACTTTGGCAGGAATATCTTTTCACATAATTCAACCTACTTTAGCAGGAATATCGTTTGAAATAATTCCACATACTTTGGCAGGAATATCTTTTCACATAATTCAACACACTTTGGCAGGAATATCGTTTCACATAAGTCCACATACTTTGGCAGGAATAATGTTTCATATAAGTCTACATACTTTACCAGGAATATCTTTTCACATAATTCCACATACTTTGGCAGGAATATCTTTTCACATAATTCCACATACTTTGGCAGGAATATCTTTTCACATAAGTCCACATACTTTAGCAGGAATATCTTTTCACATAATTTCACATATTTTGGCAGGAATAACTTTTCACATAATTCCACATACTTTGGCAGGAATATCTTTTCACATAAGTCCACATATTTGGCAGGAATATCTTTTCACATAATTCCACATACGTTGGCAGGAATATCTTTTCACATAATTCCACATACTTTGGTAGGAATATCTTTTCACATAAGTCCACATACTTTGGCAGGATTATCTTTTCACATAAGTCCACATACTTTTGCAGGAATATCTTTTCACATAATACCACATACTTTGGCAGGAATTTCGTTTCACATAATTCCACATACTTTTGCAGGAATATCTTTTCACATAATTCCACGTACTTTGGCAGGAATATCTTTTCACATAAGGCCAAATACTTTGGCAGGAATATCTTTCACATAAGTCCACATACTTTGGCAGGAATATCTTTTCACATAAGTCCACATACTTTGGAAGGAATATCGTTTCACATAAGTCCACATATTTTAGCAGGAATATTGTTTCACATAAGTCCACATACTTTGGCAGGAATATCTTTTCCCATAATTCAACCTACTTTAGCAGGAATATCGTTTGAAATAATTCCACATACTTTGGCAGGAATATCTTTTCACATAATTCAACACACTTTGGCAGGAATATCTTTTCACATAAGTCCACATACTTTGGCAGGAATAATGTTTCACATAAGTCCACATACTTTAGCAGGAATATCTTTTCACATAATTCCACATCCTTTGGCAGGAATATCTGTTCACATAATTCCACATACTTTGGCAGGAATATCTTTTCACATAAGTCCACATAATTTTGCAGGAATATCTTTTCACATAATTCCACATAGTTTTGAAAGAACATTGTTTCACATAAGTCCACATTCTTTGGCAGAAATTTCTTTTCACATAATTCCACATACTTTGGCAGGAAACACCGTTTCACATATGTCCACATACTTTGGCAGAAATATCTTTTCACATAATTCCACATACTTTGGCAGGAATATCGTTTCACATAAGTCCACATACTTTTGCAGGAATATCTTTTCACATAAGTCCAAATACTTTGGCAGGAATATCTTTTCACATAATTCCACATACTTTAGCAGGAATATCTTTTCACATAATTTCACAAACTTTGGCAGGAATATCTTTTCACATAATTCCACATACTTTGGCAGGAATATCTTTTCACATAATTCCACATACTTTGGCAGGAATATCTTTTCAGATAATTCCACATACGTTGGCAGGATAATCTTTTCACTTAATTCCACATACTTTGGTAGGAATATCTTTTCACATAAGTCCACATACTTTGGCAGGAATATCTTTTCACATAAGTCCACATACTTTTGCAGGAATATCTTTTCACATAATTCCACATACTTTGGCAGGAATATCGTTTCACATAATTCCACATATTTTTGCAGGAATATCTTTTCACATAATTCCACATACTTTGGCAGGAATATCTTTTAGCATAAGTCCAAATACTTTGGCAGGAATATCTTTTCACATAAGTCCACATACTTTGGCAGGAATATCTTTTCACATAAGTCCACATACTTTGGCAGGAACATCTTTTCAAATAATTCCACATACTTTGGCAGGAATACCGTTTCACATAAGTCTACATACTTTGGCAGGTATATCTTTTCACATAATTCCTTATACTTTGGAAGGAATATCGTTTCTCATAAGTCCACATACTTTAGCAGGAATATTGTTTCACATAAGTCCACATACTTTGGCAGGAATATCTTTTCACATAATTCAACCTACTTTAGCAGGAATATCGTTTCACATAATTCCACATACTTTTGCAGGAATATCTTTTCACATAATTCCACATACTTTGGCAGGAATATCTTTTCACATAAGTCCAAATACTTTGGCAGGAATATCTTTTCACATAAGTCCACATACTTTGGCAGGAATATCTTTTCACATAATTCAACACACTTTGGCAGGAATATCGTTTCACATAAGTCCACATACTTTGGCAGGAATAATGTTTCCCATAAGTCCACATACTTTAGCAGGAATATCGTTTCACATAATTCCACATACTTTGGCAGAAATATCTTTTCACATAAGTCCAAATACTTTGGCAGGAATATCTTTTCACATAATTCCACATACTTTAGCAGGAATATCTTTTCACATAATTTCACAAACTTTGGCAGGAATATCTTTTCACATAATTCCACATACTTTTGCAGGAATATCTTTTCACATAATTCCACATACTTTGGCAGGAATATCTTTTCACATAAGTCCAAATACTTTGGCAGGAATATCTTTTCACATAAGTCCACATACTTTGGCAGGAATATCTTTTCACATAAGTCCACATACTTTGGCAGGAACATCTTTTCAAATAATTCCACATACTTTGGCAGGAATACCGTTTCACATAAGTCCACATACTTTGGCAGGTATATCTTTTCACATAATTCCACATACTTTGGAAGGAATATCGTTTCTCATAAGTCCACATACTTTAGCAGGAATATTGTTTCACATAAGTCCACATTCTTTGGCAGGAATATCTTTTCACATAATTCAACCTACTTTAGCAGGAATATCGTTTCACATAATTCCACATACTTTAGCAGGAATATCTTATCACATAATTCCACATACTTTAGCAGGAATATCTTTTCACATAATATCACATACTTTGGCAGGAATATCTTTTCACATAATTCCACATACTTTGGCAGGAATATCTTTTCACATAATTCCACATACTTTGGCAGGAATATCTTTTCACATAATTCCACATACGTTGGCTGGAAAATCTTTTCACATAATTCCACATACTTTGGTAGGAATATCTTTTCACATAAGTCCACATACTTTGGCAGGAATATCTTTTCACATAAGTCCACATACTTTTGCAGGAATATCTTTTCACATAATTCCACATACTTTGGCAGGAATATCGTTTCACATAATTCCACATACTTTTGCAGGAATATCTTTTCACATAAGTCCACATACTTTGGCAGGAATTTCTTTTCACATAAGTCCAAATACTTTGGCAGGAATATCTTTTCACATAAGTCCACATACTTTGGCAGGAATATCTTTTTACATAAGTCCACATACTTTGGCAGGAACATCTTTTCAAATAATTCCACATACTTTGGCAGGAATATCGTTTCACATAAGTCCACATACTTTGGCTTGTATATCTTTTCACATAATTTCACAAACTTTGGTAGGAATATCTTTTCACATAATTCCACATACTTTTGCAGGAATATCTTTTCACATAATTCCACATACTTTGGCAGGAATATCTTTTCACATAAGTCGAAATACTTTGGCAGGAATATCTTTTCACATAAGTCCACATACTTTGGCAGGAATATCTTTTCACATAATTCAACACACTTTGGCAGGAATATCGTTTCACATAAGTCCACATACTTTGGCAGGAATAATGTTTCACATAAGTCCACATACTTTAGCAGGAATATCGTTTCACATAATTCCACATACTTTGGCAGGAATATCGTTTCACATAATTCCACATACTTTTGCAGGAATATCTTTTCACATAATTCCACATACTTTGGCAGGAATTTCTTTTCACATAAGTCCAAATACTTTGGCAGGAATATCTTTTCACATAAGTCCACATACTTTGGCAGGAATATCTTTTTACATAAGTCCACATACTTTGGCAGGAACATCTTTTAAAATAATTCCACATACTTTGGCAGGAATATCGTTTCACATAAGTCCACATACTTTGGCTTGTATATCTTTTCACATAATTCCACATACTTTGGAAGGAATATCGTTTCTCATAAGTCCACATACTTTAGCAGGAATATCTTTTCACATAAGTCCACATACTTTGGCAGGAATATTTTTTCACATAATTTAACCTACTTTAGCAGGAATATCGTTTCACATAATTCCACATATTTTGGCAGGTATATATTTTCACATAATTCAACATACTTTGGCAGGAATATCTTTTCACATAATTCCACATACTTTGGCAGGAATATCTTTTCGCATAAGTCCAAATACTTTGGCAGGAATATCTTTTCACAAACGTCCACATACTTTGGCAGGAATATCTTTTCACATAAGTCCACATACTTTGGCAGGAATATCTTTTCACATAATTCAACATACTATGGCAGGAATAACGTTTCACATAAGTCCACATACTTTGGCAGGAATATCTTTTCACATAATTCCACATACTTTGGAAGGAACATTGTTTCACATAAGTCCACATTCTCTGGCAGGAATATCTTTTCACATAATTCCACATACTTTGGCAGGAATATCGTTTCACATGAGTCCACATACTTTGGCAGGTATATCTTTTCACATAATTCCACATACTTTGGCAGGAATATCTTTTCAAATAATTCCACATACTTTGGCAGGAATATTGTTTCACATAAGTCCACATACTTTGGCACGAATATCTTTTCACATAATTCCACCTACTTTAGCAGGAATATCGTTTCACATAATTCCACATACTTTGGCAGGAATATCTTTTCACATAATTCCACATACTTTGGCAGGAATATCTTTTCACATAATTCCACATACTTTGGCAGGAATATCTTTTCACATAATTCCACATACTTTGGCAGCAATATCTTTTCACATAAGTCCACATACTTTGGCAGGAATATCTTTTCACATAATTCCACATACTTTGGCAGGAATATCGTTTCACATAATTCCACCTTCTTTGGCAGGAATATCTTTTCACATAATTCCACCTACTTTGGCAGGAATATCTTATCACATGTGTCCAAATACTTTGGCAGGAATATCTTTTCACATAAGTCCACATACTTTGGCAGGAATATCTTTTCACATAATTCCACATACTTTGGCAGGAATTTCTTTTCACATAAGTCCAAATACTTTGGCAGGAATATCTTTTCACATAATTCCACATACTTTGGCAGGAATATCTTTTTACATAAGTCCACATACTTTGGCAGGAACATCTTTTCAAATAATTCCACATACTTTGGCAGGAATATCGTTTCACATAAGTCCACATACTTTGGCAGGTATATCTTTTCACATAATTCCACATACTTTGGAAGGAATATCGTTTCTCATAAGTCCACATACTTTAGCAGGAATATTGTTTCACATGAGTCCACATACTTTGGCAGGAATATTTTTTCACATAATTCAACCTACTTTAGCAGGAATATCGTTTCACATAATTCCACATACTTTGGCAGGTATATATTTTCACATAATTCAACATACTTTGGCAGGAATATCTTTTCACATAATTCCACATACTTTGGCAGGAATATCTTTTCACATAAGTCCAAATACTTTGGCAGGAATATCTTTTCACAAACGTCCACATACTTTGGCAGGAATATCTTTTCACACAATTCCACATACTTTGGAAGGAACATTGTTTCACATAAGTCCACATTCTCTGGCAGGAATATCTTTTCACATAATTCCACATACTTTGGCAGGAATATCGTTTCACATGAGTCCACATACTTTGGCAGGTATATCTTTTCACATAATTCCACATACTTTGGCAGGAATATCTTTTCAAATAATTCCACATACTTTGGCAGGAATATTGTTTCACATAAGTCCACATACTTTGGCACGAATATCTTTTCACATAATTCCACCTACTTTAGCAGGAATATCGTTTCACATAATTCCACATACTTTGGCAGGAATATCTTTTCACATAATTCCACATACTTTGGCAGGAATATCTTTTCACATAATTCCACATACTTTGGCAGGAATATCTTTTCACATAATTCCACATACTTTGGCAGCAATATCTTTTCACATAAGTCCACATACTTTGGCAGGAATATCTTTTCACATAATTCCACATACTTTGGCAGGAATATCGTTTCACATAATTCCACCTTCTTTGGCAGGAATATCTTTTCACATAATTCCACCTACTTTGGCAGGAATATCTTATCACATGTGTCCAAATACTTTGGCAGGAATATCTTTTCACATAAGTCCACATACTTTGGCAGGAATATCTTTTCACATAATTCCACATACTTTGGCAGGAATTTCTTTTCACATAAGTCCAAATACTTTGGCAGGAATATCTTTTCACATAAGTCCACATACTTTGGCAGGAATATCTTTTTACATAAGTCCACATACTTTGGCAGGAACATCTTTTCAAATAATTCCACATACTTTGGCAGGAATATCGTTTCACATAAGTCCACATACTTTGGCAGGTATATCTTTTCACATAATTCCACATACTTTGGAAGGAATATCGTTTCTCATAAGTCCACATACTTTAGCAGGAATATTGTTTCACATAAGTCCACATACTTTGGCAGGAATATTTTTTCACATAATTCAACCTACTTTAGCAGGAATATCGTTTCACATAATTCCACATACTTTGGCAGGTATATATTTTCACATAATTCAACATACTTTGGCAGGAATATCTTTTCACATAATTCCACATACTTTGGCAGGAATATCTTTTCACATAAGTCCAAATACTTTGGCAGGAATATCTTTTCACAAACGTCCACATACTTTGGCAGGAATATCTTTTCACACAATTCCACATACTTTGGAAGGAACATTGTTTCACATAAGTCCACATTCTCTGGCAGGAATATCTTTTCACATAATTCCACATACTTTGGCAGGAATATCGTTTCACATGAGTCCACATACTTTGGCAGGTATATCTTTTCACATAATTCCACATACTTTGGCAGGAATATCTTTTCAAATAATTCCACATACTTTGGCAGGAATATTGTTTCACATAAGTCCACATACTTTGGCCGGAATATCTTTTCACATAATTCCACCTTCTTTGGCAGGAATATCTTTTCACATAATTCCACCTACTTTGGCAGGAATATCTTTTCACATGTGTCCAAATACTTTGGCAGGAATATATTTTCACATAAGTCCACATACTTTGGCAGGAATATCTTTTCACATAATTCCCCATACTTTGGCAGGAATAACGTTTCACATAAGTCCACATACTTTGGCAGGAATATCTTTTCACATAATTCCACATACTTTGGAAGGAACATTGTTTCACATAAGTCCACATTCTCTGGCAGGAATATCTTTTCATATAATTCCACATACTTTGGCAGGAATATCGTTTCACATAATTCCACATACTTTTGCAGGAATATCTTTTCACATAATTCCACATACTTTGGCAGGAATTTCTTTTCACATAAGTCCAAATACTTTGGCAGGAATATCTTTTCACATAAGTCCACATACTTTGGCAGGAATATCTTTTTACATAAGTCCACATACTTTGGCAGGAACATCTTTTAAAATAATTCCACATACTTTGGCAGGAATATCGTTTCACATAAGTCCACATACTTTGGCTTGTATATCTTTTCACATAATTCCACATACTTTGGAAGGAATATCGTTTCTCATAAGTCCACATAATTTAGCAGGAATATCTTTTCACATAAGTCCACATACTTTGGCAGGAATATTTTTTCACATAATTTAACCTACTTTAGCAGGAATATCGTTTCACATAATTCCACATATTTTGGCAGGTATATATTTTCACATAATTCAACATACTTTGGCAGGAATATCTTTTCACATAATTCCACATACTTTGGCAGGAATATCTTTTCACATAAGTCCAAATACTTTGGCAGGAATATCTTTTCACACACGTCCACATACTTTGGCAGGAATATCTTTTCACATAAGTCCACATACTTTGGCAGGAATATCTTTTCACATAATTCAACATACTATGGCAGGAATAACGTTTCACATAAGTCCACATACTTTGGCAGGAATATCTTTTCACATAATTCCACATACTTTGGAAGGAACATTGTTTCACATAAGTCCACATTCTCTGGCAGGAATATCTTTTCACATAATTCCACATACTTTGGCATGAATATCGTTTCACATGAGTCCACATACTTTGGCAGGTATATCTTTTCACATAATTCCACATACTTTGGCAGGAATATCTTTTCAAATAATTCCACATACTTTGGCAGGAATATTGTTTCACATAAGTCCACATACTTTGGCACGAATATCTTTTCACATAATTCCACCTACTTTAGCAGGAATATCGTTTCACATAATTCCACATACTTTGGCAGGAATATCTTTTCACATAATTCCACATACTTTGGCAGGAATATCTTTTCACATAATTCCACATACTTTGGCAGGAATATCTTTTCACATAATTCCACATACTTTGGCAGCAATATCTTTTCACATAAGTCCACATACTTTGGCAGGAATATCTTTTCACATAATTCCACATACTTTGGCAGGAATATCGTTTCACATAATTCCACCTTCTTTGGCAGGAATATCTTTTCACATAATTCCACCTACTTTGGCAGGAATATCTTATCACATGTGTCCAAATACTTTGGCAGGAATATCTTTTCACATAAGTCCACATACTTTGGCAGGAATATCTTTTCACATAATTCCACATACTTTGGCAGGAATTTCTTTTCACATAAGTCCAAATACTTTAGCAGGAATATCTTTTCACATAAGTCCACATACTTTGGCAGGAATATCTTTTTACATAAGTCCACATACTTTGGCAGGAACATCTTTTCAAATAATTCCACATACTTTGGCAGGAATATCGTTTCACATAAGTCCACATACTTTGGCAGGTATATCTTTTCACATAATTCCACATACTTTGGAAGGAATATCGTTTCTCATAAGTCCACATACTTTAGCAGGAATATTGTTTCACATAAGTCCACATACATTGGCAGGAATATTTTTTCACATAATTCAACCTACTTTAGCAGGAATATCGTTTCACATAATTCCACATACTTTGGCAGGTATATATTTTCACATAATTCAACATACTTTGGCAGGAATATCTTTTCACATAATTCCACATACTTTGGCAGGAATATCTTTTCACATAAGTCCAAATACTTTGGCAGGAATATCTTTTCACAAACGTCCACATACTTTGGCAGGAATATCTTTTCACACAATTCCACATACTTTGGAAGGAACATTGTTTCACATAAGTCCACATTCTCTGGCAGGAATATCTTTTCACATAATTCCACATACTTTGGCAGGAATATCGTTTCACATGAGTCCACATACTTTGGCAGGTATATCTTTTCACATAATTCCACATACTTTGGCAGGAATATCTTTTCAAATAATTCCACATACTTTGGCAGGAATATTGTTTCACATAAGTCCACATACTTTGGCACGAATATCTTTTCACATAATTCCACCTACTTTAGCAGGAATATCGTTTCACATAATTCCACATACTTTGGCAGGAATATCTTTTCACATAATTCCACATACTTTGGCAGGAATATCTTTTCACATAATTCCACATACTTTGGCAGGAATATCTTTTCACATAATTCCACATACTTTGGCAGCAATATCTTTTCACATAAGTCCACATACTTTGGCAGGAATATCTTTTCACATAATTCCACATACTTTGGCAGGAATATCGTTTCACATAATTCCACCTTCTTTGGCAGGAATATCTTTTCACATAATTCCACCTACTTTGGCAGGAATATCTTATCACATGTGTCCAAATACTTTGGCAGGAATATCTTTTCACATAAGTCCACATACTTTGGCAGGAATATCTTTTCACATAATTCCACATACTTTGGCAGGAATTTCTTTTCACATAAGTCCAAATACTTTGGCAGGAATATCTTTTCACATAAGTCCACATACTTTGGCAGGAATATCTTTTTACATAAGTCCACATACTTTGGCAGGAACATCTTTTCAAATAATTCCACATACTTTGGCAGGAATATCGTTTCACATAAGTCCACATACTTTGGCAGGTATATCTTTTCACATAATTCCACATACTTTGGAAGGAATATCGTTTCTCATTAGTCCACATATTTTAGCAGGAATATTGTTTCACATAAGTCCACATACATTGGCAGGAATATTTTTTCACATAATTCAACCTACTTTAGCAGGAATATCGTTTCACATAATTCCACATACTTTGGCAGGTATATATTTTCACATAATTCAACATACTTTGGCAGGAATATCTTTTCACATAATTCCACATACTTTGGCAGGAATATCTTTTCACATAAGTCCAAATACTTTGGCAGGAATATCTTTTCACAAACGTCCACATACTTTGGCAGGAATATCTTTTCACACAATTCCACATACTTTGGAAGGAACATTGTTTCACATAAGTCCACATTCTCTGGCAGGAATATCTTTTCACATAATTCCACATACTTTGGCAGGAATATCGTTTCACATGAGTCCACATACTTTGGCAGGTATATCTTTTCACATAATTCCACATACTTTGGCAGGAATATCTTTTCAAATAATTCCACATACTTTGGCAGGAATATTGTTTCACATAAGTCCACATACTTTGGCAGGAATATCTTTTCACATAATTCCACCTTCTTTGGCAGGAATATCTTTTCACATAATTCCACCTACTTTGGCAGGAATATCTTTTCACATGTGTCCAAATACTTTGGCAGGAATATATTTTCACATAAGTCCACATACTTTGGCAGGAATATCTTTTCACATAATTCCCCATACTTTGGCAGGAATAACGTTTCACATAAGTCCACATACTTTGGCAGGAATATCTTTTCACATAATTCCACATACTTTGGAAGGAACATTGTTTCACATAAGTCCACATTCTCTGGCAGGAATATCTTTTCATATAATTCCACATACTTTGGCAGGAATATCGTTTCACATGAGTCCACATACTTTGGCAGGTATATCTTTTCACATAATTCCACATACTTTGGCAGGAATATCGTTTCACATAAGTCCACATACTTTAGCAGGAATATAGTTTCACATAATTCCACATAATTTGGCAGGAATATCTTTTGACATAAGTCCACATATTTGGCGAGAATGTCTTTTCACATAATTCCACATACTTTGGCAGGAATATCTTTTCACATAATTTCACATAGTTTGGAAGGAACATTCTTTCACATAAGTCCACATTCTTTGGCAGGAATATCTTTTCACATAAGTCCACATACTTTGGCAGGAATATCGTTTCACATGAGTCCACATACTTTTGCAAGAATATCTTTTCACATAAGTCCACATACTTTGGCAGGAATATCTTTTCACATAAGTCCACATTCTTTAGCAGGAATATCGTTTCACATAATTCCACATACTTTGGCAGGAATATCTTTTCACATAAGTCCACATACTTTGGCAGGAATATCTTTTCACATATGTCCACATACTTTAGCAGGAATATCTTTTCACATAATTCCACATACTTTGGCAGGAATAACTTTTCACATAATTCCACATACTTTGGCAGGAATATCTTTTCACATAATTCCACATACTTTGGCAGGAATATCTTTTCACAATATTCCACATACTTTGGCAGGAATATCTTTTCACATAATTCCACATATTTTGGTAGGAATATCTTTTCACATAAGTCCAAATACTTTGGCAGGAATATCTTTTCAGATAAGTCCACATACTTTGGAAGGAATATCGTTTCACATTAGTCCACATACTTTGGCAGGAATATCGTTTCACATAAGTCCACATACTTTAGCAGGAATATCTTTTCACATAAGTCCACATACTTTGGCACGAATATCTTTTCACATAATTCCACCTACTTTAGCAGGAATATCGTTTCACATAATTCCAAATACTTTGGCAGGAATATCTTTTCACATAATTCCACATACTTTGGCAGGAATATCTTTTCACATAATTCCACATACTTTGGCAGGAATATCTTTTCACATAATTCCACATACTTTGGCAGGAATATCTTTTCACATAATTCCACATACTTTGGCAGCAATAACTTTTCACATAAGTCCACATAATTTGGCAGGAATATCTTTTCACATAAGTCCACATACTTTGGCAGGAATATCGTTTCACATAATTCCACATACTTTGGCAGGAATATCGTTTCACATAATTCCACATTCTTTGGCAGGAATATCTTTTCACATAATTCCACCTACTTTGGCAGGAATATCTTTTCACATATGTCCAAATACTTTGGCAGGAATATCTTTTCACATAAGTTCACATACTTTGGCAGCAATATCTTTTCACATAAGTCCACATACTTTGGCAGGAATATCTTTTCACATAAGTCCACATACTTTGGCAGGAATATCGTTTCACATAATTCCACATACTTTGGCAGAAATATCGTTTCACATAATTCCACATACTTTGGCAGGAATATCTTTTCACATATGTCCACATACTTTAGCAGGAATATCTTCTCACATAATTCCACATACTTTGGCAGGAATAACTTTTCACATAATTCCACATACTTTGGCAGGAATATCTTTTCACATAATTCCACATACATTGGCAGGAATATCTTTTCACAATATAATCCACATTTTAGCAGGAATATCTTTTCACATAATTCCACATACTTTGGTAGGAATATCTTTTCACATAAGTCCTAATACTTTGGCAGGAATATCTTTTCAGATAAGTCCACATACTTTTGCTGGAATATCTTTTCACATAATTCCACATACTTTGGAAGGAATATCGTTTCACATCATTCCACATACTTAGGCAGGAATATCTTTTCACATAATTCAACCAACTTTAGCAGGAATATTGTTTCACATAATTCCACATACTTTGGCAGGAATATCTTTTCACATTATTCAACATACTTTGGCAGGAATATCTTTTCACATAATTCCATATACTTTGGCAGGAATATCTTTTCACATAAGTCCAAATACTTTGGCAGGAATATCTTTTCACATAAGTCCACATACTTTGGGAGGAATATCTTTTCACATAATTCCACATACTTTGGCAGGAATATCGTTTCACATAAGTCCACATACTTTGGCAGGAATATCTTTTCACATAATTCCACATACTTTGGAAGGAATATCGTTTCACATTAGTCCACATACTTTGGCAGGAATATCGTTTCACATAAGTCCACATACTTTAGCAGGAATATTGTTTCACATAAGTCCACATACTTTGGCACGAATATCTTTTCACATAATCCCACCTACTTTAGCAGGAATATCGTTTCACATAATTCCACATACTTTGGCAGGAATATCTTTTCACATATGTCCACATACTTTGGCAGGAATATCTTTTCACATAATTCCACATACTTTGGCAGGAATAACTTTTCACATAATTCCACATACTTTGGCAGGAATATCTTTTCACATAATTCCACATACTTTGGCAGCAATATCTTTTCACATAAGTCCACATACTTTGTCAGGAATATCTTTTCTCATAATTTCACATAGTTTGGAAAGAACATTGTTTCACATAAGTCCACATTCTTTGGCAGGAATATCTTTTCACATAATTCCACATACTTTGGCAGGAATATCGTTTCACATGAGTCCACATACTTTGGCAGGAATATCTTTTCACATAATTCCACATACTTAGGCAGGAATATCTTTTCACATATGTCCACATACTTTGGCAGGAATATCTTTTCACATAATTCCACATACTTTGGCAGGAATATCTTTTCACATAATTCCCCATACTTTGGCAGCAATATCTTTTCACATAAGTCCACATACTTTGGCAGGAATATATTTTCACATAATTTCCCATAGTTTGGAAGGAACATTTTTTCACATAAATCCACATTCTTTGGCAGGAATATCTTTTCACATAATTCCACATACTTTGGAAGGAATATCATTTCACATGAGTCCACATACTTTGGCAGGAATATCTTTTCACATAATTCCACATACTTTGGCAGGAATATCGTTTCACATAAGTCCACATACTTTAGCAGGAATTTCGTTTCACATAATTCCACATACTTTGGCAGGAATATCTTTTCACATAATTCAACCAACTTTAGCAGGAATATCGTTTCACATAATTCCACATACTTTGGCAGGAATATCTTTTCACATTATTCAACATACTTTGGCAGGAATATCTTTTCACATAATTCCATATACTTTGGAAGGAATATCTTTTCACATAAGTCCAAATACTTTGGCAGGAATATCTTTTCACATAAGTCCACATACTTTGGCAGGAATATCTTTTCACATAATTCCACATACTTTGGCAGGAATATCGTTTCACATAAGTCCACATACTTTGGCAGGAATATCTTTTCACATAATTCCACATACTTTGGAAGGAATATCGTTTCACATTAGTCCACATACTTTGGCAGGAATATCGTTTCACATCAGTCCACATACTTTAGCAGGAATATTGTTTCACATAAGTCCACATACTTTGGCACGAATATCTTTTCACATAATCCCACCTACTTTAGCAGGAATATCGTTTCACATAATTCCACATACTTTGGCAGGAATATCTTTTCACATATGTCCACATACTTTGGCAGGAATATCTTTTCACATAATTCCACATACTTTGGCAGGAATAACTTTTCACATAATTCCACATACTTTGGCAGGAATATCTTTTCACATAATTCCACATACTTTGGCAGCAATATCTTTTCACATAAGTCCACATACTTTGGCAGGAATATCTTTTCACATAATTTCACATAGTTTGCAAAGAACATTGTTTCACATAAGTCCACATTCTTTGGCAGGAATATCTTTTCACATAATTCCACATACTTTGGCAGGAATATCGTTTCACATGAGTCCACATACTTTGGCAGGAATATCTTTTCAAATAATTCCACATACTTTGGCAGGAATATCTTTTCACATATGTCCACATACTTTGGCAGGAATATCTTTTCACATAATTCCACATACTTTGGCAGGAATATCTTTTCACATAATTCCACATACTTTGGCAGGAATATCGTTTCACATAATTCCACATACTTTGGCAGCAATATCTTTTCACATAAGTCAACATACTTTGGCAGGAATATATTTTCACATAATTTTCCATAGTTTGGAAGGAACATTGTTTCACATTAATCCATATTCTTTGGCAGGAATATCTTTTCACATAATTCCACATACTTTGGAAGGAATATCATTTCACATGAGTCCACATACTTTGGCAGGAATATCTTTTCTAATAAGTCCACATACTTCGGAAGGAATATCGTTTCACATAAGTCCACATACTTTAGCAGGAATATTGTTTCACATAAGTCCACATACTTTGGCAGGAATATCTTTTCACATAATTCAACCTACTTTAGCAGGAATATTGTTTCACATAATTCCAAATACTTTGGCAGAAATATCTTTTCACATAATTCCACATACTTTTGAAGGAATATCGTTTCACATTATTCCACATACTTTGGCAGGAATATCTTTTCACATAAGTCCACATACTTTAGCAGGAATATTGTTTCACATAATTCCACATACTTTGGCAGGAATATCGTTTCACATAAGTCCACATACTTTGACAGGAATATCTTTTCACATAATTCCACATACTTTGGAAGGAATATCGTTTCACATAATTCCACATACTTTGGCAGGAATATCTTTTCACATAAGTCCACATACTTTGGCAGGAATATCTTTTCTCATAATTCCACTTACTTTGGCAGGAATATCTTTTCACATAAGTCCACATACTTTGGCAGGAATATCTTTTCACATAATTCCACATAGTTTGGAAAGAACATTGTTTCACATAAGTCCACATTCTTTGGCAGAAATTTCTTTTCACATAATTCCACATACTTTGGCAGGAATATCGTTTCACATGAGTCCACATACTTTTGCAGGAATATATTTTCACATAATTCCACATACTTTGGCAGTAATATCGTTTCACATAATTCCACATACTTTTGCAGGAATATCTTTTCACATAATTCCACATACTTTGGCAGGAATATCTTTTCACATAATTCCACATACTTTGGCAGGAATATCTTTTCACAATATTCCACATACTTTGGCAGGAATATCTTTTCACATAATTCCACCTACTTTGGCAGGAATATCTTTTCACATATGTCCAAATACTTTGGCAGGAATATCTTTTCACATAAGTTCACATACTTTGGCAGCAATATCTTTTCACATAAGTCCACATACTTTGGCAGGAATATCTTTTCACATAAGTCCACATACTTTGGCAGGAATATCGTTTCACATAATTCCACATACTTTGGCAGAAATATCGTTTCACATAATTCCACATACTTTGGCAGGAATATCTTTTCACATATGTCCACATACTTTAGCAGGAATATCTTCTCACATAATTCCACATACTTTGGCAGGAATAACTTTTCACATAATTCCACATACTTTGGCAGGAATATCTTTTCACATAATTCCACATACATTGGCAGGAATATCTTTTCACAATATAATCCACATTTTAGCAGGAATATCTTTTCACATAATTCCACATACTTTGGTAGGAATATCTTTTCACATAAGTCCTAATACTTTGGCAGGAATATCTTTTCAGATAAGTCCACATACTTTTGCTGGAATATCTTTTCACATAATTCCACATACTTTGGAAGGAATATCGTTTCACATCATTCCACATACTTAGGCAGGAATATCTTTTCACATAATTCAACCAACTTTAGCAGGAATATTGTTTCACATAATTCCACATACTTTGGCAGGAATATCTTTTCACATAATTCCACATACTTTGGCAGGAATATCTTTTCACAATATTCCACATACTTTGGCAGGAATATCTTTTCACATAATTCCACCTACTTTGGCAGGAATATCTTTTCACATATGTCCAAATACTTTGGCAGGAATATCTTTTCACATAAGTTCACATACTTTGGCAGCAATATCTTTTCACATAAGTCCACATACTTTGGCAGGAATATCTTTTCACATAAGTCCACATACTTTGGCAGGAATATCGTTTCACATAATTCCACATACTTTGGCAGAAATATCGTTTCACATAATTCCACATACTTTGGCAGGAATATCTTTTCACATATGTCCACATACTTTAGCAGGAATATCTTCTCACATAATTCCACATACTTTGGCAGGAATAACTTTTCACATAATTCCACATACTTTGGCAGGAATGTCTTTTCACATAATTCCACATACATTGGCAGGAATATCTTTTCACAATATAATCCACATTTTAGCAGGAATATCTTTTCACATAATTCCACATACTTTGGTAGGAATATCTTTTCACATAAGTCCTAATACTTTGGCAGGAATATCTTTTCAGATAAGTCCACATACTTTTGCTGGAATATCTTTTCACATAATTCCACATACTTTGGAAGGAATATCGTTTCACATCATTCCACATACTTAGGCAGGAATATCTTTTCACATAATTCAACCAACTTTAGCAGGAATATTGTTTCACATAATTCCACATACTTTGGCAGGAATATCTTTTCACATTATTCAACATACTTTGGCAGGAATATCTTTTCACATAATTCCATATACTTTGGCAGGAATATCTTTTCACATAAGTCCAAATACTTTGGCAGGAATATCTTTTCACATAAGTCCACATACTTTGGGAGGAATATCTTTTCACATAATTCCACATACTTTGGCAGGAATATCGTTTCACATAAGTCCACATATTTTGGCAGGAATATCTTTTCACATAATTCCACATACTTTGGAAGGAATATCGTTTCACATTAGTCCACATACTTTGGCAGGAATATCGTTTCACATAAGTCCACATACTTTAGCAGGAATATTGTTTCACATAAGTCCACATACTTTGGCACGATTATCTTTTCACATAATCCCACCTACTTTAGCAGGAATATCGTTTCACATAATTCCACATACTTTGGCAGGAATATCTTTTCACATATGTCCACATACTTTGGCAGGAATATCTTTTCACATAATTCCACATACTTTGGCAGGAATAACTTTTCACATAATTCCACATACTTTGGCAGGAATATCTTTTCACATAATTCCACATACTTTGGCAGCAATATCTTTTCACATAAGTCCACATACTTTGTCAGGAATATCTTTTCACATAATTTCACATAGTTTGGAAAGAACATTGTTTCACATAAGTCCACATTCTTTGGCAGGAATATCTTTTCACATAATTCCACATACTTTGGCAGGAATATCGTTTCACATGAGTCCACATACTTTGGCAGGAATATCTTTTCACATAATTCCACATACTTTGGCAGGAATATCTTTTCACATATGTCCACATACTTTGGCAGGAATATCTTTTCACATAATTCCCCATACTTTGGCAGCAATATCTTTTCACATAAGTCCACATACTTTGGCAGGAATATATTTTCACATAATTTCCCATAGTTTGGAAGGAACATTTTTTCACATAAATCCACATTCTTTGGCAGGAATATCTTTTCACATAATTCCACATACTTTGGAAGGAATATCATTTCACATGAGTCCACATACTTTGGCAGGAATATCTTTTCACATAATTCCACATACTTTGGCAGGAATATCGTTTCACATAAGTCCACATACTTTAGCAGGAATTTCGTTTCACATAATTCCACATACTTTGGCAGGAATATCTTTTCACATAATTCAACCAACTTTAGCAGGAATATCGTTTCACATAATTCCACATACTTTGGCAGGAATATCTTTTCACATTATTCAACATACTTTGGCAGGAATATCTTTTCACATAATTCCATATACTTTGGCAGGAATATCTTTTCACATAAGTCCAAATACTTTGGCAGGAATATCTTTTCACATAAGTCCACATACTTTGGCAGGAATATCTTTTCACATAATTCCACATACTTTGGCAGGAATATCGTTTCACATAAGTCCACATACTTTGGCAGGAATATCTTTTCACATAATTCCACATACTTTGGAAGGAATATCGTTTCACATTTGTCCACATACTTTGGCAGGAATATCGTTTCACATAAGTCCACATACTTTGGCACGAATATCTTTTCACATAATCCCACCTACTTTAGCAGGAATATCGTTTCACATAATTCCACATACTTTGGCAGGAATATCTTTTCACATATGTCCACATACTTTGGCAGGAATATCTTTTCACATAATTCCACATACTTTGGCAGGAATAACTTTTCACATAATTCCACATACTTTGGCAGCAATATCTTTTCACATAAGTCCACATACTTTGGCAGGAATATCTTTTCACATAATTTCACATAGTTTGCAAAGAACATTGTTTCACATAAGTCCACATTCTTTGGCAGGAATATCTTTTCACATAATTGCACATACTTTGGCAGGAATATCGTTTCACATGAGTCCACATACTTTGGCAGGAATATCTTTTCACATAATTCCACATACTTTGGCAGGAATATCTTTTCACATATGTCCACATACTTTGGCAGGAATATCTTTTCACATAATTCCACATACTTTGGCAGGAATATCTTTTCACATAATTCCACATACTTTGGCAGGAATATCGTTTCACATAATACCACATACTTTGGCAGCAATATCTTTTCACATAAGTACACATACTTTGGCAGGAATATATTTTCACATAATTTTCCATAGTTTGGAAGGAACATTGTTTCACATAAATCCACATTCTTTGGCAGGAATATCTTTTCACATAATTCCACATACTTTGGAAGGAATATCATTTCACATGAGTCCACATACTTTGGCAGGAATATCTTTTCTAATAAGTCCACATACTTCGGAAGGAATATCGTTTCACATAAGTCCACATACTTTAGCAGGAATATTGTTTCACATAAGTCCACATACTTTGGCAGGAATATCTTTTCACATAATTCAACCTACTTTAGCAGGAATATTGTTTCACATAATTCCAAATACTTTGGCAGAAATATCTTTTCACATAATTCCACATACTTTGGAAGGAATATCGTTTCACATTATTCCACATACTTTGGCAGGAATATCTTTTCACATAAGTCCACATACTTTAGCAGGAATATTGTTTCACATAATTCCACATACTTTGGCAGGAATATCGTTTCACATAAGTCCACATACTTTGACAGGAATATCTTTTCACATAATTCCACATACTTTGGAAGGAATATCGTTTCACATAATTCCACATACTTTGGCAGGAATATCTTTTCACATAAGTCCACATACTTTGGCAGGAATATCTTTTCACATAATTCCACTTACTTTGGCAGGAATATCTTTTCACATAAGTCCACATACTTTGGCAGGAATATCTTTTCACATAATTCCACATAGTTTGGAAAGAACATTGTTTCACATAAGTCCACATTCTTTGGCAGAAATTTCTTTTCACATAATTCCACATACTTTGGCAGGAATATCGTTTCACATGAGTCCACATACTTTGGCAGGAATATATTTTCACATAATTCCACATACTTTGGCAGTAATATCGTTTCACATAATTCCACATACTTTTGCAGGAATATCTTTTCACATAATTCCACATACTTTGGCAGGAATATCTTTTCACATAAGTCCAAATACTTTGGCAGGAATATCTTTTCACATAAGTCCACATACTTTGGCAGGAATATCTTTTCACATAAGTCCACATACTTTGGAAGGAATATCGTTTCACATAAGTCCACATACTTTAGCAGGAATATTGTTTCACATAAGTCCACATACTTTGGCAGGAATATCTTTTCACATAATTCAACCTACTTTAGCAGGAATATCGTTTCACATAATTCCAAATACTTTGGCAGAAATATCTTTTCACATAATTCCACATACATTGGAAGGAATATCGTTTCACATTAGTCCACATACTTTGGCAGGAATATCTTTTCACATAAGTCCACATACTTTAGCAGGAATATTGTTTCACATAAGTCCACATACTTTGGCACGAATATCTTTTCACATAATTCCACCTACTTTAGCAGGAATATCGTTTCACATAATTCCACATACTTTGGCAGGAATATCTTTTCACATAATTCCACATACTTTGGCAGGAATATCTTTTCACATAATTCCACATACTTTGGCAGGAATATCTTTTCACATAATTCCACATACTTTGGCAGCAATATCTTTTCACATAAGTCCACATACTTTGGCAGGAATATCTTTTCACATAAGTCCACATACTTTGGCAGGTATATTTTTTCACATAAGTCCACATACTTTAACAGGAATATCTTTTCACATAAGTCCACATACTTTGGCAGGAATATCGTTTCACATAATTCCACATACTTTGGCAGGAATATCTTTTCACATAATTCCACATACTTTGGCAGGAATATCTTTTCACATAATTCCACATACTTTAGCAGGAATATCGTTTCACATAATTCCACATACTTTGGCAGGAATATCTTTTCACATATTTCTACAATTTGCCGGGCATATCTTTTCACATAATTCCACATACTTTGGTAAAAGATATTCCCGCCAAAGTATGTGGAATCATATTTTCTAATTTGGCAGGAATATATTTTCACATAATTCCACATACTTTGGCAGGAATATAGTTTCATATAAGTCCACATACTTTGGCAGGAATATCTTTTCACATAATTCCACATACTTTGGCAGGATTATCTTTTCACATAAGTTCACATTCTTTGGCAGGAATATCTTTTTGACGTAAACTGATATTAAGATACACAAAGGTAAAAAGTGCGGTCTGCTTGTATTAAAAGTTTACAACCATACAAAAATTTCATCTTCCTGTTAAAACAAAACAAGAATTCTTCCCCTCTGGAGGCAGCTCAGTCCTATTGGATGGTTGCACTGTCCTGACTCTCACGAGAAGTCAAAATAAAAAGCAAAACTGGAACTTCACAGGAATATTTTCTGCTTCTTTGAACAAATCTTGGAAGCAGAAACCTACAAAAACAAGCAGCCGCACGGGTACTTACCTTCCATTTCGCAGACTACAGAAGTAAGAGAAACAAACCGTGCGGTGTACTGCTGGAGAAGAAAAAACGAATTCATTAACGAGTTTTCCAATGAACTCCTATGCATTGACACACCCGTGTTAACTAATCATGAAAAGCGTATCTTCATCAACTCTGTTCGGACACTGGATGTAGTCTAGAGAACTTACCAAGAACGATAGCTGATAGGATGATGAGCTAGAGAGAGAGGGAGAGAGAGAGAGAGAGAGAGAGAGAGAGAGAGAGAGAGAGAGAGAGAGAGAGAAATTCTATAGAATTCGTGCTATCGGCATTCCTTCATGCTGCTGCTGCTGATAATAACGATCCTTCCTACATTAAAACACTGCGCATTATATACCAATTTTCTTTTATTATATAAAAGTCATTTATATAAATAGATTTTGTTTACAGACTGAATAAAAAGAAAATTTTCAGTTTAAAATATTTACATTTCTTATATATGACCGAAAAAGAAGTCCATGTTCTCAACGAAGGACGTTTCTTTCTCCTGCTTATTTTCTTACTCAAACTTATACTTGTTTGTTTGTTTGTTTTATTTTGTGTTTGTTTGTTGTTTTTAATTTCATCGAGTACCCATTTGTTCATTTTGCTATTTCGATCGTCTTTTCCAGAAATAATAATCAATATTGTTTTATTATATTCTAAATGAACTTTTAGAAAAGCTTCTCTAACTTTTACCTAAACTTCATTACTAAGTGTGAATGACTTTCTACATGCATTTATAACGAAATAAATTAATGATGGAAGAAAAAAGTAATTAGTATCATTTTCATTCGTGAGTTTTTGGTTCTATTCCCCTAAGAAATATGATGTTATCTTTTTTCCCAGCATGTAATTACATGAATATAATTTTTGCATAAACCGGAAATTCGTAAGTTTAGAATGAAAATTTCCTTTTAATATTCCTTAGAAGAAGTCTGAAAATGTGTGGAATGGAATATACAGCTCACCCCTAAATAATTACACCCTTAAAATGATTAATAAAAAATATCAGTTTCTTCAAGATAAAATGAAAAAAGCAACGAAATTTTATTATATATTACATGTTTAATAATTCCAAATAATATTTGTTTTGATTTAAAAACATGAAATTTGATATATTTCGTATAAACAAAAAGTAATTATTTTTTAAAAATTATTAGTCTACTTATTTAGAAGAAACTATTGTTTTATCAGAGTAAATGGAATATCTCAGATGAGAATATAATTCTAAGTTCTAAATTTCCAAATAGAGCATCATTTTTTTCGTAAATCTTCATTTATTATTTAGAGTATTTAAATTATTTCCCTTAAACAGGCACAAAAGTATTTCGAAGATAATGCTTTTATTATCTTTTATAAATTACCATGGACGTTTTTTTTTTATTTCAACGTTAACTGGGATACTTCAGTCACGTGCGTCTTGTGGGGAGTTGAAATTACTTGAGTAAAATTACTTTCGTGTGTTCCCTTGGTGTAATGCCAAAACTACTAAACTGCCTGCTCGAAATAAGTGAGTTCGAATTCTAGAGGTACTCTAACTAATACGTTTGGGTATTAGTCAGTACTCTGCAGTCCATCACATTATTCACTTTACTCCTGGGATTCCCCTAGCATGAAAATATGAATCAAATCATTAAATTGTACCAAACCCAATATAAAACTAATCTATTTGTGTGACAAATACTCTGATTTAAAAATCTATTAAAACTCATCTTTGAAAATGACCAATAAGGGTTAGAGGTGAGCAGAAAAAGAGGTTATCACTATTTACGTATGAGCTTTAAACTATAACTCGTCGTCTTGTGCGATGAAAAGACATCATTAGTTATAAAAAAATAAATATACTGCAAAATCTTGTTTGTGTACAAAATAATAATGTTTATATATATATATATATATATATATATCAGTGGCGACTCTAGCCTATTTTTGCTCCTCGTACCCCCACCGAACTCTGTCAACTTCAGTTCCCAACCCGTGGTCAGTGGACCCAAAGTAAATCATCATAGTTGCTATTGCGTGATTCTCCATTGTATAGCACAGATTGACAAACGTACCTTGCATGGTGTTTTTTTTTTGTAAACAATCAAGATACTATATAATTTGTAGTCTTGTTAATATTGTAGATAAGATAATTTTTTTTCCTTTCAAAAGTATAGAAGAAAAGAGAAGATATTCATTACTATGACGAAAAAAATATGTTTATTAGAATAAAGAAACTGATGACAATATACACAGACACAGCTAGTAGTTTCAATTTCGCTTAAAATAAAGATTATTTGTTGAAAATTTATTCAAATAAACAAATTTTAGTTACAGAATGTAATATATGCAACATTCATTAAAGAAATAGACATTTGTTAGTGAAAAAACGAATTAAAACACGCCGTTTAACCAACATTTACCATAGCGATGATGATGACGTCGGCGACTGCTCTAATCTGCTATCCCCTCTCTCTCTCTCTCTCTCTCTCTCTCTCTCTCTCTCTCTCTCTCTCCTGTCCCTCTTCCCAATATATCTATCAACAGTCACACGTGCTAAAATTTTTGAGCACAGTGTAAGGGTTACTCTTGCTATTGGCTACAGTCAAAAGTGTATTTCTCTAACATTACTGTTATTATAAGTGTCTAGTGCCTGGCACGGATCGGGCGTTCAACTTTATAGCCGATTTTATTGAATGTTCAATGAATTTGACGGTGGCCGGACAAAGACCATCCGTTCAAAACAGCATCGTTGTATTATTCCCAGATATATTTATGAACTTTTGGCTACTTAGTTATCGAAACTTGAATAGATACGTAATTTAATTGAGATCAGACTAAGTATGTTTGCTTGAAATTAATGGATGATTTTTAATCCATTTTGAATAACATTGACCGAGTTATTGGTCGTGCCGGGCACGAGTAGCGCTAATCCCGTCTCCTCCCCTGATATATATATATATATATATATATATATATATATATATATATATATATATATATATATATCTTCATCTTCTCATTGAACGTAATACACCCAACATGATTATGCAAGTAATTTTTTTTTTATCTTAGTTTTTTTGGGTTTTTTGGCTTTGTAACTTGCAATATTTGCCTTTTTCATTGTATTTAAAATTTTCGTGTCATAATTTTAATGGTTTTACCGCCGTTTTAGATTCTATCTAAAGGTGAGTTACCAATTTCAATTTCATATTGATTAATTGATTGATAAAAACTGGTTATTAAACCTTCATTGTACGTTCATATTTTATTTTTTGTATTGTTTTCAAGAGTGTTTTTGAACACGGTCCTATGGAATAGGGATAATTCTTAAACAGAACAATTTGATTCATACGTTGAGACCTTAGCAATTACCAACGCTCCGGAGCAGAATGAGCCAGGAAATATTGGTCATGAAGCTGTATTCAAGATTTCTCAGATCCTTCGTACTGATGCCTCCCCTTGAAGTGAGGTTTAGTGTCATACTTAGAAAAAACTTTTTTCGGTTTGGGGAGAGATACTCCCATGCGGGGTATACAGTCATTGAATTCTTAACCATGCAGAAAAGGTTTTTAAGATATTTGAATTTTTTTTAGTAAATAATTTTTTTTACGAAAATTGATAATTCTAGTATCAAAACTTTGATTATAAGGTTGTGTTTGCACCGAAGCCTTTAAAGAAATAATTAAAACCCATATTTTATATCCTCCATTTGATGATTGACTGTATTTTTCATTCAAATTTATTTTGATAACTTCGGTATTAATAATTTTCATAAAAATTCCTCTTTGAAATAGCCTTAAAGGGAAACATTGCTTTTTGGATTTCTACATTTCTTCATTTTTTATATATTCAGATTTCAATTTGCAAACGTTCAAGCTACAGGAAATCCACTCCCCATCTGAAAATCCCCCCCAGGGAAATTAATGCAGGATTTGTGAAGGTAATTTGTACGTTTCCTTTAAAAATCTTCGTATTCAATTTTAACTGTACACACACACACACACACACACACACACACACACACACACACACACATATATATATATATATATATATATATATATATATATATATATATATATATATATATATATATGTATGTATGTTTTTAGAAAGAAATGAAGAAAGAAAGAAAGAAATGTATAGCCATAAATATATGCATTGTTTTTAGATGCCACGTTCCTGGTAGGCCCTGAAATATTTGGCTCCAAGCTAGAAATTAAGCAACCAATTTTGTTTCAGTAAATAACACCCATTTCATTTCCGGGTGGCAAATTAAAACGCCTAGGAGATGAATTACCCAATGTGATTTCAAATGAAACAAACGGAAGTGATTCATTTGCTACTTGTGTTTTCAATTATATTTCTCCTTGTTTGTATATCAGTGGGGCCTACAAATTTAGATTCAAAAATCGAAACGGAGCTGTTTCTCTAAGTGTCATGACTGCCGAGAAAGATCACCTTTTCTTTCAAAGAAAAATCAAACAGTGGTGTTAAAAATAATCGAAGATTTGCATGTTAAAGCATAAATTTATTTCAAGGAAGATGTAGACACATTATAAATTACCCCATTTAATTGAAAAAACAAGAACACTTTACCTGGTGATATACACATATATATATACATATATATATATATATATATATATATATATATAGTTTTTCCTTTTATTTAATCTTTTTTCTTTTCTTTTCTTTTATTTCTTTCTTATTGTGGAAATACGAAGTTTTACCTGATATATATATATATATATATATATATATATATATATATATATATATATAATCCTATTTCTTTTTCTTTTATCTTTGTTTTTCTTTTCTTTTTTTTTTCCTTTCTTCTTTCTTGCAAATACACTATTTCAATAGGACAGGTCGGTTTTGTAACCGCGCAAATGTACTAAAATTGAAAGGGTGATAAATAATAGCACAAGATATTTTTCTAAATTATTACTGTTTATTGAGGAAATATTTTTGAAGGTTCAAAACTGAAGTTCTGCAATATCATTCCGGTGATCAGCGAGAGATTTAACGCCGTCAAAAAGTTCCGTACCTATTTGGAAAAAAATGTGTAAATGTCATTTAATAAAATGTTTTCCAATGGCAACATTTGCTGCATGCCCAGTAAATCAAATAAAATAAATCAAAATTATAAATAATAAAAAAATATCAACTTGTATGAATACAAAATGGAGAAGAAATATAATCTTGTTAGGTCATTAACTGCGATTAAAAACACACATGTAATTTAGGTTTTGTTATTTTCCAATGGAAGAAATTAGACACATTCTTATTCCCAATAAAACTATATAAAATCGATTGATGTCTTCCTCTTAATCAGCACTAGCAAAATAGATATATTTGGTTAATGATTCTTGTCTAAGAAACTTTCTTATGATGGGTATTATTTAAATTTCTACCATTATAAGCTCTTGTTGATATTTTTATTCGATCGACAAGTGTCCATTGTTCAATAAAAAATTAATTAGTTCTTTTTTTTACCATGAAACAAACTTAATAATTAGAAAAAGAAAGAAAGAATATTGTTTAATCTTCACCATTTTATTGTGTCGAGGTAACTGATGTCTGTTCGAAACATATTTGTTTTCACCCAAAGTGAAATAAATTGACGACGATCAGGATAATTCATTTAATATGTCTTCATGTTTCTCTAAACTTACTATTTTAATATGAGATGGTTTTGCATCAAAATTTAATGACGAAGATTGCCATAAAAGCCACATCATTCACCCGTTTCCTAACAAGAACGTAAGGTTAATTCTATGGATATCGTTTTCTATTAGTTTAATTTCGGCTAGTTCATGTCCCGATTTTCAAAATTTAAATTGATTGAAAAATATAAATTTACCTCCGATAATCTTCCCTTTTCTAGTAAACAATATTTTAATATTTTCCTTAATGTTTCTTATATATGTTATAACTATTATTAAATGAATGGAAATTTTAAACTTTCCTTTTCCCACTGAAGATTAGAGAGTGAAAACATGGCTAAAAGGCAGTTTCTGACTTGGAGCTATTGACAAAGATGCTGTCAAAAATAGCAACAGAAAGATTTGACGATCGGCTTGAAAGACAGCAACTATAAGATTATTCACACATTACTTTCACATTAACAATTTTTTAAAAGATGTCTTCCAGTAACGAAAAAAATCAATGATAGTTTTGAGCAATGGAGACAGTCTGAAAGACCTTACAGTCTTCTAAAACACCTACCATATTCTACGGAAATTCTTAGAGGTGATGTATCTTCCAGTCTGGGGGCACACCTTGCAAATGCCTATCTATTAGACCTACAACATTTGTGCCTACCTCATCCAAGCCTCAATCTAAAATACATTGTTATTGATAAATGATAAAAAGATTGGAAAAAAATCAAGAATGAAAGTAACCAGCCATTGGAAGCATATCCAGAACAATGAAAATCTCATCTGCATTGGTGTTGAGAGTAGAGTTGATAAGGATACTTTGCAATACAAGATTACCGAGGATACCGTCGAAAATTGAGAATAGAAAAGAAACAGAGGGTCATTTAGCTTCCTTCTGAGAGATGGACATTGAAAGCAGCTATCTCACCCACATTCTCAACATTCGAGTAACTGGTGTTGGTCTCTCAGAGAATATTTTTGCTGTTTTTGAATTTGTCAGCAGTATTGATACAGTTATATCAATTCTTGTGAGCGATACCAGTACAAACACTGTAAACATGGCATATTTTGCGGGTGGTAAATCATATTTAGAATGCTTGTGAGAATGCATTTTTCATTCATTGTATGAAATACAAAAATATCAGGGTTTTTTTCTGGATTATTATTGAAATAGTAATTTTTTTTATGTCGGTTTGTAAGAAAAATAACGTGGATATTAAGTATTTCTGATCATTTTTGCTGACGAAAAGCAAATGATCAAAAATTGAAAAAGCGAGAAATATAATTTTTGGTGCCAGTTCTTATCGCATCAAACCACATCGTGTTGAAAGCTTATTTTCTAAAAGAATGAAGAATTACGAGGCCCTACTGGTTAAGCTAAACCTTTTTTTACAAATTATATACTGAGTAAAAAAAAAAATTAGTGAACATCCTCGAAACATCATAACCCAGAATAAGAAAAGAAGAACATTATTATTTATGTAGTATTATATTTTACTGTATATGGTGGTTATCCAGCTCCCTTGCCATCCTTTTTGCGATTCAGAGATAAGGATCATACTTTCAGGGGAATATGTGGCTCAGTGACACCCGATATTCTTTTAGGAATAATGACTCTGGAAAAAATGGTAGATTTTTGTAAGTCAGACAAGATGATGAAAATAGGCGGAAAAGTTGATTGAACCACACTGACAACGGATTCGGCATTTTGATATTTCCTTCTTTATTAAAAAACAAACTTTTTCAGACTGTAAATATTTTTTCTAAAGTTCAACAATTGAGGGAATAGATAAAATGACGATAAAATAAAAAAGGAGGGAAGAGTCTAAAGAAAAGAGACAGAAAACTAAAGAAAGTGAGAGAGGAAGTAGATATAGGTTTGAGTGATGGTGGCAGGGGTTATTGGTTTTGACTCCCAGTTTTAGCCATCAGTCCAGATAGTCATAGTCAAAACCAATGACCCCTGCCATCATCACTTTAACGTAAATCTATTTTCTCTCTCTTTCTCTACTTTTATGTCTCTTTAGACCCTTCCCTCATTTTATAATCTAATCTTTATTTCATCTATTTCCTCAATTGCTGAACTTTAGAACAAACTTTTTCATTCTGAAGTTATTTTTTTCAATAAAAACGAAATATCAAAATTTCTGAATCCGTTTTCAGTGTTAGTTAATCCGCTTTTACACCTATTTTTATTAATAATGACTATGTATTTTATTCTTGTTATTAGTCTGCTGTCTATGAAAGGATTAACTGGGTGGTTAGAAATTACATTTCAAGAGAAGCAAATATTGTTTTAAAAATTTATAAAACTCCAATAACACCTCAAACAGAATAGTGTACTTAGACCTTGGATCCAATGTCTAGACACGGAAAATAGAGTATAATGTTGAAACTTGAGAGCATACAAATAAGAGTGACATATTATTAAAAATGCAGTTTTACATAAATGGAGAGATTAGAAAAGTCAGGATGTAGTACTTTTCTAGAAAAAAAAATGAGAGATGATCTGATTGAATTTTTTCAAAATAATTAATGGAATTTCTAATTATGGTACATTTTTTTTCATTTTCTCTCCTCGAACTTTTCGATAGTGTAGTGTAAAACAAAATTACGATTAAATTGGGTCGTTTCAGAAAGAATCTTAAGAAAAACAATTCAAGATAAAACTTTTGAAACAATCGGATGAACTGCGTATCAGAATTTTATCACTATATATATGTACATTGATAGTATTTATATTCTGTGCATAGAATCTGTTTTTTAGGGTTGATTTGTGAAGATGATAAAGAGTAGTGATCCTCAAGGAAGCATAGCAAACAAATAATTATGAAACTTTTGAATTTATCTATTTATTCAACCTTAAAAGAATCTCAACACTCAGATCATTTGTATAAAATTTTGGCAGCCAATAAATTAGGTATGCTTTCTCCCCACATTTCCATTGCAATGATAACTTTTCCAAATCATTTCATTGAATTTTTAAGCAGTTTTAGAGCAGATATACAAAACAATTATTTTATTCGATTCGATTTTCAACGACCAACAATCCAAATTATTTCATTTAATTCAATCAAATGTGATCTTACATTGTTGGTCTGTATTCTTCTTGAGTCATTGACTTTTTTCAACATCGCAAATCCATGTCAATTTTTTCCCAATTTGCGTCAATAAAATAAACGTTTTGTTAAAATATACACAGATAACATGTAATCCCTCTTTTTTTAACCTCTCATTTTAACCTTACGTGTTTGGTATCTACAAGAATATTGTATAAGAAAAGCGAAATCTGATCTCTCTATTATCGTTCACAACGAAATTTGGAGAACGTTACCAAAAATGATAGTCACATGGAAATTGGCAGTACGAAGACTTATTATAGTACACGAAGATGATTATTGAATGATATATAAGGACTGTTATTATATTAGTTCAAAAATAAGGTTACTATCGGGGTGAGGTTATCTTAATATGTCCAATTAAACTTATGCATATACGTATACATAGAGATTAACATATATATATATATATATATATATATATATATATATATATATATATATATATATATGGGGGGTATAAGGTTGCTCAAAAGTCTACTGGTATTATGTAACTCATAACTGCCTGTTCCAAAGTCGATTCATCGACAAGAAAACCGATACCCACACCGGATTTTTCTTGTGGGCAGGGTAGCTAAAACACTGCTGAAGTGTGGAGGAAGCTCTTTACTCACCGGCCATATACCACAATATTCCTGTTATTGTGGATTATTTGAAAAGTTATCCAGCAAGAAGACGGAAAACTCTGATAGACACATTTAATTGACGTAATTACTTCTTTCTTCAGCTTGTCACTGGTTAATGGTCATTAATCTTAGAGAGTTGTATTCATGTGGTACAAACTTTGTCTACTATTATACACTGATGTACAAATATACCCTTACGATCTTTTCTTCTTGTAACATTTCTCTCAAGTATGTCCCATGTGTGGCAACTTATGCAAACTTGACGAGCCACAAGCATGCAGTTATGTAACTACACTTGGCGACAGGAATCTTATTTCAACATCCTTCTTGTTTCCCCCATTGATAGGAACTGACCCCGGGGGTGATTTTCAGTCTCACCAGCCGTGTTTAGGAGAGCACTACTCACCCTAACTACAGGAAAAGTGTTATCAAAGGTGCACCACAAATTATTTATCACCTTAACTTTGGTTATTTTCCTGCGGCTACGGTGGTTCATTTTTTGGTTAAAAGAAAATGAAAATAAAACTATTTTTTACGACCAGCTGAAACTAATCATCTACAGTAGGAATCGTAAAACTCTTTTAGATCATAGTCCTTTAAACCGTCCAGAAAAGAGAACGGCACTTGTGACAAAAGAACTTCGAAGATTACAGATTGATATTTCTGCTCTCTCGGAAAGTTGACTGTTAGAAAGCATAGTCAGATAATGATGACTTTATGTTGATAAACCAAAGGCTCTACGGCGGGAAGTGGATGTTGGAATTGCCATTAAAACAATACTTGCAAAAATTTTGAAGTTCCCTTCAAGTGTTAAAAGATCACATGATTAAATTACGCAACCAACTCCAGGGTTGTAGAATACGATGACTGCACATCTGCAGAGGGGTAAGACCTCCCCAATGGGTGTCCTGGATATGACACTAAACAAGCTGATGGTGAGGCTCCAGTAATACAGGGCGGTTGGGGAATACGGAGTACCCCTTCATTGCCATTGCTCCCAGGTCCACTCCGGCCCGGCGTGGTAGCACATGATAGGGCCCTATCAATGGGTTAAATAGAACTATCGGCATACTTATGCTAAACTGAACTGTTTGAGTAAACTGAATAGCTTGAAATATAAATGTTTTTAACAAACAGTACTAACATTTAAACTGCATGCTTATGCTAAGCTGAATTGTTTGAAATTGAACCGTTTTTGACATTGAAACTGTATTTACACTAAACTGAATTGTTATATATAGAACTGTTTTGACATTTTACTGTGTAAACAAAATCTATACTCAGGCTAAACTGGACTAGCTGAGTTAGAACTGTTTGAATAAACTGAATAGTTTGAAATAGAAATGTTTTGAGAAATTAACAGTGTACTCATGCTAAACTGAATTGTTTGAAATGGAACTGACTATTTACATAAAAATGGATTTGGCGTCAACCTTTGTCGGTTATTTAACGCAAAATCCATTTTATACAAATAGTCAGTTCTATTTCAAACAATCCATTGGAGCACGAGTAAAGTTTGATTGTCAAAAACATTTCTATTTCAAGCTATTCAGTTGAATCAAACAGTTCTAATTTAAACAATTCATTTTAGTATAATTATGTTTTTGTCATAACATAGTTAAACATCAAAATAGAATCTATTT